>JAUMJM010000017.1:17280000-17452500 GCA_033558235.1 Neomorphus geoffroyi
ACACAAAATATTCCAACTTCAGTCATAATTAATTGTATACGGCCTGTATGCAGGGTTCCCACGCATGCTCAGTAGGTCAGGATATCTGAAATTTCCTGCCATGCAGCGATATGGCCACCAGTAAGAGATGTTTCATAAATACCAAACTAAGGAAATAATTATTTGGGTTTTTTTTTAGTTTCGTGGTTCATAAATGTAGTCCATGAAAACTCTACTGCTCCATTGATTAAACCAAACTGAAATAGAGACATTTTAACTAAAATAACATTTTTTTCCATCCTCCAAAAATACCAAAACCTAGAGCCAAGAAAAAAAATGACAAAAATATTAATTTTAGATTAAATTTTGACAAAACTAAAACTTTATATAAATGGCATAAAGCCATTTATTTAAAATATTAAATATGAAAATCTTTGCATTTTCTAAGCTTTTTTCTTTTATCTGAAAGCACCTGGAAAATTTGAGCTAACTTTAAAAATAATTTTGTGTCTTTGCTGCAACAAGCTTTCTTTCTCTTTTTCTGCAACATGTTTTACAGCTTCTCATTTAAAAACTTCTGAAGACCTACAAATTGTGACCGTGTAAATAGCGGAAATAAATTAAACCAAAGCCTATTCTTGACATCTACATCAATATTTGTTCCTTAATTTATGTTTGAATGGAGTTTCTGTCCTAATTGTCAGCAAACAAATAATGAACTTTATCAGGCCAGTATGTCATGAGAGCTGAACTGTTTTCAAAGATTTGCACTTTTCATAAGCTTTCTAGCAGTTGTTGCCTACTTCACCTGGTCTGCAGTGAGCTCATACATTCAGCTATTTTATTACCTGCTAAGTATTTTGATTAGAGATTCTAATCTTTAAAATAAAGCAATCTCTCCTGATGCTTTCTAGTCGTAGTCTCCTAGCAACTAAGCTTCTCCTTACTTCCCTTGATTCTGAATGCAGAATAATTTATGGATACTTAAGCATTTTGTTTTATTTCAAGCAGTCTGACTTTTTATCAGGAAAGACTTTATTCCCTTAAAATGCTAGAAATCAATGCAAGGTCACAAATAGGCAATTTTAAAGAGCTTTCGTTAATCAAAATGCTGCCTTAATACACTTGCAATCTTATTTGTATTCACTTGGGACACACACATATTAAACTTATATTCTCTGCATATAAAGCCAGCAGAATTAGATAGGAAATGGAGAAAAGAAAATTCCTTTCTTAAAAGTGTAAGGATACTTTGGCATCGGTAGAGTGGTAACTTTCTTAAACCTAAATACCCTTCTCCTTTGAAACACAGGAAACAGCTTCCCTTTATTCATTAACGATTTTGTCATATAAGACAGCCTGTAAAAGCAAACCTTTATTGATAAATTCTTATTCGCTATTCAGCATCAGAGATTTGGTTGAAGACTTGACTTCTTTACCTTTTAATGAGAAACCTTAAATGCAAAATTGCAAAGCTTGCGTGCTGTTTTCTTCCTGCCCTGCAGCCTTTGTGTAGCTCTGTGAAGCCACGTAACGCTGATCACTGTCCAGCTCATAACATTACTTTGCTCCTTCATGCTAGCAGCACTTAATACTAATCTGAGAGACTGATTCAGTAATTCTCACCTATTTATCAGCTCAAGTGTGTAACAGATTTGAATTGGATTTATCTGTTCATCCAGAAGATAACAAATATTGTTATATTCATGCAGTAAAATATTTCTGTTATTGTACAGAACATGTATTTAACCCATGACAATCCCCCCTGCCATCTCAGTTGAAAGGCAGAAAGCTTCTCAATGTCTCTGTTTCTTAATGCTCATGTTTAAAAGCAGATGTAGAAAGAGTGGGGCTGCCGTTCTTCCACAACCTTTTCTTCTTCCTGTTCCTTCTAGTGTGACTCTTTCTAGATCATTGTACTTCTTTCTACTAATGATTCAATCAAATTGAGTCAAACTGGTGAAACAGAAATGAATAACGTCCTACCTGGTCATTAATGCATCCTCCTTCTATTTTCTATGTGTCTATTAAAGATTTATTACATATACTTAAGAGTTCTTATGGAAGAGCTAAAGAAGGTTCTGTAATATCTTTGTCTGATATCCAGGTCCCATATCCGAGTCACAATGATTAGTTTACTCTTCCAAACAAGCAAGAAAGTCATCACATTTCTGATAAGATTTTATATTGGCCATGTAACTTTTTCATCACTTCTAGTCAGCTTCATGAACACTCAAGAATTTCCACATTATCTTAGCAAAACACACAGGGACTTTGACTAAATTCATGGTCCAGTGTTACCTTACATAGACAGGACAGAGAATTATAATGTGTTCTCCATGAGTTCTCTTTCAAACATAAATCAGACTTGTTCTTCTGTTAGAAAGTCTTTTATCTTTGTCCAAATTTGGAGAGGGTAAAAGTCTCAAAGATGTCAAGATACAATAAGCTGTCGGGTAAAGGAAAGATCTACTCAGGCTTTTTGATGTCCAAGTTCACAGGAAAGAAAGAGATATTAGAATCCAGGTTTCATTGGTTCCAACACTCAGAGAAATACTCGATCCTATTAGGAATCATCAGAGACTATACTCTGGTCTCGTGTCGTTTTCAGGACTCCTAAATCATTTTGACAAATTCATGCTATTCTAAGAGGGGTTTTACTATTTCTCAGCTTTTACAGCACATCCATGGGTTTTTTTAGTTACTGGAAGATAACCACCATGATGCATTAAGTTATTTGCCTAGATGTTTTCCTGTCTTCTCTCTGGCTCAGATCATATTCTGCAAATCTCGGTGATCTGTATCCCAGTAAGATAACACTTTTTTTTTCTACTAAAGTGAACTTTCAGAAGATACTTGATAATCTGGTAGCCTTCCTACAGAAGTTTGCTAAAGAAGAATCTGATATGATAAAGCATGGTTGTCTGAGCCAATTTTCTATCAACACTTTAATTATTGCTATGACTTATCTTTTGCTGCAATATTTTCTACTATATGTGTGTCTACAACTATGGCCTTAGAGTCTTATGTTGCTCGTATAATCATTGCAATGCCAGGTTTATTCTGTGGAACATGTTTCTCCAAAGTGTCTGCAGCATCTTTAGAGAAATGAGAGCTAGCGTATCCTTTTTGATTTGTGCCATCTGAACAGAAGCTGACTAATTCACCTTATCTGTTTTTCTGTGCGCTTCCAGTTTGTTAAAATGAACTCTAAGGGTGTTTACAGGCAACTTACCACTTGAAAGTCAGTGCTGTCGGTAAATTATGATCAGTTCTGTGCCAACCTCTTTAAAGAAAAGACTTTCCATCACACTTTGATAGCTCCTTGTTGAAATAAGGCAGTCAATCTGGCTATTATTGTTTTATGCTTGAACAAAGTATTTGTTACTGTGAAGTCACAAGAGTCACCATATCCCACTTTTTGTCTTGTCACACTGAAGCATCTGGGAGCAATTAAAGCATTTTGGCCAATAATAACACTGAAGTATGAGCTTCAGTCATATTTTTTTTAAAAAAAGAAAGATGTATTTCAGAGCTTCCTTGATGTTACTTTCTCAACTTGCTTGTCTTTATGGCCGGTAATACAGAGGTAATATTTGGAAAATATCTGTTTTGTAGACAGGGGATGTCAATCTCAGTGTCTACAAACTATTCCCAATGTGTTTTCAAGCCTCTGTAGAGAGCCTTTTGCACGTGGATGTTCTACATTTCCCTGAGGAAGGCCCCATTGCCTGACCAGTTTTGATCCATTTGGAGCCCAGTCATCTCCTCAGGAATGTGCCATTGCCATAGACACACACTGCCTCCCCTGGCTGCAGTCATCTGCCTGGTGCCTTTATGTCATATTTTTTTGGTGATATTGATTGGGACCAGTGCAGCTCAGACAGTGGTCAGGACTGGGGTAGGGAAGAATATGGGAACAAGAAATCTACAGAAGTTGTTGTCACGATTCCAGGGGGACTGGGCCTCCCTGAAGAAGCAGGGTAGGGTTTAGTATCCAGGGGCCCAACCCACTGGCCCAGCGGAGAGTAAGGCAGCCAGCAGCACCCAGGACAGCCTCAGATCCCAGCATCAAAACCTGCTCAGGGACAGGGATAGGTCAAGGTCAGGCTAGACTTGGCTCAGAGTGACCCACGTCTGAGCAGAGCAGGGCTGTGGGAGATGGAGACCATTCCTGCTGTGACATAACTGGGACGAGCCCTGATGGCCCTCGAGGGCATCAATGGGGCTCTTGGATCCTGGGCAGAGTGTGGAAAGACCTTGGGGGTGGCTAAACAAGGCTTGTAAAGCCAAGTCCCCTCCAGACCCTGACAGATCTTGGTTTGGTAGGACTCCTGGTGGACAGTGAAGTTGGAGACTGCATCTGGTTCACGGGCTTTAATAGGCACAAACAGACCCATTCTCCATGCATTTAACTAATCCCTTTTCCAACCAGAGCTTGAGAGCTTTTTTAGCACTTCATTGCCTTCTGGCAGTCGTTTCTACCTCATTTTCAGCATCTGTGACTGTTACCGTTCAGGAATGATCATCTGCCTCATGTGTCATCCAGCCCCAGGTTGAATTCAGGGGTCCCCCCGTGCATGGGCTGCCTGCCAGCGCTGCGGAGCTCTGCCCGCGCTCAGCATCGTGCTGCAGGCATGTGCTCCTCACACCGCACCAGCTCAGCTGAGAGCGAGGAGGAGTTTGTTTGTCAGAGGTGACTGGTTTTAGCAGCAGATTTATTTACTTAAGCCTTGAGTGTTGATCCCCAATTACATCCTGCTCTTAACAGCCCTTTCCGGAGGCATCAAAAAGTAGATGAATTAATTAAAAATTGCTTAAAGCATTTTTGAGAGTTACTTAATCTCCTCAACAAAGTAGTGACCTGCGTTTCGAAAGCTCCTGAACTTTGTACTTACTAATCTTATAGCCACTCAGAAGTGGCTCTTATAAAATGAGAAATAATGCACCATGGTATCTTTCTGCTGTTTACTTTCATAGTGTGTTGTTCAACTATATTCTAACTATATTCTATGGTTGTAGGTGTAATTATGCTTTGCTGTTCCCATTTCCTGTTCTTTACAGCCGGAGATTCCTTTTTTCAGTGGTAACATTTGAATAATGAGCTGCAATAATATCCATAAAAGAATCCTAACCTATATAGTAGGCCCCCATTTAGCTTTCGTTTCCATTTATATACACTCAAAATTATTCATATTATTTCAGATTTAAGTGGGTGCAACAAAGAGCCTGAGGAAAAATATAAGAAAAAAAGATTTTTCTTTACTTATTTAATTGTTGAATGAAATTTTAACTTTGTTTATAAAGTCTCCTAAAAGAATAATCTGTTCTCCTTTCTTGAAAGCTGGAAGATATTTAAGGTTCAACTACATAATAAAATGTTTGATAGAATACTTCTATCTGTTAAATGTTTTATCTTTTGTTATAATAAAATTTTATAGAACAGGAGAAAATCTTTCTTTCAGACATTTTACATTTATGGAAAATGATTGTTGTGTTCTTAATGCTGGTGATTAGTGATGTAGCCTGTGAGTTAATGAGATCTGAGCTATCAGTGAGGTTTAATGATATTGTGAGATGACTGAACCACAGTTATTTGTTAAAGGCATGTTCACAAACCCATGGTTTCTCACATACTGCATAGGAATAGAAAATGAAAAGTCTATGAAACAAATCAATAAAAAACAGACAGCAGCAAAATATACTATATACACTCCTCTAACATTTATGAAGAGTTAAGTTCTGGCTCATTAAAAATCTTGCTATGAAATTCAATGAGGTCGCACTCTTCCCCGTTAAGATTAAATCAAGGATCACAAAATGCATTTTGGCCCATCGCTTAACAGAAGGCTCCTCCCACTGTGATTTCCAGCCACACCAACGTATCATTACACCTCTGAGATAAAAGAAAATGACCTCAACACGTGGTGGGGAGCATGTAAGGGTCTTAGAAAGCACGGGCAAAATAGGGCTTGGTCAGAAAGCCGAAGTCAGAAGTGAACAGCAAAAGAGTAGATGGTGATGTTGGAGCTGTGACGCGTGTTGCCTAGGATTTGGACTGGAGGAAATGAAATTGCTGTACTTTAAGAAAGGAAAGGCATATAAAGCATAGTGGATTTCATCTACTCTTTCCTTCAGGGGAATATTTTTCCTCTTCCTGTGAAGTAGAAACTTGTGAAATCTTTTCCTCTGCTTGAAAGCAAGAGGAAGAGCTGCAGCACAGGAAAAAAAATGAAAGGAAGAGACACATCTCTCTCCCTCCGTTCTTCAGTTGACTGTCACCTGTGTTGTGCCTGCATTCCCTTGAATTTTTCTATTTCTTTGATCCTTAACTTTGCCCCAAAATAATTTGGAAATTAAAAAAAGATTCCCATTAAAAACTGCAATCTCCCTGAAGTTACTGCCAGGTACGAAGCCTATTTGAACCCACATCTTTTAACACACAAGGAAGATGGTTAGGGACATGGTTTAGTAGGGAGACAGGCATGGTTGGACTCCATGATCTCAGAGGTCTCTTCCAACCTTATGATTCTACGATTCTATGATTCTAAGATCTAACCATTAAGACATCTTATATTCTCAAAGAACAAAGTGTGGGGAAAGTTCTTAGTCCCTTTCAGTGAAACTTGTTTAACTTACAGCAATTTAGAGTTGGAAATAAGTGGAAAGAGGGAAAATGCAACTGCAAGTTTAAATTGTGTAGACTGGAGAACTCATTTAGAAAAGGGAGGAAAGCCTAGAAATAAGTACACCGTCCATTGAACACTTTATATATAATTAAAATTAAAATAATAGAGCAAAGGTAAAATTCCAGTCTTTCTCCATCACATATGTCCCAAACACTGTATTACATTGCTTTTGTGCTTACGTTCTCTTGGGTCTGCTGAATATTCAGATATTTCATACAAAGTAGGAAAAAATCCAACGACAGGGACTGAACGTATTCAGTTTCACTCTACCCTGACACACCCAACAGTTCAGGAACAAAAAGGCCTGCAAAGAGATTAGAGGTCTTGATCAAAGAACCTTCCAAGCAAAGGCATCACTTGAATCTACGCTGTCCTTAAGCTCAGTAGTGCCCTAGATACAGAGCAATTGGCAGATGGGCATTTTCACAGAGACAAGTTGGAAAGAGCCAGAGCTCTTAGACCTGCTCTGAGAGCACCAAGCAGATGCGGCCCTGCAGGCAAGGATATGATGATTCTGGAGAGAGACTGGTCTTTACTTTCTTCCAGGGTCAGATGGCATTTTAATAAAGCGAGAGGGGTTAGGAGGATTAAGATTATGTATCCAAGAGATATCCAGGCTGCTTGCATTCTGCTCAGTTTGGGACTTTGAAGCACCTGTTTAGATAAGCATGGATCAATTTTTTAACAATCCTAAGCTGTTATTTTAGGCACCTAAAAGTATTCATTTCCATGGCTTTGTTCTAGAGACAGCTCACCTCCTCCAGTGTTTACTGGGAGCAAGGGAGATGTGAGTTCCACTTTACCTGCTAGTCCTGTTACTGTAAGGAATTAAGAGTTGGTTAATCAGTACCATATTCAGTGCTTTCCCTACCTAGCAGAATGCCAGAACCTCTATAATAAAGATAATGTGGAAAGTGTTTCCTTCATCCTGATTTCTTCCCTTCCTTTATCCCCAGACATCTCATAGCTTTCTGTAGAACATCTGTTGTGAGGCCCAGATATTGTCAGAAAATCATAAGGGAAAAGACTCATTTGAGACAACTGAACCTTGTAGCCTAGAGCCGAGATAAAAATGGATATTAATTAGTGCACAAGCAAGGTGTTAGCTGTACCTGTATGGGTCCCAGTTCAGTGCTTATGGGCTGAGAATGTCAAAGGAATCAAGTTCCTCTTGGTATGTAAAATAAATGATGTTATTGTTGTTTCTTTCACAAAGAGTTTAACTGGGCTATGACAGTCTTGTGCATTTTTAGGATAAAACATTTCCAGCACGTTGTGAAAAGTATTAATGTTAAAAAGTTCATAGAAATCTGATGGTTTGAGGATTAAGCAGCAATCCAATGACTGCTTGGGAAATCTTTATGTTGATTCAGGCATGAAAATTTTGAAATCCAACTTAGGACAGTTAAGCTTCATTTTGTATGTGCATCTGTAGCTGAGATGAAAATACTCCTTTGAGATAGAAAATTAGGGATGCAGTAGGGGGTGGTGCTTATGCAGTCACTGTTGAAAATACTATTTCACTCCCCCCAAAAAATGACTGTGGTCATATTATTTTATACAAAATACATGTCTCACAAGAAGCAGCAAAGAACGGAATTACTGTAACAGTCAAGCGCTCACACAAAATAAACGCAGACTGTAACTTCCCGTATCATAGTGATAGAAAGGGCGAGTGAGGTGGTGGGATCTGAAAGAGTCCTAGGGTGGAGACATTGAATCAGCCTTGGAGTGAGGGAAACTCGAGAACCAAACAAATCCAAAATACAGGGTCTAATGCAACAGGTTTTGTAGCTGGGAACATTTATTTTGAAGGATTGGATGCTCAGGTAGTGCAGACAAACTCTAAGGAATACAATTGAAATTGAGCAAACTAATAGAGCTCTGATGGTTTCCCCATCTGAATAAAGCAGAAAAGCCAAGAATGAATATTATGAGATTTCCCATTTCTATAACCAGCATAAAAATTACAAAGATATCAGAAAGACAAACCAGTCAGTTTTCTGAGCAAATGAACTTTTTTTTTAATCTCTGTGCAGTTCCAAAAGGAAAGCAAACCATTTTCTGAGACTAACAAACAGATGTGAGGAGCAAAGCTGCAATGCTGAAGAGAGATCTGTAATTTCTCTTCCAGTGTTATCTTTGTAAATCAAAATGAGAGACCTTTGTATTGTACGGACTATTGTCAGACAAGCAGTAATTAGCTGAGTAGGAAGGTAGGGGTATTTATTTTGAAAGGATCTGTAAAATATTGCCTTATCCCCTTCATTATCAGAATGTGTTAGAACTTAGGTGCATGTTTCAGATGACTCTACTGTTTGACTGCGTAGTACGTACATGGGAATATAGACTTAAACCACCAAGATTTAACTACTGTTCTGTGAGGAATGGTGGTAGTTTAAATTCCAGTGGTAATAAGAGGACAATCCAACAGATGTTTAGTGTCCATAATTAGTGTGGGAAGCAGACTCTAAGCAAGAGTCTTTAAAGTTTAAATCTCACAAGGGAAATATAAAGAATTAATATGAGGGAGAAAAAATGTATAAAAGCAAAGAACTTTCCTGACAATTTCTTTCCTTGTTAATTGTAATTCTTTCCTGGCTTTCAATGTTCACAACGGGGTTTTTGGTACCATAGTTTTACCTGGGGCAGATCTACATTTTTCAATCCTGTGGTATGATTTATGTAGTGTGCTCTTGACAAAAAGGCATCTTGTGGTGTCTGCGATTGTATTCTTTTCATATGCTTCAGAATTCGTCATAGCACACATCAGAAGAGAGAAGTGGTCATTGTTCTATCTGAATGTAGTCTTAAGAACATGAAAAACACCTTCACAAGTGCTTCTGACAGCAGCCTTAACTTCATCATTAAATACCTATTGTTGATTATGATGAATTTACTAATGCTGTCCAACTCCATGGAATCTGGAAGTGCTCCATATGTAGGAGACACCATAAAGGATTCAAAGTATTCCTCTAACATTTTTTTATTGTTCTTCAAGGCAAAAATCTGATAAGGGAGGGGTTTTGGTTTCAGTTGCATTCCCCTCTTTTTTTGGCTAGTAAAGGCTTATTGTCAGAAAGCAACTCAATGTCATTCCTGATGTGTTCCACCTAGAAGATTCCCTGGCTCTGCTAGGCTACATGCCCTTGCCAGTGTCCTTGTTATCTTCCTGCCAGATATACTGTTTAGCCTGTTTATATATTGTTTGTATATTTAGCCTGTTCATATGTTGTTTAGCCTGGAGAAATGGAGGCTCAGGGGAGACCTTATTGCTCTCTACAAGTGCCTGAAAGGAGGCTGTAGTCAGGCAGGGGTTGGTCTCTTCTCTCGGGCAACTGGTGACAGAACAAGAGGACAAGGTCTCAAGCTTCTTCAGGGGAAGTTTAGGCTTGATATTAGGAAAAAATCCTTCACTGAGAGGGTGATTGGCCATTGGAATGCACTGCCCAGGGAGGTGGTGGAGTCACCGTCCCTGGAGGTGTTTAAGAGGAGACTGAATGAGGCACTTAGTGCCATGGTTTAGATGATGAGGAGGTGTAGGTGTTGGGTCATAGGCTGGACTCGATGATCTCAAAGGTCTTTTCCAGCCTTGTGATACTGTGATACCGTGAATTTGAAATACTGGTCTTGTTTGTTTGTTTGTTTTTAACAGGGTATTCAGGGTTAGTTTTCAGACCATGGTATGCAGATCTGCAGTAGAAGACAGTCACTTGGTCATACATTCTGTTGTTCGGTCATCTATGGTTCGAGAGGACTTGACTTAATTAAAACCCATTAGTTTAGTACTTTATAAGGATTAAGAGATTATATTTAACTGCTCTGAAAAAAAATACATTATATTTGCTGCTTTTTAACTTTCAGTTTCAAATAGCTTAGAAAGATTTTGACCATGTTGCAGAGCTTTCATTTACGAGGTCCATTTCAGCAGCCACTGTAGTTTTTTCTGCTGCTTTAGAGGTACGATTTTAAATACCTTACACATTACTTGAGGGCAGTGTGGAAGACAAGATCATTTCATAACAAAAAAATCTTTGATCCATCTAGGGTTTCCAGTTTAAATAGATCTTAGAAAGAAAACCAACAAAAATATATAAATTAAATAAAATAAATAAAAGGTTTGTACAAGAGGGGCGTGAAAAGAAAGAAATTGTACTAAGTTAAGAGCAAATATTTAACTTTCTGTCATTCTCCCTCTAAAGATCTTCAGCATTGCTGGGTGGCTTTGCTGCCCTTTCTAAACTCTATCTGCAGAACCCTCCACCATCTGCCGCTAACCTTCCTTCCCTGAGGGCCAGATCCTCAGCTGATGCGAACAAGTGCAACCCCAATGATTCCTTTACATGTGACCTGATTTTGATTCAGACTTCGCCTCAGGGTTACTTTGTCTACTGTCATCACTCCCGTTGTCAGACCAGACACAGGCTGAGTTTCTCCCAGAGGCTTGGCAAGGAGTGACCTTGGCATCCTTGCAGAGTTCTATTAACTTCAAATCAGGTCGCTCTGTAGGACCTGGTTGTAGTTCTGGGACTTAAGCTGAAAGTTCTTCATGAAAAATATTAAATCTCTTTAGGTTCTGACACTACAGCTACAGGAACTTCAAGGTTAAATAGAGGTTGCAGTGCTCATTTCTTGACTGTTTAATATTGCTGTAATGTTACCCTTTTTCATGGTTACCAATTCTAGAAAATCTATATTATTCTAATATTTGAGGAATGTTCAAAAATTATCAAAAAGTGGAATTCTGCTGAGAAAACACCTTGTTTGAAAGAACTTTAACTCCATCTTCACTGTATTCTTATCAAACAAGGTGTTTTCTCAGCAGAAATCCACTTTTCTACAGTGTTAGTTTAACGTAAACCTATGGATCCATGGTTACACCTACTTTTAGTAAAATTACAGCTTTTCCAGTGAAATTTGAATTAATAGATCAATCGATATCTATTTTTTGTCATTATTTTGCAAATATTACTCTATAAATAGCGTCTTCAAATATCTGTAAAGAGGAACTGAAATCTTTACAATTTCTAAAATTCACTCTGTTTCCTCATTCTCATCCCCAGTCCTCTATCCTTAGGCTTTCCCTTCCTCACCTGGTCCTGTTTAAAATTCTCAAAGCTGTAGTGTGAAAAAATTCTCCTTCTATAGGTCACCTATTTGTAGGTGCCTGACTCAGATTATAAAGGTCTTCCTTTCCCCCTAGAGAAGGGAAAAATGATACAACAGATGGTTCTCTCTTTTTTGACTACTTATTTAGTGAGACTGCATTTTCTTTTTGGAACTCCTTTCTGATGAGTTAGAAAAAAAAGCCTTAACTCTGCAGTATGTATTACTTTCTGAAGTGGGTTTTCTTTGACAACCCCAGCTGTAGCATTTGAACCACTTTTCTCCTTACTCAGTTTTTAAAAGAGATCATTTTTATTTTTTTTTTTGGTGAAGTCAGCAGCAATCTTTAATGACTTTTTCTTCATTTACTGGCCATGTCTCATTACCTGTCTCTTACTAAAGAACGGTGAAGGCTCAAACACCACCCTTTTCTAGTAAACAGACAGCAGCACCAGCAAAAATAAATCAGTAGCCTGGCAAAATTCTAATACTAGCTTTCATTTGCCAGCAACGAAGAGGCAAAAAAGTCACAGGAGCCACGAATACAGAAAAAGCAAGCTGAGTTGTAAAAAACCCGGCAGTAAGTCATTACCTACAGTCCTCCAACCTCATCAAGCAAACGGCATTTGCTTAGTTCTGTTTGCAATCAGCCTGAGCATTTCGCAAGAATAGTCATTTTTATACCTTTATTCTATGTTTCAATACCCACCATTACTGCATGTAAACTGCATCGCTCTGTGCTACCAGACAACTCGAAATACAAATTTGATCCAAACTGGGGGCAGGGAAGGGCAGGAAGGGGGAGTCGCTGGCTTTTATTCAAATGAACACCGAAGCGTACAGTTCAGTGTTTAAACCCTCTTTATCAAAGCATGTAGGAAAACAGATGGTACATTGAAACCTATACCAGGAGAAACCCTAAAACTTCAAAAGTTAGCACAGAAACATCTTTTGAGCAAAATCGACCATATAGAATGACTTTATATTGGCTTCTTACTTTGCTTCACGGGATTTTCTTTTGATCTTATACCACAAGAACTAAAGACAGATTTATTCTATGATCAAACTGAAGCCTAAATCCGTTGACTAGTGAAGAGCTTTCAGGGATGCTCCTCATTCTAAGTGAATCCTAATCTCTTGAGAATAACATAAACAATTACTTTCCTGTATTTTCTTCAGGGAAGAAATCTTGAAAATTATCCTAGAAAGATTGCCTTCTAGGTGTTCTTAGGGATCATTCCTTGTGCAGACCATTTAGTGTATTTTTGCCTTGGTTCCTTTATATTCAGCCCCAACAGGTACCTGGGGATCAACTGAATATGCAATAAATTCCTTCATCCGGTTATATTTTTTCCATTTGATTTTGCTCAATGAGAAGACTGTTGACAAGTCACTTTTTAGAGAGGCACATTTTTGTAAGGTTTTGAAAGCAATCTGTTTTCCAGCAAAACAATAGTAAACCTGTGAATGAGTTGCAACTTTATTTTTGCTAAGGTATAATTTTTCCTCTTTTCAACGTTTCAAAGGCAAAATTTTCTTAGACCTATGGATTTTGGTGATGCTAGCCATCGAAATATTTTCCCTTGTAATGCAGACTCTCCTATCATTTCTGGAGATACAGGGAGAGGTCAGACTGAAAATTTGAAGCAAACCCAAATATTTTGACATGATTCACTTTTCCAGAAAAGCAGGATTATTTTTTTGTTTTCCTCACTCTGAAGTTGAACAAATTAATTTTAAAATCTCAGAAATTGTTCACAAAATGGAGCTGCATTTTCCAGTAATTTCTAACAATAGCTCAATTTACTAGGTCATAAAGAAATTTAAGCTCAATTAATGTCAAGGAAACATTCAGTAGCATCTTCTAAGAAAGTCTGAGGGCACATTACTAGAGAAAAGTCTGCAAATGTCAGAGCAAGAGAAGTCAGGAAAAATACCCTGAAGTCAAAGACAATTTGTTTGTAACCAGATTTCATACTTCAAGAAAATGACTAAAAATTCTATTGTAAATAGGACGTATTAACAACTTTTTAAAAAAATGGTTATTGTTATCATGATCCAATATCTTAAGGTGGAAAAGAAAAAAAATCCTGGATCAATTATAACAAAAATTGAAAAAAATCCCAAATTTTTTATCTGCTGCTAATTCAGAAAATCTACAGCACAAATTGAGAAGTAGCTCAGAGAAAGAATGAATTGGTCCAGAGATGGTTCTCCTGAGCTCTCATTTATTGCTGTAAAAGCCTTCCTGTCCTTCAGTTTGGTCTGTAATGTGTTTCAGGCACAAGAGATATTCTTTGTTGCAGAGGTCTTTAGGGGCTGCTTTTTAGTATGTTTTTGTTTTTCACCCAAGAACAGCCGTTCGCTGTGTATATTAACAGTAAAGCATCACTGACAGGACACTACATACTTTTTTTCATAGAATCATAGAATGGGTTGGGTTGGACGGGACCTTAAACCCCAGCCAGTTCCAACCCCCCTGCCATGGGCAGGGACACCTCCCACCACACCAGGCTGCTCAAGGACCCATCCAACCTGGCCTTGAACACCTCCAGGGAGGGGGCAGCTACAGCTTCCCTGCGCAACCTGTGCCAGGGTCTCACCACCCTCAGCGTGAAGAATTTCTTCCGGATGTCTAACCTAAACCTTCCCCCTTCCAATTTAAAGCCATTCCCCCTCGTCCTGTCACTAGAAGTCCCTCCCCAGCTTTCTGGTAGGCTCTCTTCAAGTACTGCTCTGTGTGCGAGGTGCAGAAATTGAATCTCTTACAAGCTACCACAGAGTTTTTGGTAAAGTGAAGGTAGCTTATTTCCTCATCTATTAATTAATAAGGTTCCTGAGATTTCCATTAGAAAAAATGAATAGTTGCAATTTTTTTCTAACTATTTTAATTGGTGAAACATTGCTGTCTATCTCACTTGCTACACCTACCTTCTTTGCTTGCTCTCCTTTGTCCAGCTTTCCTGCTTCTACTGACTTGCACTTTGAAAACTTACTTTTCAATTTATAGAGTAGTTTTTCTTATTTATCTGTTACCATACACGCTTTAGATTGAGTGCCTAACATTGACAGAAATCTCCTACCTAGAACAACTACACATAAAAAGAGAACAGGTCATTTATAAGTGAAACTGGGAATGCTTCCATCACATTTAAAACGGATTTCAGTCTCATTAGTTAATAGATAATCACCTCACCACAGAGAGTATCCCTATTTTTATTTTTTTTTTCAATTAAAAGTTCCTGAATACATTATTTTTACCTTATTTATTTTGGATTTTAGATTTTCAATTCAGGCACTAAAACGTACCATAGTATACAGAAGTGCTTTGCTAAAGGTGTACAAAGGTGTATTGCCAGCTGTCAATGCAGAATCATTGTTCTTATCTTGATTTGACAATGCAGCTGTATTTTTATATATTTATACTATTGTAAAATCCACTTCATGTCCAATGTAACTTAGAGACAGACAAGTAGCTCCATCAAAATGTTCCTCACAACTCTAAGCCTCTGTACAGACTTTGGTTGGGAATTGAGTCAGGTCTTTCTGCTCTGATCAGTTTGTGTGTTCTCACAATACAGAAGTCAGGAGTCTGTAAGGTCAGGGATTTTGGATAATATCAAGGAACTGCAGAGACCTGAGCCTAAAAATGAGTAAACCAGTGTCTGAGATAGCGCTGTGCAGGTACCAATACATCACAGTCACCCAATAGCTCAGAAATCTTCTTTCTTCAGCTTCAGACTGCATGGTTCACGGAAACAAAGAAAGTACTTCTCAGCGAGAACTGAACACGGATACCTGTAGTCCTTTACTAAAATTACCACAGTACAAGCCTTACAGTTGCATTTTTGCAACGTCCTCTCTGGAAAAAGTCAGCTGCAGTTCCTATTCTTAAGGGAGTTATTCTTGTCACATGAATGCTTAGGCTTTGCTAACTCTGTACTGACTGTTGAAAGGCAATTGCAGGCAGTACAAAACAAAGCTCTAATTAACACAGTTGTCAAGATTTGAGCCAAAAATGCATTCTGGGAACTTTCCTCTTTCATTTTGGTTCACTTTTGGACTGTTTTCTTGGAAGAAACAATCACCATTTTCAGTGTGTGCAGATGATACCTATATTTAAGATTTCTGTCAAACCGCTATCCTGAGATCTAATTACTTATGTAAGACAAATTATTGGACGCTAGCTGCAAGATAATAGGTCCTTTAAACAGATTAATGCAATGGCATCTAATTTTACTAAATAAAGATTCTGTAAAGCAGAGTTCATTAACTAGCTCTGAATCCCTACTGACTGATCTTTCTATGCCCAACCACATCTGTAAGATGCTTTGTAAGAAATCTGAGGTTCAAAAGAAACTGATAAAAACTTTAAAAAGCCAACTATTTTGTAAGACGTTTTCCTAAGAAAATTCCATTTATCCTCCTTTGCAGGAACACGAAGCAAAAAATATTAGTCTCAGAGAGAAAGAAGGTTTTCAATACAGTTTGCCTGACATTTTCTTAATTTTTGGCGTAGTAGGAAGAGAATTTATCAGATTATGGAAGAACATTGATTTATTTCATGAGAATAGACCTTAAATACTACATAGAGATCTCATTAGCAACATATTATTAGTGTCATATAGAACCACTGGAATAAGAGGTTACATATAATTCGACTGGTTTAGCAGTGTCCTTCCAAAGTGAATTTCCTCCTCTTCTTTGTGTTCTGGATCACATCATAGAGTAGTCTTGTAGATCATAAATTATATCCTCATCAGTGAAACTAAACTGAAAGAGGAACTCCAGGAGGATGGATGATGCACTCCATCAGCATCAGTCTCAACAGTCAACCAGTTTGTGGGACCAAAGTAGAGTTAGGCTAAAGTAAAGGAAAAACAAATAAACAAAATATACTCCAGAATCTCACCACCAATTGTTTTTCTAACAGATGATCCACTCCAACTGGTCTGTCACTACTTGCTAATACAGCCTTACAAGCCCTCCTGGAGTAGCAAATCAAGTCTCCTTCATAGGAGCTTTAAGATACTTCCTGTATTGTTTCATAGCTACACAGGGTACATTTTAGTATGCGCCTCAATACCACACAGTATCACAGTATCACAGTATCATAAGGTTGAAAAAGACCTCTGAGATCATCGAGTCCAACCTATGACCCAACACCAACACCTACTCCTACTTGTCAACTACACCATGGCACTAAGTGCCTCATCCAATCTCTCCTTAAACACCTCCAGGGACGGTGACTCCACCACCTCCCCAGGCAGCGCATTCCAATGGCCAATCACCCTTTCAGAGAAGCACTTCCTAATGTCAAGCCTAAACCTCCCCTGGTTATTATATTATACAAACATTTTCCTTCATCATGCATGATGTCACAATTAAATGAATTAAGAAATTAATAAACCATATTGAGTGCGTAATTAAAAAAATTGACTACTCAAGGTCACTATAAAGCTATACATTTCTGCAAACCCTGTGCATTAGGTGAACACTATGTTTGTGCACAACTAAAAGTGGACTTTGTGTTATAAAATGGGTAGTTTTGTGAAGCAATATTTTTACAGTAATCTCATTTCATTTGTTCACAGACATGCCAATTTAATTTTGGAAAAATATTATGAATTTTTTAAGCTTAATTTGATAAAATTTATTAATCATATTAAGAACCAAATGAAAAAAACCCCAAACATAAAACAAAAAAGGAAATATGTATATAACTATATATACACTTGCTCATTGATGGCCCACAGTTGAAGTGTATTATTCCCCTCAGAAACAATGAATAAAATCACCCTCTATATTTTATACCCCAGGCATCTTTTATTTTCAACTTTTGAACTCTTTTCATTTCTGCCTCTGAGGAAAATCTTGCCTGGTAGCAAAGTAAGGTAAAACAGGAATGACAGCTTGAAACGAGAGAGGATTGCCTCTTTTCATCAGAGGTCTGCTAAAATCCCAGCTAGAAAATGTTAACAGCTAGAAAATGATCCTGGGAGAGGTGTTTTGGTTTTCTGCACCATAAACACATGTGCAAGATTTGTATTAGGATGCATTTACTGAGTTTGATTTTCTAACGTGCTTTGTTTGAATTTAAGTGATATCCACGGACTCAGTTTACATCTTAAGAAACCTTATTTATCTCGTCTGTCTTCTGAGTCATTATTTCAGTGAGCTGCTCATGTCCCAGCTGCTTTTACAAAGGAGGACAGTTTCTAGATGAAACCTCCAGTGAACTGTTCCCATCATGGTTCAGTAAATGCATTCCCAGATTTCTTTCCCACACAGAAGAAATTTCATTCCCTTCTTTGGAGCTTATTACATAGTTTATTTGCAAAGGTTTTTTCCTTTACTTATCCTTCGAGTACTTATTCAGCTCTTTGGTTTTAAGCCAAGTAACTCTTCATTAACATTAATGGGATATGCATGGATAATTTTCCTGGACAACTACTTAAGAAAGAGTTTTTGTGTTGCCAAGGCATTGTGGTTTTACCCTACCAAAAGGAAAACACTCTAGGCACGCACGATAGAGTGAGAGAAAAAAAACAACCAAACCACAAATCAAACCAAACCAAAATGCAAAAAAACCTCAACCCCCCAAAAAGTCAGATGATAAGCAGTGTTTTGTCAGGAGACAGATATAATCGGGCTCCTGGGAGGGCCACATGCCTGAGTAATTGTCTTAATAAGGAGAATATTCTCTCTCACATTCAGCATTTCAGATTTCAAAATGACCTGCCTAACATGAAGTTGTTTGCCTATTAAATCAGACACAAGCTTTTATGTTTTAAGGCTGTATGATGAAATATCATTTCTTGACTATTTGTACATCCTGCAAAACTGACACCTTCCTGTGATTGATGACTCAGATCTCTTGTCCTCTTTGATAAAAATTAAAACAATGTTCCACTAGATAAATTATGATATTAATCATATGCAACGTGAACTTTCTCTGCATCATCATCCTTAATTTCAGCAAAGATATAACCTAAAATACAGTGCTTGATGTCGCATCACAGAAGATGAGGAATCTAGTAAATACTACAGAGGACTTCACGTAGGATAATGTTTGAGGAAGCACATTTAAAAAACCCCAGAAACTAAAGCTTGATTTTTTTCCTCTTAGTTTCATTTGAATAATCAAGCTCTAAATTGAAGCACTTAAATGGAAGTCAAGGAACTTGGAGTGCGATGAAGGAAGCAGTAATCAGTTTGAAAAGATGTTGAATCTCTGATGAGTGTTGAATATGTCAGATTAAGTCATGTCCTAGAAAGGGAGGTTCCCTGAACAACTGCTAGTCACTTTAAATTATTCTGCATTTCAAACAGGAAATCATCCAATTAGACTAACAGCTGCAAAGATTGGAATAAGCCTTGCATATTGGAAAACTAAAGAAAATGCAGCTGAGTACTATGTAAAGTAACAAAGGTAAGCCGTTTTCCCCTCCCCTTTCTCCAATAAAACTTAATGTCAAGGATTTTTAGGATAAGGCAACGACCGCAGATTTGTTACGTGTGGTTAAAACAGGAAAAATCATTTCCCATTAATTGTGCTGGATAATTCTGGCTGACACTGTACACGGACGTTCTATTTGTCCTAAAATATCCATTATTTCTTTCTTGACAACTTCTGTATTTCTTCTTTTCCCAGGTTGGTTCCAATACCATCGTTATTATTTCAAAGGTTTCAATGAAGATAGGCAACACTTTAATATTGATATGACTCTAGTTAAGAGTCGTCTACCTTTGAAACTTTCTTCTAGAAGATAGTCTAGGGTTATAAACTGAAAACTATATGGGGAAAAGGAAAAGATAGTTGAGGTCAGGAAAAACAATAACTCAGAAGAAAGTGGAAATTAAATTTCATATAATAAAAAACCCCAAACCTTCACAACTAATAGAATTCTGGTGCCAGATAAAATAGGATGATAAAAGAAAATAATATTGAAAATGCAGCACACTATTAGTCCTATTAAAACACTTGGAATATTTTACTATAGCTGAGAAAACAAATAAACGCAGCATTCTTTTACCTAGACACTTTCCATGTAGTTTTAGAATCAGAAGATGTAAACCAGTCTGTATGTTAAAATTATATTTACTATTTTATAGCTTGATAAACAGTAGGTATCAGTCTCTGAAAAGATAAAATCAATGGAGTGATGAAGTGTCAACTTCAAATGAAATTATGGAGTAATTTTTAATTTTTTGGAGGGGAAATGTTTTTTAATCCAAGAAATATATCCACGTAGTAAAGCTATATCTTTCCATAATGACTCTCTTTCAGACACCTACAGATGTCCTCCTGGTGCTTTTGGCAGTACACATCCCATAACTTACCTTTCAAAGACATGCTTCATGTCTGAAGAGGTTCTTCCTTAAAGAACTCCAGGTTAGAAAAGGACTTTGATTTTTTTTAACTCACCATGCATTAAATGCCAGGGCACATTCTCACGCTACACACACAATTCCTCCCACAGGCTTCGCTCCGAAGTGTTTTGCTTGGGGTCCCTGTCCCTTTAACATACACACAACACCTTGTGACTTCCAGAGGAGTTCATTGAAATCACAACTGAACCTCCAGCAGGCAGTGATACAGCCTTTAAATGCTGTAATTCCTCTCAGCTTACTTTAAAAAGCTTCATTCCCTTGATGACTTTTAAATGAGCCTCAAACCATAATTAGGAAAAAATCTAATAGTTTTCCTTACTATGTAATTTCAAATTGCTTTCTTGAGAAGATCTTTAACCAGTGTTGAGGCTTTGAAAGTCTTGATAAGATCAAGGAAGAATACATAGAGCAAAGTGACTAAATTATTTTGCCAGTATATATTCACCTCACATAAAGATTTAGCCAACTCTGGAAAGATTAGATCTGAATTGCCACTGAAAAGAGCTTTTTTTTTTAGTTAAAATGTATAATTTCAGTTAGAAAGAGGAATTAAAGGAAATCCAGGAGGAGACGTTCTCTTGCTTGCTGATAGATGAAGGATTCAAAGACTTTGCTACCCCTAAGGAGTGAATTTTTATATCCCTCCAGTTGTACTGACTCAAAAATATAATCTCCAAGCCAGAAATGTGTGCAAAAATTATCATTTAACTTTAAAAAGGGATTAAAGACTGTGTTTAAATGCTTGTTTGAATCGAAAGTTGAAATATGTTCTAATGAAAGATTTGAATGCAAAGCCTGTTGCGTTTAGGTTACACAGAAATGCTTGTCCTTAGGAAAATTAAAATTTGCATAAATCTGTTAGGTTTAATATTCATCAGTGTGGCAGAGTAATTATCTAATATATTGGGACCCAACAGCAACATAGTGTTCCATTAACTCACACTGACAAATGCATGGAAATCGTTCTGACCACCACTGAAGGGCAAAACTGTAAAATAAAAAAAAAAAAGTCTTTACTGCTACAAAACACCGCGTAATTATTGTGGTCAGGTGGCCCAGTCCAAACCACCAAAAATGGGCACTGGCTCGCAGTTATCAGCGTGCTCAGTATGCTCGGCACCGAACAGATATTTGAAGTCTTTTCAGCCTGCACTGTAATTCCAACAGTTGACCTTGGCACTGACATGTGAAACAGGCAGAGCCCGGAGCTCTCCAGGTGCCTACAATGGGACGGTGGTCAATAAGTTTCTAACCAGGTGATAGGACGACAGGAAATGGCTTCAAGTCGCACCAGGGCAGGTTCTGGTTAGACATCAGGAAACGTTTCCCGATCGAAAGGTTTCTCAGGCGCTGGAACCAGTTGCCCAGGGAGGTGATTGTGTCCCCATCCCTAGAGGTGTTTAAAAGATGGGTGGATGAAGCGCTCAGGGATCTGGTTTAGCAGTGGACAGGTGTGGTTGGACTCTGCAATCTCAAAGGTCATTTCCAACCAAGCGATTCTATGATTCTATGAATCACAGTCTCAGAGCTGAATTTAACCAGAAGACGTGTAAAGACCAGACTGTACTTACGTACCTACAACCCTGTTTTATGCCTGTGATCAGTGTACTACCAGGGGAAAAGCCAGAGGAGGAGTCATGGAACAGCATTTCTCTTTTCCTGTCGAAGACTGTTTCTTGTATTCCTTAATAAGGGTCACTTGGTCTGATTGCAGCACATTAAATGTGTGAGAGCTGGTGTAATCGTGATACAAGGCCTCTGGAAAATCAGCTGTATAGTCTTTTTTTTTTTTTTAAATCTCCTGTCACAGTTTAGTTTAGTCCTAACACAGCTAATTATGGCAGCTAAAGCCATGCAGTTGGGCTCTCTTGCCCCCCACCCTCAAGGAAAGGGGAAAAAGATTTGCGGGTTTGAAACTAAACCTGATGTTTTAATGAAATAAAAATAAAAATAATTTTTTTAAAAAATAAAATAAAAATAAAAAAATTAAAAAATAAAAAATAAAAATTTAAAAAATAAAAAATAAAAATAAAAATGTTAAAAATAAAAATAAAAATAAAAATATTATTAATAATAGAAGTAATAAAATCTATACAAATATATGAGATAACGCTCCCGCTTCAGCCCTCAATGACTCTATGTATTAATACAGTAGCACAGACACGTGGGAGTGGGTCCACCACTAGGAGGGAGCTGAGCTGAGCTGAGCTAAGGAACAAGATACAGTAACACATGGATCCGGGATCAGGAACAACCAGACAGATGCAATTCTCACAGGATGTTGGCTGTCACAGAAGAGTGAAACCCTTGTGATCTCTCAGTTTTATACCAAGCATGATGTACATGGGATGGAATACTCTGTTGGTCAGTTTGGAGCCTCCTATCCTGTCCACCCCTCCCTGCAGGTGAGGTCTTTTTCGCTACCTCCAGGATGGCCTTGGTTACTATAGGAATAAATACAAGCAATGGATTTTCTGCGAATCAATGCCCCACGTTATCACTTCTATCACTTAGACGAGACTGGGTTGCAGTCAGAGAAATGTCTCTAATTTGTCACAAATCACAGCAGCTCCTCGCGCTCGGTAAGTACTGGTTTTACCTAGCAATGATAGTTCATATGCCCAGCGTATCCTGGTGTGGGGGCTTTTTCTTGTGTACTCAAGAGTTCTAAAACTTTTTCATAGACTGTTTCATCTAAGCAACCACTTTTAAAGCATTTCATTTCAGGGGATGAAGAGCAACTGCAATCATCTAATCTAATCTAATCTCACACATAACAGGAGCCAAGACCTCCACAGATGAGCTCCTGCCTCTTGTCTAGTCCTTTCAAGGCCAGGTTGGAAGGGGCCTTGATCAGCCTGGTGTGGTGGGAGATGTCCCTGCCTATGGCAGGGGGGTTGGAAGTGGATGGGCTTTAAGGTCCCTTCCAATCCAAACCATTCTGTCATTGCATCATTCTGTAGTCAATGTATGTGAAAATAGTACGCATTTTTGGAGCTCATCCAGCCCAGTTCCAAAACTGTTCACTATAATGAGGGTTGTGTTGTCTCAAACATTGAACATCTGGCTGGCATGAACTTCATCCTGAAAAAATAAGATGTTAATGTAACGAATGTTACTCCACACCTAGTTTTGATAAATAAGATTTTGCCAAACTGACTCCACATTACATTTACGAGAATATGAGTTTATCTGACAGATGCACAAGTGCTAATGCAGTAGATTTCTGTAATGCAGGACTTGTTGCCACATACCTTAGGGTTAAGAAAGTTGTGTGACACAAACAGTGTGGTGATTGTCACATGGATGAAACCCTGGTTAAACAGTAGATTCAAAAAAACCAAAAGGATTATAATTAGGAAATCCTGACACATAAGTTGAATTTTTATGTAGGTCCTGTAAAGGAAAAAATATTTGAGATATAATTTAAAGCTTCTGTCAGCTTTTGGTGAAAAAGCAAGTTCGTTGTCAACTGAAAAATTATTTTTATCAGTTACAGACAGCATCAAAGATGCCGTGAAGCCAGAAGTCACACAGAAGTGGAAAGAGCGATTTTTTTAAAAAAATGATTAACTGGATGTGTATAAACAAACATATAAACAAACAAAATTTATATATATATAAATTTACAGGTTTAAATATGGCCAAATGTTGGAACATCTCTCATAGCTGCAGACAGGAAACTTCCACAGGAAAACAATGACTCTGGAAAAGATTTAAGTGGACGATCCTCTGAATATCGGCTTCCACTCCGGTACCACAGCCTAAAGGGTTAATGTGATCCTTACCATTATTACTGGTGGTCACGGGAATTAACTTTCTCACATGGAAGAGCCTGGTGGAAAACTGCAGGATTCAGAGGGGTGAAACAAGGCTTTTTAAAGGTTTGGACAAAGCCTTAGAATGAAAAATCTGAGGAGCTGAACTGATTGGTTCAACAAGGAGAACCCAAAGGAGAAATCAAGTCACAGTCTCGAGGAAGAGACACTTAGTAACAGACTTTTCAGTCTAACAGAAAGTGTTGGAAGAAACACAAAGTCAGAAGCTGAAGATGGAAAAAAATATTAAAGTTTAAGGATGTAACTTGAGTGAATAATTCAGAATTTTCATTGAAATATATGTACAGACGTTCATTCTCCGAAAATCATCGCAAATAACCCGCAAGGCTTTAGGCAACTCTGTCTTTTAAGGAAGTGTTCTTAAATAGTTCCCAATACTTATCCACATTTTTCTCTTTAGTTTCTATTTACTAGCTGACTAAACCCATAATTATACGTATGGTTGTGAAAGTAGTTCCTGGTATGCACCAGAGAATGTGTGTTATTGGTTTCCACAGACCGTAATCAAATCATGATCACTTGCAGTAACCACCATTAATTTTTAGGCTTGAATTAGTTCTTCGGTAATAAATGAAGAATTAGTTCTTCATTAGTTCTTCTTATTACTGAAGAATTAGTTCTTATTACTGAAGATTTAATTCTTCAGTAATAAATAAACTCTCAAATAAAAGAAATTAACTTAGAATTTACTCATTTGGAATGCTGTATTTCAGAGTTTAGAAAACTGTCACAATTTAGAGAAATTATTTTACTGTTAATATTGGCAGAAAAAAATAATTCCAATATGTTTTTGTTTCTATTTAAAATCTCTGTGTTTTTTTCTGCATTATTTTTTATCTTAATCTCTCTGTTCTTCTTTGTCTTTCTTCAGCTGATTTAAGAGATTAACTCATCCTATTTGATTCTGTAGTTCTCTTCTATTGGTTAGAAGACTGTTCTCAAGACCAGCAATATCATTCGCTTCCAGCTTGTCCTGGATTTCAGGCAAAACCGCATTGACTCCCTTTTCTCCCTGTGTGTTTGACCCTTGTGAAATGGATTTAAAGCCAGTAATTTTAACATCCTAACCGCAGAAATCTTCCCATCAGGCTTCAGAAATATCAGCTGAATTTTTGTGCATACATCAGCAGTTCTAGCTTCATACCAATGATTCTGATATTGGTGTATAAGAAAATAGGAATTTTTTCTCCAAGGCCTTATTGCTGAAAATATCATTTTAATACCATTTTAATTTTCTAGTGAATTAATAATCTCCACCATCTTCCTTTATCTGTATGTGAACTTATTTTTTAATAAAAAATATACGACAAAACTACTTTAATAAGATAGAACCAATTATTTTTTTCATTGCTATTTGTTTGCATGTTTTTGTCTATTCTATTTGATTTTCTTTCCTATTTTGAATTATCAGCATTTTGGAGAAATTAAGGTTTTTGAGTCTATTATACACTTAACTGTATTATGATATTTCTGCCTGACATAATATTTACATATTTACATTATTTTCTTTTACTTCAGATACATTTACAGAAAATGTTGGTCAATATTAAATGATTTTTGTTTGTTTCTGGAATAATTTGGAAAGAAAAAAATCATTTAATTCAATGTAAATATATTATTTGTAAGTGGTTCTCACATTTTTAATCAAAACTGACAAACCCTGAAATTAAATGCTAAAATGGAAAGCTCAAAAAATGCTGGTTTAAAAGACCAAAATAAAAATCTGAGCATTTCAAAACAATCTCTATTAAAAACTCATTTCAAGTAATAGTGAAATTTCAGTGACCTCAACGTTGCACTTTTTAGTGAATTAACTATTCATTTCGTTATTCATCTTTGTTTCTTGAGCCCATCTGGATAGATTGCTCGTTCCTCTTCCATGGAAAAGAAATGACTTACTCATTTTTCTTGGCTGATGTTGCAATACATCTTTCCCTAAAAAGAATGTAGGACTGGCAGGAACAAAAAAAGGGAAAGATTAACTGTCTTGAAGCCATACATTAATGCTTGGGATGCGTGAGAAGAAAAATTAATGTGTCGCTCTTCCCTTTGGGTCTTAAAAGTGGATGGTATTTAGACAAGCTTGCTCATAATGGCAATAACTCCCCCCTCCCCACTATAAATTACTTCTGTTTTGAAGGGGAACACACAAGGCACAGAATCTTCCTGTTGGAAAAGGCATTATCTTGCACAGAGGTTATTTTCAGTGGATAAACTGAAACTGTTGAAACCAGGCAGTGCAAAAACACGAGAAACTAACTAACTTCTTACCTTTGCACTAGATGAGAACAGCTAAGAAGCAAACAATTCCAAACCTTCCATACGGATAATCCTAGCAAACAATTTTTGAATGCATTATGTTTCACATCACAGTGTTTTGTAGAAAAAATATGTAATATAGTGTTATATTTTTTCAATTTCAGAAAAATGTTTTAATTTTTGGTTAGAAAAAGTAAACGGAAACCTTTTCTACATTATTTCTTACTGCCGCTCCGGGCAGCCTCCTCCTCAGCGCCGATCCAGATGGTTATCGGTCACACTCGCACTCACACACACACAGAGGGAAAGGAAATAAAGATGGAGAGATAGAGAACACAGCAACGCAAGCAGAGGTAGCAAAGCGCGACTGTTCTCTAGGCAGCAAGATGGAGAAAGAGGCGGAGACCGGGAAGTAGCCAGTGAAAGGAAATGTCCGGGCAAACGGGACACAACCTCTGCCCCGGCCTCCCCAGAAACGGCCCCTGCCCCCCCCACTGCCAGCAAAGGAAGAAAAAATTCTCTGAAAGAGGAGGGGAAAAAAAAAACAACAAACCTAACCAAGCTGAAACTATAACAACGATGAATAGTATGAAGTTTGTGGTTTGTTTCTCAGAAAATATTGGGTTCACGGTATTTTTTCTCCAGACATAGTTTGAAGGCTATTATTGGTTTCCTGCCACTTGGTTATTTGGATAACTACAAACCTTTAAAAAAATTATTACTTTCTGCCTATCAGGAATGTGACCAAGTATATGCAGGCCCCTATTATGAGGAATTTTGCTTGTTTATTAATTAAAATGAAAGAGAATGGTCTTAAAGCATTGGAGGCAGAGTTGTTGCCTTTATCAGGAAACAGCAAGGCTGGTTACTCTGTAAGGGAAGGAGGGAGCCAAAGGCGGTACTGGTAGTGATGACCAGAGTCATTCATGGTCAAGCGTACCAGGTATATACATAGTGACAGCTGAGGACTGAGGTTAATCCCGAAATTCCAGTCAGCAGGACGGGATCAGGGCTGAAATCAGGCTAATGGCTCACAACTTGAGAAAATGCATCTCAACTCCATCTCCAGATTACCCATCCTGGTGAACACTGCTTAAATCATAGACATGTTGAATGAATAAAATATAATTTATTCACAGGAAATTAGGTCCTCACTAAGATCATGAGATACTTTTAGACTGGTGCATCTGGAAGAAATGAAAGGCTACAACAACAGATCTGTGAAACTTCAATGCTGCTCGTTTTGGAGAAGTCCCACAGATTAATATAAAGGAATAATTCTCTAACATACACAATGGAATACCTGATTACTAGAAGCAAGCAGAGAGACTGGTCATAGAAAAAGGAAGCACTGCACAGAATGAAGACATGATATAAAACAAAAATATCTGCAGTCACAAAAATAACTTCAGAGACAAAAATCAGTAAGAATTATTTTTAGTTTCATATGCTTAATATTGTAATTAACATTAAAAGGTTAATTAACATTAAAATGAATATTGATATGGAAAATTTAGTACTAGATATATTTTATGATCATACAATCTGTCAGAAATCCCAATACAAAATTTCTGCTGCAGTAAGAAATAATGTAGAAAAGGTTTCCGTTTACTTTTTCTAACCAAAAATTAAAACATTTTTCTGAAATTGAAAAAATATAACATCATATTACATATTTTTTCTACAAAACACTGTGATGTGAAACATAATGCATTCAAAAATTGTTTGCTAGGATTATCCGTATGGAAGGTTTGGAATTGTTTGCTTCTTAGCTGTTCTCATCTAGTGCAAAGGTAAGAAGTTAGTTAGTTTCTCGTGTTTTTGCACTGCCTATCTTATCAATCAATGTTTTCCAGGATGTTAATCACAGTATCACAGTATGACAAGGCTGGAAAAGACCTTTGATATCATCGAGTCCAGCCTATGACCCGACACCAACATCTACTCATCATCTAAACCATGTCACTAAGTGCCTCATCCAATCTCCTTTTAAACACCTTCAGGGATGGTGCTGAAAATGCTGAAAGAGTGACAATTGCAAGGAAAAAAGGATTTATTCCTCTTCCTCTGTGATTCCAAAGCTAAGGGTACTTCCCACAAGTTAGGGATACCATGTTCCAAACACAGTGCCACTGTGGCTGTCGTGAATTCAAATCCTATAACGTTATGAATGAGTTTCAAATGGGATTAATAAAATACATGAGATAAATATATGTAAAAATGATGTCTGTATATACCTGTCCATCCATGATCTATGTGTTTAGTGTTCCATGATAATTAGTAGAGATGTGATCATTGAAATCAATGAAGACTACTGAGAAAGATATGAACATCACCCTAAAGTGAACATCTAGTACTATCTGTGGTTCTTCTGGGCACCTGAGACACCTAGATGAAGCTATCATGCGACTCAGACCTAGAAGAGCCATATTTTCCTGGAGAGGTAGGTGGGCATCAGGAGCCTGGAGTGTTTCCTCTATACCTCTGCATTGCAAGTGCATCGCTCTCCTCATGCCTGGTTTGCCCAACCTCTTTTTTGGTACCACTGAGTTTATAGACCTGCAGCAACTATAACGATAGCAAAGATGCGTACCTTCAATTGCGACGGGTTGACCTGGACTGGCTCCTGGGTATCCACCAATCTGCTCCATCACTTCCCCCTCCTCTTACAGGACAGTGGGAGAAAAATACAACTAAAAGCTTGCAAGTCAAGATAAAAGCAGGGAGATCACTCAGCAATTACCATTACATAGTATGTAATACAAGCTTGTCTAAAGGATTTCTCAGAGTTGGGATTTGGGTTTTTGGGGGGTTTGTTCGGTTTTGTTTTTTCACCTTTTCTTTAAGGTAAAATAGAAAATTTCATCTACAGGACAAAAAGAAACTCATTTGACATCTTACAATAGGACATTAGGAAAACACACAATTTCCACAAGTCTATGGCTGAGGGTTAACACTCAACAGACAGAAACAAACCAAGCACATGCGAGGGATCACGACTGGTGTAAGTCAATGCCTGTTTACACTGTCTGATCATCTGGACCAAAGCCACTGATGTACAGCTTATCAGGAGTTCTGAGATCATTCTACATGGATGTGCAAAATAGTTTCACACTAGCTAAATCTTCATTAGCTTACTCTTTTAGGGGCCTTCATGTAATTACCAAGGCATTTGCCTTTTAAAAGCACACTTAAACTTACCCAATATATATTCTGATTATGAATGAGTAGCACTCAGAAATATTTGCAAATATAGGTTAGTCGTACTTGGGTAATATTGAATAGAAATTATTCTTTACATAATTACAGCACCCTCGATTGCAGTCCCTTTTCAGCTGAAAAGTCTCTTCAGCTCTGGACCCCTTTGTACTCCATTGTAAATTCTCCAAAGAATTTAAAAGCTATGAGGAAAAGACGTTATTTGCCTTTCACAGAGATAGGATACATTATTACAGAGATTAAAATCCATGGAAAGTCCTTTGGCTCAGTAAATAAGATGAGGATAAAATCTAGGACATAGCAATTCATAAAATTTCTCTACTTTGAATGAAGCTTTCTAGCAATGATGCCTGCACTCGGTCTAGTTTTCTTCTCTGGAGCTTATGGTGTCTTCATCAAGAAGCTGCACCTGCTGCCTCACAGAGCAGCAGCACAACTATTTGGCCAGAGATCTTCTCTCCTAATGCCTCTTTTTCAAACTCTATGTGCTCATGTCCTCACAGTAACACGGCTACCACAGAGTGAGCAATACCATCCCATATGGTGCTCTACGGGCTGGTGTCACAATACCCTGCTGGGGTGTAGGAGACACAGTTAGGAAAATACTCCTGCATTATTTTTGCTGTCATATTTAGAAGGATTATGTATGGACACTTACATCCTTAGAATATTGTTACAAACTTGGGATCATGGCTAGACATGAATATCTCGAGTGCTGTGTCCAGTTCTGGCCCCTCAGTTTAAGAAAGATGTCGAGATGCTGGAGTGCGTCCAGAGGAGAGCGACGAGGATGGTGAAGGGGCTGGAGCACAAGCCCTGTGAGGAGCGACTGAGGGAGCTGGGGTTGTTCAGCCTGGAGAAGAGGAGGCTCAGGGGAGACCTTCTTGCTCTCTACAACTGCCTAAAAGGAGGTTGTAGTCAGGCAGGGGTTGGTCTCTTCTCTCAGGTGACCGGTGACAGAACAAGAGGACACGGGCTCAAGCTTCTCCAAGGGAGGTTTAGACTTGACATTAGGAAGAAGTTCTTTACTGAGAGGGTGATTGGCCATTGGAATGCGCTGCCCGGGGAGGTGATGGAGTCACCGTCCCTGGAGGTGTTTAAGGAGAGATTGGATGAGGCTCTTAGTGCCATGGTGTAGTTGACAAGTAGGAGTAGGTGTAGGTGTTGGGTCATAGGTTGGACTCGATGATCTCAGAAGTCTTTTCCAACTTTATGATACTGTGATACTCTGTGATACTGTGATCTAATCCTCACCTTAGGGCAGGATTCTTGAAAAAGAAAAATAGCCTCTCCACTGATTTTATGTGTCCTGTGGAAGCCTATTTAAGTTGGAAAAATATAGACTTGCATACATTATCTCCCATCTACCATTACATTACACCAGGAAGCCACTTGATTTTACCAGATATTTTCCAAAATTTATGGAATGCTGTGCAAAAATTACGCTCAGTCATAAAATGGGCAAAAAAAAAGTGATTATACTTTTCTGGAAGACTATAGATCTATTATTACAGCACTCATTGCAAGAATGAGCATTAATGAGGAATTCAGAGAATAGTATTTTCTATTAAGATCAGTTTCAGTATCTTTTTCTCCTTCCAAAGTAGTTTTGCTATTGCTTATTTACGTTGTCCCTTCGAATTTTATCTGCATTTGTATTCTTCTTTCTTGATACTTGAATAGTCATTTTCCGTGGTATGGTACATGCACAGCATAATAATATTGCTGAAACAGTATTTACATAATAGGTCAACAAATATATAAATAAAGAGATGCAAAAATCAAATGGTGCTTCATTCTGTTTACCTTGGAAAGCCAGGATTTAGCTGGTTTTAGAAGATTTTTAAGTTAGATTATCAGATAAAGTTTGTATAAATATAAAAAATCTCTAGAGATTTTGGATACCTTGATAAGCTTCACTTTTCTTAACTTTCACATGTAAAAGAATTTTAACCTATGAGACAGTTTATGGAGGTTTTTCGGTAAATGCTATAGGGTGGTCATTTATATTAACTAATAGCAGATGAACCTATCCAAATGAACATTATTCAACAGACGATAACACTATCGTTGCTTCAAGCTGTAGTTCAGGTTTCTCTAATATTTTCTTAATTTTTAAATAAAACCAAAAATGACTGGAAAACTGAGAAATGCTTACATTTCTTGAAAAAAAACACCTTTGGGGTGTAGGTCTCATCACCACTGCATGGAAACAATGTGAAATATACAGTCTCGTCAGCAGAATGGTAGGCAATTGTTTTCACTTTGACATTTTAGCTCTGTGACAACAAAACTTGTCCATGACACCCTTGTGAGGGAATCTCAATCCAAAGGTCCCAAGGTGGTGGTGTATGAGCTACTCTAGGGCGAGTGATTTTCCAGGTTTCTTGCTGATGCTACTTCATCTTTTACATTTTCTTTGATCTAGCAAAGGAAAGACTGGGTGAAACCAAGTGCTTATGGCATTCTTCTGAAAGATCAGTCTTCTGAACATCTCAAACATAGCAAGTTGAAACCTAATTCGCTGATGTCAGGAACAACTTAATCCTAAATGTTTTCAATATAGTCTCATTAAAGTTTATAGCACACCCTACCAGAGTTGTTTCTCAGTGATCTATTTCTTTTGTTGATGTTCAGAGTGAATTTCCGATTGCCACGTGATGATTCTCTTCAATTGTTCAAGTATTTTAATATGTACGTAACATACAATATAACTGGATACAAAATTCAGTGCCAAACCACCATATATAAAACGTGTCAGGCGTGCCAGAATCCTAGAATAGTTGTGGAAACACTTTAATATGAAAATATGCTTGGAATCATAAAGCTGTGCTGGTTGTTTCCCATTGTTTCAGGTGATGTGGAGTAACTGGAACTGCACAACATTAGCACTGGGATCTTACCAAAACCTAATGTGTATAAAGTCACTGTTTTATATATTGGCCATAAGAGAGAGGAACTAAGCATGACTGGTGGAAGGAAACCTTATATTTCCTGGAAAACAGCGACCAGATCAACTAAAACAAGAAAAAGAACTAAGAGACAGTACCTGGAAATTAGTAATCCCAAGTAAATATGTGAATCTCTGTATGTGTGTGTGTGTAGTTATAGAATCATAGAATCGCTTGGTTGGAAGAGACTTTTGAGATCATTGAGTTAAACTGTGCCTGTCCACTACTAAACCATCCCTGAGTACTTAACCAACCTGTCCTTTAAATACCTGCGAGGAAGATGACTCAACTACCTCCCTGGGCAGCCAGTGTCATTTGTTATTGTTGTTTACGTACAGATTAGTTATGTAGTTTATTAATATTTTTTCAAATTTACCTGGTAAAATAAGTATTATAAGTATTTGAATTAAGCAAGAGCCACTCTGTTTCGCTGTCATAACCACATCAAAGCTAATTAATCAACTTTCACAGAACATTGTAATGAAATTTGATGGGAGGTATGTGAACGGAAGGCATTGGATTCATCAAGAGCTGTGAATCAATCCCTGTGCTTTAGCACCAAGCTCCCTTGTGACAAATTATCGGAGAAGAGATAACGTATGAAATCCTGAATCCATTTGAAATAATCTTTTGTAATGGTTATTTTAATCAATACCTTTTATCATGTCTCTTCACAGATGCTTTATTTATTGCGGTCAACCTCATAGTTAAATGATTTCTCTTAGATTTACATTTACTTTAGAATTTTTTTTAATACCATAGCACATCAGACCCTATCATGCAGTAGAGATCCACAGCTGAGTGATACTGGTCTGCTAGATGAATTCACCATTGCTTTTCTAGAAGAAATTAAAGAGAAAGAAGAAATTTATTCTAGGGAGAAGAAAAATTATGACAATGTTTTGACACTTGCACATTGTTTAAACCCATATGTAAATCAAGATATCAGTCTTGAAAATGTTGGCTATTGCCTTTACTGTAAACAGTAGAAAACTTGAATGAGGTGGAAAACTTACACAGTACATACAGGTGTGTTTCGGTAGGGCAACAATTTCACCTGACCTCATTGTTTGTTAAAACAGAGCAAGAAAAAGAACTGTTTTCTAATTCATCCAGATTTGTTATCCCCAAAACACTTGGAAAACCGTTGAAAAAAAAGTATGAGATTTTAACAGGAGTTGACATTGCTGTTGCAATGCATGAGAAAATGACAGGTTAACATCCTTCTAAATGTACATTACCATATGCTTGAGTGGAGTTCTGTACAGCTTTGTCTTCTTAGTGTCTTATGTTCAAATAATTCATTTGGATGAAGTTATGCCTGTTTACATTATGTGTCTGACTGACTCATAACTGGTGCTTCTATTAGCTGATTGCAATACGAGGAAATCATGGCCCAGTTTGAAGCAAAAATCGGAGAACATTATTTAAGAAAATGAATGCTAATCTCTTTTAAAAATGCATTATGCTTTCAATCTAATTTGGAATCGAGTAGTTGTTTTATTACCAGGTGGCTTTGGCACTGTATCATCGACACCATTTCAACAGGGAACGGAAGTCTTGTGTCAACACAGTCTCTTAGAGGGAATTTCTGATTTTACACTTTACCAGTAAGTTTATAATTTTATCTCTCAAATCTAGGTATTTCCCCTTATAAATACCGACACTGGTAGAAGGCACTAGAAAACACTAATTTGAATGCCGCAGTGTTAATTCAATCATCAAGTCCTTTCCTTTTGTTGCCAATACTACAGAGATACTTCCATGACTGCAATACTACTCATAGCAGACGTCAGACTCCTCTTTTCATTGGATTCTGGGATGAAAAGTCAGTTGATCTCAGCATCATGAGCTTAGGCATCATTTTTCCCAAACAAATAGAGGTATATTGCATGGCTGAAAGGTCAGTCTCTTACTCTCATGTTTAATAATTTTTTAATTACTATAACAGTGTGAACAAACAAAGTTTTGCGTGTTAAGGTCTGTCTATCCATATCTATACACTTATTTCTTTAAATTGGTGCGACACTGTTTCATTCCTACTTCTGGCTTCAAGATTTATTGCTTTCATTTAGTTGAAAGCTGTTCTTATTGCATTGTGGTGAAACTTGAAAAGCCTGTCTTTTCGCATTCTGCTGTCTCATTTCAGGTTTGCCTCACGTCGTTAGTTGAACTGATATACCTGTGTACGAGAAAGTACCAGTTCATCAACTCTATCTTATTGCTAAAAGCAAATTCTTCTTCTGAGGGGCTAAACTGTAGGTGCTGTAGCTGTTCACAAACAATGGTATGATTTTCCTATAGTCTTATTTACATATATCTAAAGGACTAATAATTGACTGTCTAGGATTCTGGAAACTCAGAACAGCATCAATGTCAATTATAGGTATTAAACATGACAGCTAAACATAATCAAAAACTTTTGTTCAGGCTTCCAAGTACCTGAAAATTTAAATACCTAAAATTTATTGAAGATTCTGATCAAAAATTGCTTTTATTAATCCAGGATTTAATGCTTGAGTCACTAAAATTTTTGTAGTTCACTTTGTTAGAGCCAGAATGTCTCTACCGTTAGTTTCACATGTTGTAATATAATATGTCCCTTCTTTCTCTTGTCAAAATCTCAGAATTGTGACACAGGCACCTTCTTTTTTTTAAAATTTCTGCTGGATTTGTAAGCACATGTTCCCATTTCACCCTCAAGTGATTTCATTCACGTCTTAACACTGTGTGGAGTTGGCAGAGCTGAGGGATACGGGTCAGGCAAAGAGTAAAGTCAGGACCCTGAATTTAGGAAAGCAAAATTCCAGCTGCCCAAGGAGTTAGGCAATAGGAGCCACCTGGCAAACTGCCCTCAGAGACAAGGCAGCAGAACAGAGCTGGTAGATCTTTAAGGATGCTTTCCACAGAGTACAAGAGCTCTCCATCCCCAGCTGTAAGAAATCTAGAAAGGAAGGCAAGGGACTGGCACGGATGAGTCGAGTTCTGCTGGTCAAGCTAAAGGGCAAGAAGGAAATCCACTGGCAGTGAAAGCAAGGACAGATATTCTGTGAGGAGTGTAGGGACAGTGCCCAGTTGTGTAGGGATGGGGTCGGGAAGGCCAAGACGAGGCTGGAGGTGAACTTTGCAAGAGATACAAGGAATAATAAGAAGAGCTTCTATAGTTCTGGCAGGCAAGACTTGCCCTTGTTGAAGCCATGATGGCTATCTTAGATCAACTCCCTATCCTCCATGTGCCTTAGCATAGCTTCTAGAACGATCTGTGCCATGATCTTCCTAGGCACAAAGGTGAAGTGACACATCATTTCCAAAGGTCCTACTTTCTACTCTTCTAGAAAATGGGTGCAATGCTTCCCTTTTTCCATTCACAGGGCAATTTATCTGATTGCCTTCACTTTTCACTTATTGATCAATGACATAGTCAGTGAGATCAACTGAAACCTGAGCAAATTGCAGATTACACCAATATGAGTGACGCGGTGGACACGCCTAAGGGACGGGATGCCATTCAGAGAACTGGACAAACACAATAAGTGGGTCCATGTGAACTTCATTAGGTTCAACAAGGCCAAGTGCAAGGTCCTGCACCTGCCGAGGGACAATGCCAGTATCAGTACAGGCTAGGGGATGATGGGATCGACAGAAGCTCTACTGAGAAGGACTTGGGGGTGCTAATGGCTGTAAAGATGGATATGAGATGAGAATGTGTGCCCAGACGGGCCCAGAAGGCCAACCATATTCTGGGCCGCATCAAAAGAAGCGTGTCCAGCAGCGTGAAGGAGGTGATTCTGCCCCTCTAATGCGCTTCGGCGAGACTCCACCTGGAATAGTGTATCCAGCTCAAGAGTCATCAGCACAGGAAAGTCATGGACCTGTTAGAGCAGGTCCAGAGGAGGGCCACAGAAACAATCAGAGGGATGGAATATCTCTCCTATTAAGAAAGGCTGAGAGAGTTTGGGGTGTTCAGCCTGAAGCAGAGATTGCTCTGCTGAGACCTTATTGCAGCCTTTCAGTACATAAAGGGGGCTTACAGGACAAACTTTAGCAGGGTAAAGGTTTTAAACTAAAGAAGGTTTTTTGCACTGAAGGTGGTGAAACACCAGAACATGCTGCCCAGAGAGGTGGCAGTTGCCCCATCTTTGAAAATAACCAAGGTCAGGTTGGATGGGGCTCTGAGAAACTTGATCCAGTTGAAGATGTCTTTGCTTATTGCAAGACAGTTGGAATAGACAGCTTCTAAAGGCCCTTTCCCACCCAAACTATTCTATGGTTCCATGATTGTATGATTTATTTGAAAACTTTAAAGTATTTGTGGCTTTTATTAATATTTAGTGACATAGTACATAGTTTAATACTTGCTACCCTCAAACATGGCAGTCAAGACTATCAAGTTCTTTGAAAAAAGGACTTTATTGCAGTTCAAAACATATTAGCTCTTAAGTATAAATGCAATGAACTGAAAAAAAAATAAACTGAACAAATATTTTCAATTAACTTACTATATCATCATGTAGAAGGGCTTAGGAAAATCCCATCCTACTGAAAAACTTGTTGAAATTTAATTCTTTCTGCATTTTTTTCCACCAGCATTATAATGCCTGTCTTGAAATGTCATTACCATTTATGCGAAGCTATTATAGTTCAGGAGTTATGTTTCTACAGTTATCTCTCTGTTCAATTTTAATGTTATGAGAATTCTTGGTACTGTCATAACTTATATCAACATTAGTAAGGTTCAGTGATCTCTTTAGAAATCCATTACTGAAGTGTGTTTGGCAGGTGAATAATGCAAAGTTTGGATCTTGACTGTTTGAACTGCATTTTGGTTATAAATAATGCAGATCTGGACTCAGCTGTAATCAGCATTTGCCGTCTTCCACATTTGTTATTTGGAATGAATCACCATGTTCAACTAAATGAAAATAAGAGCAAACAAATATGAGGCTTTCTTGCACTCTTTTCTCTAAAATATTTTGTGGATGAAGATTCATTCCCAGCTAACAACATACCAACAAAACCCAGAACCTTTTAATTGACTTTCACATGCTCCTTTGCAAAAAAGTAAGAAATAAAAGTAAGGAACTAAACATCACAATGATACGAATGATTATGATTATGATTATGATGAATAGCCAACGATGCTGTTGATTCCTGTAAACACATTTTCAGAGTTATTTGAATATTTCATACCTGCTACTTGAACTCATCATTACTGTACAAAGACTGGTCTAAGAACACTTCAAATTCTTACTTCCCTGCAATATAGTAGGAAGCACTTGAGGGATTCTATTGGAAACCATCTGGCAGCAAATAAGTAGGAAAAATTTAAAAGCCTATTTTCAGTCCTGGGTCCTCTTTTAGTGTCTGCTCTCCGTTCATGTTGTTGTTCACCCAGCTGCCAAGTGGAACAAAATGTGCTGCTGCTATTCTGGGGTTACAAACAGCATATTTAAGATGATTGGTAACACAGTTCAGCATTCTGCAGATGAAGTTTTTTGAAAATTTTAAGGAACGTAACACTTTAATTTTGTAATAATCCCACATATTTTGGTCAAAAAGTAATTAAAAAAATGTTTACAATACAAAGTATTCCGATTTCTGCCCCGAATTATGAGCAGTTAAAAAGAAAAGTAATTTGAAGCTTGAAAAGACAAGGTCCAAAAGACAAGACCTAGATAACCCACTATAGCCTTTCTGAGGATTTAAAGGAATGAAAAGTTATGTTACAGAATTAGCATCATTTGGTTTTACAAGGCATCAAGCTTACCCTGTCAGAAAATTTAGGCAAAATATATTGTAGGAAAAGAGGTGTATCACAAACACCAAAACCACAACAATATATTGGTTTGGAATACTGCAAATTTAGAAATTCCTAGTCATCTTTTAGATAATACTTGAATTTGAGCTACTCACCTATGCAAAAGCCAAACATATTTTTCACTCTCCATTTTTTTACTAGGTATCCCGAGAAATACCAAACTTTGGGAAAACTCAGTCTTTCTGTTTACATTGCAAAACTCTCCATAAGGAAAAGCCAATGAGGGTGTATCTTGCTAAACACTCCTGAATTATAAGCAAATTATTTAGTCAGGATCCCATCTTTGATATCAGAACTGTGTCTACGTGACTAAGCAAAATGGACTGGGACCACCCTGATGGTAAGTTCACACCGTAGCACTAATCTACATGATTAAACTCTCTCTTGTCCTTCAAGTGAGATGGACTCATGCTTCCTGCCCATCAGTAACAGGTCTTGGCCTGAGCTATCTAGAGTAGTGCCTTGGCTTTGCCTGTACAGTGCTACGTGGCCTGGTCCAACATGTAAATATAGAAGTGTAGCTAATCACAGCGCTTGGTCTGATTTAGTTTTCAAACATAAGCACAGGCTGTGGATCCACCTGAATACAAGATTATGTAGCGAGCAGCCTGAAGAAATGGGAGATCCCATAAAACGGAAAAAACCCCAACTACACTGCAGCTGACACGAAGCCTGCTGATATCCATAAAGTTTGTCAGAACCGGCTAAAATACCTCCAGACTCAATTGCTGCTCCTGTACAAGTCAAGTAAACATGGCTAGGGAACGTTCCCACGTATTGGAACTTGATCATGCACCCTACGAAACTGTTATCATGGTCTGTGTCAGGCTTTTTTTGATCTAGATGGGATAAACCCACAGAATCACAAAATAATTCTCAGGCACAGTCCAGAGGGCAGCACGGCGAAGAGATCATTCTTAACAGGTGGGAGGTTAAGAGGAGTTTAACACTGTAGGTATAGGGTATTCTGTTCTAGTTGATCTCAACACCCAAGAGCTAACCTACATTCAATGAACTAGTTTAGATGGACCCATTTGTCCTTAGAAATAGTCACTCATAGAATCTTAGAAACATTTGAATCATAAAGGAGTTCAGTAGATGACTTAAACCAGTTTTGCTCAGAGTAGATCCAGTTGTACCAGGTTCACAGAATCACAGAATTATTTAGGTTGAAAAAGACATTCAAGATCATCTAGTCCAACCGTAAACCTAACACTGCCAAGTTCAGCACTAAACTATGTCCCCAAGTACCACATCTACACATGTTTACATACCTCCAGGGATGGTGACTTCTCTGGGCAGCCTGTTGCAATTCTGGACAACCTGTCAGTGAAGAGATTTTTCCTAGTATGTAACCTAAACCTCCTCTGGCACAACTTGAGGCCATTTTCTCTTATCCTATTGCTTGTTACTTGACAGAAGAGCCCAGCACCAACATCACTACAGCCTCCTTTCAGGTAGTTGTAGAGAGCGATAAATTCTCCCCTCAGCCTCCTTTTCTCCAGGCTGAATGACCACAGTTCCCTCAGTCAGTCCGCATAGGACTTATGCTCCAGACTCTTCACCAGCTTTGTTGCCCTTCTTTGAACACACAACCCAGCATCACAATGTCTTTCTTATACCTAGGGACATAAAACTGAACCCAGCACTTGAGGTGCGGCCTCACCAGCGCTGAGCACAGGGGCACAATCACCTCCCTGCTCCTGCTGGCCACACTGGGTCTGATCCAGGCCGAGATGCCATTGGCCCTCTTGGCCACCTGGGCCACTGCTGGCTCATAATCACCTGGCTATCAATCAGTACTCCCAGGTCCTTTTCTGCCAGGCAGCTCTCCAGCCACTCTTCCCCAAGCCTGTAACACTGCACGGGGTTGTTGTGACTGAATTGGAATAATAAACGCTCATTACCCACATGATTGAACTGCTAGCTCATTTTATGGGTTTGAATGGTCCAGCTTTTTTGTTTCAGGACAAATGCCCTCTTTATTATGGCCACAAGCTAGGGCAACACACTTGGCCATTGCACTTATCAGTCGCCAGCTGTCTTTCTTTAGCAGTGTAGACGTAGTCAATATGACCACATTTGCCCAGGATATCACCCAGCGTAGTCAGGGCTCCCAGATCTGAGCTACACAGAGCCCTCTGTGGTGTTTCTGCATCTGTGATGTTACAAAACTGTAACCTCAATAAGTCACCGGTAAATTAGTAATGGAGCTGATTGTGTTTATTTATTCATTTCAATTTAATATAATAAAGACATTATACAAGGTTCTAGGTGGTCTAATATTTAATTATACATTAAATATGACTAAATTACACCTCATCAGCATATAAATCAGTTCCCAAAGCAGGCAAACACCTACTCACTCTGTGTACCTTCTAACCACATTCAGCTTTCTCCAGAGTGAAAATGTAGCTGTTGCAGAGTGGATTCTTAAGAAAATTTGAGCATCTAGGAAACGCTGCATGCAGTGTTCAGCTGGGTTCACACATCGTTTACAAGGAGTGGGAAACAGCTTGAACATCGCTTTAGCACATCAATGTCCTTGAGCGCTCAATAGTTTCTCAAGTGGTTTGGTCCTAAGCTGTGTAAGCTTTTAGAGGCCATAATTAGTACCTTGAATTTCAGAAGGTCTTCTAATACATCGAATTTCCACAGATATTCCACTGTAGAAGGCTCTTCAATTCCTGAATAATTTCAGTGTTTCTCATGCAGAGGCTATTGTGTAACCCTGCTATGAAATTACCAATGTAAGGCTAATCGAGGAATGATTGTCCTCTGAAATTAAAAGTCAGGAGATAAAAACTATACAAAAGAGAAGGATTTTATGGAAATTAAACTTGTAAGCGATAGACAATATTTTAATGAGATCTCAGGTTTGGCTGTGGTTGAGTACTCTGTTATTTGACTTTGTCCTCTACACAGCTCCAGTTTTAAAATGGAAACATCAGATCATGTGATGAAAACCACTTAGAGCATTACATCCTGTGTACATTTGATATCCTGATTGTCTGATACTGTTTATAGTCGCTGCTGTCTTCAGCTGTCTAATGAGAACTGGACTCGTCTCATACATGTGTGGTAAGAGAACAAGAGGCAGTAGTCAAAAGTTGCAAAAGGGATAATTTCAAGATATTAGAAGAAACTTTCTTACAATGAAAGCTTTCAAATACTGGAACAACTTGCTCAGACAAGCTATGAATTTTCTTATAGACATTCAAAACTGAATTGAACATTCTCCTGAAGAACACGGTCTCAGATGGTCCTACGTCAGGAAGAGGGAAAGATGAAGTCACTTCTAGAGGTCCATTCTAACCTAAGTTAATCTATGATTCTGTGATTAAATATGATTTTTATTATTTTTTTATGTGATATAGTTTATTATTTATATGATGTAAGTGGAAAATTGCAACAAATATGTAGGAGAATATTATAAACTAACAAAAATGCATAATTGTTACATGTAAAATTCTCCAATAACTTAAAAATATGATGGAGTCATGGGTAGCCATGGGCTCATGACTATGTTAGACTGAGGGGATCATTCGGCAAGATGGGATCATAAATGATGTGTAAAGACATAAATCCAGAAGTGAAGAATGCAGGTCTCATAGGGTAAAGGAGGGTTATGCTTTGCAATTCCTTGTCTCTAAAATGGACCTGTGATAGCTAGGTATGTGATATCTAAGTATCGAATTGCCAAATATGGGTAGAGCAGCAGAGATGTCATTAATGAGATATCAATGGAATAAAGAATACACTTTCCAAGGACTTCAAGAAGTTGTAGGGAACTCTAAAAAGGGTTCTAAGATTTGTAAAACAGAAATTTTCAATATGGAAAATCTAATCTGGTAAAAAATTTGAAAGACAAAGCTTTTTAATAATTTTGATCCAAAAAAAGTATTTTAATCAATTTTGCATCTGAAAATGAATCTTCCTTAACGAACAACATGGTGGGATGTTTTATACTACTGCCTACAAACTGTAATTATCTGATTTTGTGTAGTATGAAGTTATCAGAAATTCCAGTCCTTTTACACTTTTCTGCAAATGGATAAGGGCTGATTGTATACAGGAAAATCTATCAAATTGTAGCAATGCCTTTCCTTTCATTTGTAGGACTCCACTGGCTTCTTGATCTTGTCTTGTGTCAATGCTCTGTGCTTTGGCAATGTTCTTTACATTCAAAAATATGCAATCAATTTAAGCAAAACAAAACCAAGCAAATATTTCTGCAAGGAAATATAATAGTTTTGGTGGAACAATGTTTTTTCTCAATTTATAGAGTCCACTAAAGTGGTTGTTTCTTTGGCAGATCCTCTGCTGTAGAATCTTTGAGCGAAGCATCTTACAATGGGGACAGCACCCTTGAGAACTGCAATCAGCAGCAGCTTGTTTCTGTAAACACCTTCAGCACTTAGCTTGCATTTGATTTTAGCTTCACTGTAGGATGGCAGAGCTCCAATGGTTTCATTAGTCATGACTTTGAGACCTGAGCCCATATTTATTTTATTATCTCTGTTTCCACCTTCAGTCAGCATGTCATAAGCACTTCATAAGCACTCCTTGCTTGTGGCAATCCATGAGACGCACATGACTGTCTCTATTAACATCCATAAATCCAATATCTGCCTGAACTTGAATTCATTAAACTCACACTTGCAACTAACCCTTGAGCCTTGTACCAATCTTAGTGATGTTTAAATAATGTCATGTGTCTTTATTTTTTCCCTGCAAAAAGTTTTCATTTCAGTCATTACTGCAGGTGAAGTGAAAGCAGCAAATCTGGGGAATCTAGAGGTACTAGAGAACAGTCCCTTCCTTAATAAATTACAACACATCATTTTTATTAACTTTTAATAAGTCATTGGAAATTCTCAACCTTGCATAAATTTGCTTTAGTCTCATTATAAAACACAAGCGCATTTGCTAAAATAATTGTTGAGATATTTCAAAATACCTTTTTAAGGCCAAACAATCCAGGGCAGGACATTTTGTTTTATTGCCAACAAGCACAAACCTCCTGTAACTGATTTGGGTATTAAGTGAAAAAAAGAGCACAAACAAACGCTTGCATACCTATTTATCCTCCCTTTTCTCCATGGCAGCTTTCCTGACTTTAATCATGGGTTGCTCTCTGAGAAGGTGATGGGAAGCACAGGAGTTTGAGTGTATGCGTGGTGGTTTCTCCTGCCTGTACGTAGCAGTTTCTTGGTGTTCTGTTTGTAATAGCTTTTGCCACTTTATTCCTTTGTGTCCTTATCACAGTGTGGATCACCCATGGCCGCGGGCCTTCGGGGGGTTGTTTCTACTCTTTTGACATGGAGTGCTCCCCTAAAAGGGCTGAAGTTTTGGCCCTCTGACTGAAGTTTTGGCCCTCAATGATTCAATTTTGTCCACTGTTGTTTCATTTGCCTCAGGAAGAGGCTTACATCCAAGAGGAAGAGGACAACCCACCTGCATGCAGTATCACTCCATCTTCACCTGAAAGTGGTGACTATGGGTTTTGAAACAAACATGTATGGAAAACTAATATTTAGCAAGTGCTAGTAGGAAATAGTGAGTAAAAACTTCCAGACAAGCCATAGACCTCCACAATCTTCTTCAGTGCTTGAGAGGAAGCAGGAGTTAATGTAGAGTGAAAAATCTGACAAGCCACAGCTATCCAGGTGTCTTTAGTTCATTAGTTCTCTTTCCCAAAAAGCACCTCATTTAATTACTTCACACTGAAGTTGCAAATTTCTGCTAATTTTTAACAATCTCTCAAACAAAATATTGAGTTATTGTAACAAAAGAAAGCCCTTAGAAAAATTGAATGTACTGTTTTAAGTATTGAGCTATTTCTTCATTGTCCAAGATATGAAACCTTTGATTCTGCCATGGACGTCTCTGAAACCAGTTAATTCTGTTAATAATTATACACATACATTGCCATGATATCTGTTAGCCAGAAGAATCATCTAATCTAGAGGGAGTATTATCTGCAGCCAAAGTCATATAAGTGATATATTTGTTAATTAAATGAAGTCAGACAAATCCCTTGTCATGCATTTTCCATAAACAAAAATGTTCAGGGTAGTCTCTTGAACATGGAAGCCCAGAAGAACAACACAATCTTTTCCAGCATCCAGGGACATTTCATTTTGTTAAGGTTTCAAGCTGTGAACAATGTTATTTCTCAGATCTTCAGAAAATTATATTCTCAGGAAGAATAAATTTGAGAGAAAGGTTCTCATTTATGTTGAGTGGGGAAAACATAGCATATAGAATAAACAGTCCAAAAGACGTGTAAGCTAGGAATCTCATGTTCTCTAGTAAATCTGCCATAAGTGTCTCAACAAATCAAACCTGGTTCTCTACATGGAAAGAAAGCCACTGATCAGCATTTTGAACGAATTGGAAGGCCATGTATATGTCTCTCTACAGAGGCTATCTAAAGGCAAATAGGAATAAAGTCTTGGCTCTTGAAATCTGCTCTTTAGAAAGAGAATTTGGCAGAAATTTACTAGAGGTAAATGCAGTTATTAAATTGCACATGTACTCTTGCTACCTATCTTCAGCTTTTAGATTGGACGATTGTTGCTGATGCTGCTCTTTTCTTGTGTTATAATTCATCAGTGTTGTGCCTAGAGGCTGGTTTGCTAATGAGGGAAGGAGAAGCCTTCCAATCACGGCAAGAGTTGCTTGTCCTGCTCTCCAAGTTTAAACATCCAAAACCCAACAGCATTTAGAGCTTATTCCTCACTTTAAAAGTATTTTCTGAAAAACATGTCCAAATAGTAATCCCAAATTCATAGTATTAATTGTGCCTCTGTTTATAAAAGACCACATGGGCCTTTAAGAGTGCATCCCATAACGAATGTGGGAAGTCTCCATTGCACAGTCCTGTGCTTGCACGCAACAGCATGAAGTGAGACTCTTCACATTCCTTCTGGGATCCATCTTCAAATACCCTTCCCTAATTGTAGAGTATTTTCCTCTACACATATTCAAACATAGAATTTTCTTTCCACAAATATTCTCTGAAGTACTTTCAGACTTCTCTGTTCTGCTGGAAATCAACATTTCTGAAGAGTCTCTAGCACTGTGAAAACATTGAAATAAAGGTGCTACTATATATTATTAACCCTCTTATACATGGACTATGGATGGGAATTGGAAGAGATCATATGGAATAGACCTCATGTGGACATAACATATTCAGTCTAAACAAGTCTAAACATCTAATTCCCAGCTCGCTGAAATTCCTATTTTGTCCAGTTGTGAAAGTCTATAATGTAGCTACCTCAGCTGTGTAGGGAACCATAACCTTCCAGTACAGTTATATGGACAGAACAACTCATTCTCCTTACTTGTGTCTCTACTATAGTATGAGATGAAAAACACTGCAGAAATGCCCATTTATCCCCGTTGGCTATATCAAAAGTCTAACTGAGATGTAGATGTGTATAACAGTAGGATTTGCATTAGGAAAGATGAATCTGACTTCTAATCTCCCTCTGACTTCAGTGAAGAGTATTACCTGCATCAAGCAGATGATTAATGTAGATATGCATCTTTCCATGCCTGTCTTTCTTCAAGCACATGAGGTCCAACACAAAAAAAACCCCTACAGCTCATGAACCAAGAGCAGGAAGGGAGAGACAAAGAGATGGTTATAGAGCACGTTCCAATCTGTCACAGTGAGACAAGGCTCAACTCGATTGCTTCACTCAGTACAAGTGGACGCGTGTTCAAACACAGACTTTTTCATTGCCCTCAGTCAGAAAATGTTGATGTGCAAGTGAACAACGAGTTAACATCAAGACAACACACCAGTCCATAACGCGTTGTCTGTGAAGCAGTTTTTCACTAAAAACCACATCACTGTGCTTAAGTACCTCCCCTATTCGCAAGACTTGACTCCCTGTGGTTTCTACCTCCTCCAAAAGATCAAGTTGGTGCTTAGAAGAACTCATTTTTTGTCAGTAGAAGATGTGAAATGATGGAGACCCTCAACAGCCTTTCAGAAAATGATCTGCGTAGTTGTTTGGAACATTGGCAGCACTGCATGCAGCTGTTGTCAACTCAGATGGGAACTATTTTGAAGATGATTGTAGTTATTTTCTTAGTTTGTTTAATAAAAAGGGTTACAGCCACTGTCTCATTTTATGTATGTCGGACCTCGTAGATGATGACATGAAAGCCACTTATGCAGTTATTTTCCAATTCTGCTAGAACACATCGTCTTGTATGACCATGAGTGTGCTCAAGTCTAATGTACACGTATTTTCTACATGGGTCCATATCAGCTTGAAACTCGTGTCTTAAAGCACCAGCAAACAACAGTGAAGGAAACGTAATCTTTTATCTGGACAGTATCTAAATGGGTGCATCTACATTAGCAAGGTGGGAAAAGTTAGAGTTTGACTTAGTTTTATGCATATGGCATGACTCCAAGTACAGACTAAAGGTGAATTTGTACAGAAGAATCCTCCTAGTACACTGAATTATTATTTAGAGATACGTCTATTTCACGGTAGTTTTTCAAGTTTGGAGATTGTATGTATGCTATCTTTTTCCTTTTTGATAAGGTTTAAGAGTGGCTACAACTGTAAAATCCATGAATATGGAAGATAAGAGCAGCTTCTTTCTCTTCTTTTCATCACAAGCAGTAAGAAAGACCATACAAGCCAATTTCAGCTCTTGTTGACAGCTGTGAAATGTTACTGAGTGCTCAGAGGTGTTACTATGGAAATAATTTGGCTTGTAGGATCTTAATTTTTATTTTAAAACTTTTTTACACCTCTCTGAAATTACCATCTCCTGTCTCCTGTCAGGCAGAGGATATGCAACTTTTCTAACCTATCATTTCATATCAGTACTAATGAAGATTGATAAGAAAACAGTACAGCTTGTATATTGAAACCAAATTGAATTTGCAAGGATGTTAGCGATATTTTAGGGATATGTGCCCACACGTGCGCACAGACATACACTTAAGTCTAAAATTAACATACCTAACATAAATCAATGAATTTCAGGTTTCTGCACAATTTAAATTAAAGCTCAGGATGCGATATATTTTATACAGAAGAAGGCTTTGTTACTGTTTTCTGCAGCAGGCGTAATAAACATACTGGATACGATTATACAAGGAAAAGAAAAAGGACTGTAGTACAAGCTAGGCAATTGGCTTGTGGTCCTTCATACCCCTTGGACAGACTGCTCTCTCATACCTGTTTGGTTTGTGGAAGTTAATGTTCTGCCAGATATTGTCCGATGGATACTGCATGACAATCCCCGTTCCAAAGGGCAATTGGACATAGTTATTCGTCTTTTGGAACAGCAGAGGCAGCAGCTTTGTGAACATGAGTTCTGCCACTTACAGAATGACAGAATGTCAGGTTGGAAGGGACCTCAGGGATCACCTGGTCCAACCTTTTAGGTAATGCATAGTTTAAATAAGATGGCCCAGAATCCTATCACACTGAGCCTTAAAATTATCCAGTGTAAAAGAATCCACCACTTGCCTGGGGAGTTTATTTGAATGTTTAACTGTTCTCATGGTGAAAAAATTTCTTCTAGAATCCAATCAGAATCTCCCCAGGAGCAACTTATGTGTATTACCCTTTGTCTTTTCCATGTGACTCCTTGTAAAAACGGAGTCTCCATCCTCTTGGTGGACACCCTTTGTGTACTGCTACATGGTAATAAGGTCTTCCCTAAGTTTTCCCTTCTCAAGGCTGAATGAACGCAGTTCTTTCAGCCTTACTTCATATGGAAGGTTTCCAAGTCCTCTAATCATGTTAGTGTCCCTTCTCTGGACCCTCTTCATTCTGTCAGCATCTTTTTTTGTGTAGCAGGGACCAAAACTGGACTCAGTGCTCCAGGTGAGGCTTGACAATTGCTGAGTAGAGCGGGATAATGACTTCTTCATCTCTGCTGGCGATGCCCTTCTTGATGCACCCCACCATCCTTTTGGCCTTCTTTGCTGCTACAGCACACTCTTTGCTCATGTTGAGTCTGTCCTGTGTAATTTATCAATACGGGCGCACCCAGAATAAACTCATTAGTGACTTTTAACTCTTTCTCTGCAGCTACCAGTGACAATCGGGCAGAAAAGACTGTAACTCAGCAGTTGTTTTCATCTGAGACCACTTTCAGTTGAGGCTGTAAGTTGTATGTGTTCTTTTCTGAGAGGTAAAACATTTTCTCCATAATAGTATCTCCAAGGCTTCAGCCATGATAGCACACAGAAAATCAAAATACAGGTCGCCAAACTCAGGATTTTTGTCAACAATATCTGCTTATGAAGTGCTTAGGTTTAAGTTACAGTCCTTGATCCACTGTAAGGCTAGAGGTGTGTAGGAGTGCAATGGAATAGATTTAGGAACAAAAAGGTGATGAAGAAGTACTAGGAGACATCGATCCTAATGAACTTTTACTCTTAAAAATGCATAAGGCTTAAATATGTATTTTTACTGAAAGAAAAAAAGATTTTTAAGGGGTTGAAGATTAAAAAGCAACATTTCTAAAGTGTTAAAATGCCTACAGGATATAGTTACTCCAACTTCATTTTCCGCACTGTTGCTAAGTAATTAACAGAGCCAAAGAAAGAAAGAAATAGAAGAAGGATCCTTTTTCTAAATTGTCTTTAAGTAGCAATTGTATGGATATTAGATGGTAGCATATACACTTATAGCTGGTAGTCTAATATAGTGCAACTCACTCACACTGAAAGAAACACCATGAAAATCTCATACAACAGATTTGGGTCCAAAAGGCTTAATCTTGCAAAGCACGTATCCAATTGCTCTGGACGTTGGCTAATATTCACTTTGTTCCGATAAAGAAAGTTACTTCCTTACTCCAGGGTGACTCAGTATTTGGACCTGACCCCTAGTTAAGCCTAAGAACTCCTGAGTACTAACTTTCCTGCTCAGGTCAGTAGAGCATCTCCTTTCAGCATCGGAGTGGGATCCACTCCACTGCTTTGTCCAAACTTACAGGATAATTCGATGATGAAGTTAGGAGTGAGATTAAGCTAATCCTATCTCATTAGGATACTTTCTGAGCAGTTTCTCCGAATCAACTGGTTTAATTTGTAATCAGAGACAAAATAGATGCAGACTACTAGACTTTGTGGCTGTTTGCATTCAGAGATCTAACGAAAATTTTTTCTGGTAGAAAAACTGGCATTTAATAGTTCAAAAGAATAAGATATCCTCTCCAGTGTACAACAAATATTTTGATTTCAGCCTTTTCAAGCCCTGCACTGAAAGGCACCCATACATCCTATTTTAAAATCAAATAAACTAGTTATTATTACTGTAGTGAAACTGTGGAATCTTTGATTTCATCAGGATTACTAGATTGCAGATATCTGACTGTTTAATGACTTTGTATTTACTGAGAAAAGAGGACTGCTGCTGAAATGACAGAGATGTAATGCCATGAATTCATTGTGGATAACACAGCTATGGAAGAGCTTACCATATAATGTGTGACTCAGATTCGACTGTATTTTGACATTCAACAGTACCATTGCTAAGTATCACAGAAATAAATATCAGCAGTTAATCACAAGTGATGCAATTTTATTAAGGGGAGAAAACTACCCTTCTCTGTATGTTTTGCTTAAACGTTGTGCAGGAAATAAGGAACAAAAAAAGATGCCATTTAAATTGCGCTGCTCTATCTTGTTCAAAAGAAATTGAGAGAGATCAGCCAATGCCACAGCATAAAGCTAAAAAGGATGAGCTAGAGTGGAACTGAATTTGTATTCAAAGTATCTCCTCCTCCACCCTCCCACACACAATCTTTAAATACTTTAAACTAGTTACATTATGAGAATCAGTTATATTAATTTATGTTATATATAAAACACTTCTTAGATTTCCATTTTTTAGGACTAGGTGCCCTGTAAAATGTTTGCTGTGTCAAGCCACACATATTCTGAAAATATCTTTATATTCAACGAAAACTGTACAAAAGAAACACAGAGAATCAGAGGAACATGCTTTACTGATTTCTCCTCTATTTTCTTGTAAGAAGAATGAAAGGTCAATGATCATTCATGCTTGTATACACGTTCCTCTTCAAAGGCAAGATACATTAAAAATTCAATGCTCTAAAGTTCTTCATGTTCTAGGCAAGCATCCTTAAAAGCAATGAGTGATGAGAAACAGAGATTTCAAAAGATCTTTAAGGGCGTAATGAAAGTCGTGGGTAATCCAGGGAGGGAATTCAGATCTTCCCATGCTACATTTTCCTTGAAAGACCACCCATTTATGTCGATTTCTACTGCTCTATTCATCATTTTTGTTCTTTCCTTCAGAAGAAGTTGAGAAAAAAAGAGTGAAACCTAAGACATGAACTTTACAGCCCTACTGTCTAATCTGTAAACCATACTTCGGCAGCTGAGCATGAATATCAACAATCAAAATAGCCTCATCCAGAAGCAATGTGTCATAAGTCCTATTAGTCCATGTAGAAAGATTACATAAAGGGGTATATCTGCTCTGAAAGGCTGGAAAGTTTGAAAATTCTGATTATCTACTTCAAAAACTTCTAGAAACAGTGAGCATTTTTCAAGGAAAGATCTCCAGTTACTGATTATAGCATTAGTTCAGGAAAAAATCCTGTCTTGTGTTTCCAGGTGCCAAGACATTCAGTTGTATAGACAACAATTTTAAATCCAGGTACGTGTGAAAAGAAGGAGTTACTTGTACTTCAAATGAGAAAAGGAGTAAAGGAGTAAAGATAAACTGTGAGAACCCAACTAAGCAACAAAGAAAACATGGTAGATGTAAGCAATATTAATATGCAGTGTTCAGGTTCTATGCTTAGTTCTGAGAAAATAAATTAAACCTCAGTAAAGAATGAGAGAGATGTTCAGAGAAGATAAGGCACTGCTTTTTCAGTATGAAAACTACAAATTCGACCCTATCAGCAATTGTCAAAGGTACCAATGTGGAAGCTGCAAGATGTAGAAACATTTGTCCTTTCCAAACCAAAAGGAAAATTTGTATAATTGGGTCACCACAACCTGCTTCATCCATGGGCAAATATTATTTATTTTCATGAGAATTACTTCAGATGGACAAAGAAAAACTTGTAGACTGTGTAATTTATGAATAATATCCCATAGAAATCATTTTAAACACTAGACAGGTTTTCTCAATGACATATGGGTTGCCAATATTTATATTTTTTTACTCACTTTAGGAACTTCTATCCAATGTCAGTAATTACAGTGGGTTCTCTTATACCACTGGTGCGGAGATATTCAGTTAGTTCCACTGTTATTCTGTCTGTGAGCTTTGAGCTTAGGATCCTTCAACATTTTAGGTGTAACTTACGAAAACATACTTAAAATCTATGGTTTATTGTCTCAGAGAAAGATTGTGAGTACTCATTTGAAGCTATCTTTGAAAACGTTATCAAGCATAACTTTTGATATTGTGGGAAATATTTGTAGGTATCAATTCTGGCCCTGCCTGCTGCCTGTTGATAAGCCAGAAACCTTATATGTACCTTGTCACAATGCCAGTATTTGTCACAAGCAAACCAAAGCTCATCCTCTGGCTCTTACAGTTTGTAATGTGAAGTGCAGTGCAGAGATAATAGTGGAAGGCGTTGTACAAAGTGTTAAGGTCATAGAGTCTGAATAAATATTAGCTCAGGCCCACTAGAATTTCATTTAATGTTTTTCTAATCTCTTTCTTTTGGGATTTCGGATGTTCACACACACATGAATTATGAAATGTCAACTGAAAATAGAGCTTACATTCTTCCACATTACAGATACAGAATGACAAATGAGCTAGAAATATAAACGAAGGATTAAAAGATATAAATTACCAGGATTTATCAATTTATTGTGAGGCACCATACTTAATATCATAGTTCTGCTGATACCGAAAGACAACTTTAACAAGTTTGCCTTCCTTTACCATGTCCCTGAAGAACAGCCTTTTTAGCAGAACACTGGGAAGGAAAGCGCAGCCTTTGACTTCCTGCTGCTTTTAAATACAATGCAAATGCTATCTATCCTAAATCCAAAACCTAGTCCATAATGTCACTGACATATTGTCCACCTCCAACGCAACAAGTTCCACTGGAATTAATAAAAAGTAGGTTGGAAACAAAGGATGAAGTCTAAATTTTCAAAAGGGTTAATGAACACTGAGCAGAAAAGATTATGCTTTAAAAATTTACAGGTATTATTTTGTGGGAGTTTCGTATTTACAGCTATGCAGCTTTTTTCTGGAGGCTGGCAAACTAAAGTACTGTTTCACAGACTTCGTGTCTGTGAGGAATGGAATTCAAACAAATGTCTGCTCTGTCAGGGAGAGACATCCCTCTGCCTTAACCACAATTTTCTCTGCAGTTGTAGCCTCCCAAGTATATGCAAATTGAAGCAAGAGGCCTCTTCCAGAGCCCCAAAGAGGAAAACATTTAAAGGTGAGCTTTTGCGTGAAATTCCGTACATAACTTTATTTCCAGCGTGCAGCGTTGTTAAAATGTAGATGACACTGGGCAGAACCTGGCAGTCACTGTGTGCCAAAAGCCTTTCGGTTTTGCGAATACGTGAAATTTCAATTTTACACTGAAGATCATGGGTTATGTATGGAAAAAGATGGAGTGGGTAATAAGAAACTATTCACTTTATTTACAAATCCATAATATGTGATCTCTTCTCCCTTCTGACCGCATTTCGAACGGCAAGATGGAATAACAGTATACCCTTTGGAACTTTTCTTCACTCAAGTACATGTAATCATTACTGTCAGACCATCAAGTTCCAGGTGAAAATAGGTTCTATATAAACTCTTTTAAGTCACATTTGATTAGATCCTTTTCTGGATGAGTTTGACATGGTTTATTATTTCTTATCACTGCTTCTGTGGCAGACTTCCCTAGAATGACTACTGTACCATAACTGACAAACGAAAGCTGACTGTACTGCAGTGAATTTAAAGCTGAAAGTATCCTGCCAAATATGGTAAATGGGTAGCATATACACTTAATTGAGCAGAAGCTTTATTTTGAGTACCATCAAACAAAACCATGTAACGTTGATCAAGCAGGAAAAGACAGGGAGAAACCTGTATGCTGGGTGGAGGTGGCAGAAAATCTATGTGAAAATAAAAGAATATGACAGCAATAAAGACATAATCGTTAATAAATAAGGAGAAATGCCTATAAATTTTACCAGCTGTATGATGCAGATTGTAATTAAAAAAAAGAATTAATCATAAAAAAACTAATAATAAAACCATAGCTGAAAGTTTCAAATGTTTTATTTAAGTATGTCAATATTAACGAAGATTACAAGACACAGTCAAAAGCTTCATGTGCCTTTGCTGACAGGAGTGGCTTTTAGAAAATGAATACTATCAGACATTTCGCCTATTTCAATGATTTTCTTGCTATGTTTCCCTATCCTCCCAAAATATATGAATATAGAAAAAAAAATATGTGTGAGTGAGGCACTCTTTTTACGCAAGGAATGTAGAATCATACAACGGTTAGAGCTGGAAGGGACTTTTAAAGATCATCTAGTTCAAGCCCCTTGCAGTGAGCAGGGACATCTTCAAATAGATCATGTTGCTTGGAGCCTTGTCCAACCTGACCTTGAATGTGTCCAGAGACGCAGCATCTACCACCTTTTTGGGCTAACACCTTCATTGTGAAAAATTTCTCGCTTATATCTAGTCTGAACATCCTCTCTTTTATTTTAAGAACATGACCTCTTGTCTTATTGCAAAAGGTCCTACTGAAAAAAAATTGTCATCATTCTTATAAGTGCCCTTTAAGTACTGGAAGGCAGCAGCAAGGTCTTCCCAGAGCCCTCGCTTCTCCAGGCTGACCAACTTTAAGTCTCTCAGCCTTTTTTCATAGCAGAGGTGTTCGGTCCCTCTGATCACTTGTGTTGCCCTACTCCAACAGGTCCGTGTCTTTCCTGTGCTGAGGGCTCCAGAGCTAGACGTGGATTTCCAGGTGGGGTTTCTCCAGAACAAAGTAAATGAGAACATCTTTGTGTCTTCTCTTTTACACAGTAAAATGACAACATGAATGCATTTTTATTCCATTCATCTCCTTCAGTGACCAGTTCTGAATTAAAATAATCTGGATTATTCTATCAATATGAAAGTCAAAGGCAGATTCTGCTGGCATGTGATCAAACACTTCTCATTGCCACAGAGGAAGAATTTATTAATCAGATATTTCAGAAGTTCTTCCTATTTTCATTCATTTGCCAAAATGTCAATAAAATGCTAATTAAATTCTATGAAACAACTTCCAGTTGTTGTGGGAATAATACAAGGAAAACGAAGATTCAGTGCTCTTCCCTGAGCCACATATAGGAGCAAGGAGATGAAGTACAAGATCTGAGTTATTCCAAAAGGTCTCATAAGTTACGCACGTTTCTTGCCCATGGAGCTGCTCTGAATTCACCAGTATTTTTGCATGACAGTATAACAAATAGGGCTGTGCCTCATTACCCTGCACCAGGAGGCCTCTGCATTTCATAGACCTCTTCAAAATTTCAATATTCACGATACTATCCTGGTATATGTTGGTCTGGTCACATCACGGAGAGCTTACAGAAAGGACTGCCAGCTGGACCAAGGAGGAACCCTGTAGTACCCTTCTTCTCTGGAACGGTTGCACATAGAGGCAGGAACATATCCAGAAGATTTGAAAATCTTGAAGATTTGAAATTTTTTGAAGATTTGCCAGGATGACCCAGCATAGTTTCAAACACATCTGGAAGCATTGCCCCATGTTTATTGGTGTTAGTCTTGGACAACTCAAATTTCAGAAACTCCTTTGTATGGATTTCGTGACTGGGGCTGTAATAGTACGTGGCACGTTGCCTCAGGGATGTTGAGTAACTCGCAACTAACCACAGTGATCAGTCTTGCAACCACAAGGGTTTGACTGATAAGCCTGAGAGAAAAGCAAGGAGGTTTTATTTCAACCTGTCAATAAGCCATCCCACTATTTGTTAGCCAAACCTTCCTGAGATGATTTATGGGACTGGGAAACCGAAGGAAGAGTGGGTACAGAGAACAGTGTCAGAGAGAGGTGAGAGCCAGCTCCCAAGGAGACAGGGGCAAGCACAATACCATGTCTGGCAGGACAGGGGGACTGGTAGGTGGCAGATGGGGACAGCTTGGACATGGATAGTCAGCTCAGTCTACAGTGGTCTTGCAAGTCTGAGGACAAGCTGTGAAGTTCAGCCACCAGGTGAGGCTCAGGATCAGGTCTGGTGACAGTAACTAGGGTCAGACACAGCTCAGCACCAACCAGGCAAACCAGTGGTGACAAGGCAGGTCTGAGCTGAAGCTGGGAAGTCAGCCTGTGGATCAGGGTGAGGGTCTTCATCAATAGACGCATGCCAGGAACAGGCATGGCTGTAAGACAACCCAAACTTCATCTCAGGCAGGGGCGAAGGGCTACAGTCTCAGCTTAAAAGTAGCCCCTATGGGAAGGAGAATCAGGCCATGATAAAGCTTCTAACTTTCTTCACACTACAATTTCACATTCAAAGCCACCTGTTGTCTTTTCTCCGATTGTCCTTGAGCTCAAGCAGCCAAATGCCAGAAGGGTGAATGTACTGAGTGCTCTGAGGAAGAAATTGACTGTCTTTAGAGCAGAAGCAACAGGCTGCAGGACGCCTCCCTGTGCATGGCTCTGCATACGAAAGTGCCATCTGTTGCCATCTCCCCAGAAAAACGTTTTCTTGCTTTTGCTGCTCCTACCACTCTCCCTTGAAGACAAGATTAGGTGCTCAATAGTGTTTATTTTAAGCAAAACTTTTCTTGCTTGCTTCTGGGCTCTCTAACTGCCTCTCCAGAAGAATTTCCAATTCTGCAGCCTCTTTCCTGCCTCAGTAACAGCAAAGAGCTACAGAGAGCTGAGCTCAGATTCTGCCATTTCTTTCCATGCTTGTGAAGTCATCAGCCAGTAAAGCACTGGGTAGCACGAAGGGAATTCACTGAGCAGACCTAGCCCGTGAGAGCACTTGGGCTGATCTCAGGGCACGTGACAAGTCAGGCGTGGCGGAAACTTACACTTGTATTTAGAATCTCACTGTTATAAGCTAGGGTTTGGGAAAACTATACCCTGTGTAATCTATTCAGTCTACAGCACAGTTCAAAACAGGCTGTCTGTGTGCACCCAGGTGTTAATTTACACCTGAAATAAGAGTAGCACCCATGCAGTAGACAAAATGATTAGTCCTCAAAGTTCAGAGATAAAAACAGTTCTTTTTGAAAATCCTAAGAGATATATGGCCTTTCCAGAGCTGGTCTTCCATGGCTGGCACCTTTTTCTGCAGTCGCCTCACAGGTTTGGGGGGGTTGGGGAGGAAGGTGTTGGCCTTTTTTTGTACAATCTTACTCCCCAGGGTACTCCTCTACTATTCAGAACTTCTATTGTGAGTATTCTAAGAGAATCTTATAAAAATTTCAAAGGTCACCACTGGCTAAAAGAAAACTCCAGTGGACATGTAGCTATGCCTGTAGCTAACGTGCATAAAGAATTCAAAGTTGTCAGGAATGAAGAATTTGCTTTTGCCTTGTTTTCTCCATAGAGTTCTCTGACTGATGACACACTGAATAGTGACTTGATGCACTTGTAGTATCTCATGAAAGGGAGCAGACATGAAAATCTGGGAGGTGGAAAACCTCTCAGTACTTGCAGATGAGGTTTAAGAACTGTGAAAGGTGCCTGATGGTTGGTCTTTGGATGAAGATGCCGGAATGTCTTTGTTCCTAACAGGAGGGTGACAGGAATGAGGAATGGCTTGACTCCTGAGGATATCTGTAAATTAAAGAAAAGATACAGTCCACAGTCCTGGTGACTCTGATTGCCTACCATGTTCCCAACATAAGCTCTTGGCCAGCTTTTCTGCCAATGAAAATCGTAGTGCAGGGAGATCCAACGTGAGATCATGTGATGCTGAGACAACAATGCTTCCTCATGTCCAGTCTAAATCTCCCCTGGCACAACTTGTGGCCATTTCCTCTCGTCCCATCGCTGTCACCTGGGAGAAGAGCCCAGCCCCCACCCCGTCACAACCTCCTTTCAGGCAGTTGTAGACAGGGATGAGGTCTCCCCTCAGCCTCCTCTTCTCCAGGCTAAACAACCCCAGCTCCCTCAGTCTCTCCTCGCAGGGCTTGTTCTCCAGCCCCTCCCCAGCCTCGTTGCCTTCTCTGGACGCGCTCCAGCCCCTCAATGTCCTTCTTGCAGTGAGGGGCCCAAAACTGACCCCAGCACTCGAGGTGCCCTCACCAGCACTGAGCACAGGGGCACAATCCCCTCCCTGCTCCTGCTGGCCACGCTGGGTCTGACACAGGCCAAGATGCCACTGGCCCTCTTGGCCACCTGGGCCACTGCTGGCTCACGTTCAGCTGCTGTCAACCAACACCCCAGGTCCTTCTGTGCCAGGCAGCTCTCCAGCCACTCTTCCCCAAGCCTGTAACGCTGCACGGGGTTGTTGTGACCCAAATGAAGGACTCTGCACTTGGCTTATGCTATATAGCTATTTAAATATTAAATTTAAATTATTAAATTTAAATTATTAAATTTTAATATAAAATATCATATATAACTATATAGCTATTTAAATCAGGTTTTCTATTTCAAGGTTCTATAGAATTATTTCCACTAAATATTCATTCAGCCAAAAGGTAGAGATATCTTAGCCATATAACTCTGTGCTATGCAGGTAATTTATCAATTTATTTCTGTGTAAGATGAAACTAAACTTTTATTCTCTACAGCTACGGGCCAGTTTTCAAAAAAAACTTTAATAGTAGTGCACACATTAAACCAGCTGTCAAATATTTAGGGCTTTGCATCTGTAGCTCTTAATAAAATAATTAGCCACATTGCCTGATATTTTGGATTGGGGAGTGAAAAGAGGAAAGTTAAATAATAAAAATAAAACTAAAAAACCCCAAACATAAAAAGAAACCAGCTTCCTTTATTTTTTTCTCCTTTTTTTTTTTTTAATAGGAGTGATAAAAAGAATGGGAGAACATGAACACATCTATAGTTTTGTTCACATTTCAATGTTAAGAAGACTTTTTCAAAATCAGCAAAATTACTGAGTAAGTTTGGAGTGGACATGTTTTCTAGGTACTCGACAACTGCTGTTGGTGGAATGCTATTTATAAAATCACCTAGGATGTTCCTTGCCTTACAGTCCACATATCCATTAACTCTGATGCCATCAACAGATTTCTAGAGATAGACATGATCGCTGTCATAGTTTAGTGATTAAACCCCCTTTTGCCAGCAAAGCTGCACCACAGAATTTTGCCTTTGAGCCAAACAAAGTGCAATTTGGATCAAAAAGTATCTCTTATAGAAATGTGAAAGATCAAAGGGGAGCAGAGGGATTTAAGAATTTGGGGCATCTATTGAGCAGTTGCTACAGGCTAAGCTCCTGTGTCATGGCTGGAATAAGAATTTTGGCAATTCTACAGATTTATAAGAAATGACACTTTTTCCCTACGTGTCTCAGGCAAACACTTTCACTACACCACGTGTGTTAAAGGGGGATTTTTCACAGATATTATAGTCTGCTTGGATTTCCAAAAGGAAACAATTAGTCATCAAAGTCTTCTAAAGAAACTAAGCAACCGTGGGATAAGGGGGAAGGAACAGGCATGAAGAAAAACTTCTGAGAGTAGGAAGGAAAAGTGGGCTTGCACAGTTACATCTCGTAGTGGGAGGCTGCTGAGGAGTTTCACAGAAATGCTGGGATCTATGCTGTTCTTAAATTGCTTAGGAAAAAGAGTAAGCAATGACCAATGTTTGCAACTCATATGAAGTTGCGGCTTTCAAGAAGATAAAAAGAACAAAGGCTAAATACAGAAAAGGATTTATATGTCTGAGTGACTGAGTAACGACATATCAGATGAATTTCAACATAGGTAAATGCAAACCGATGCGCATGAGAATAAATAAATGGGCTATAAACTTACCATTGTCACTCATGAGTGAGGTCAATATAGATAGGTCCATGAAAGTATTGCCTCAGTGCTTAGTATCTGTCCAAACCCAAGAAGACTCAAATGTTATGAATCATTAGAAAAGGGTTTGAGAACAAGAGATAAAACAATTATGTTATTATATGAATCTGTTATTTGCCCTCAAAGCCTTTGGACAGCTCTGCTCTCTTGTCTTGACCAGTGAATGAAAGAACCTGAAGAGGTTCACAGAGAGGCAGCATCAATGACAAAAGGCTGCTTTTGTAAGAGCAACGGTTGAGCTGTGCTGGGGGAGAAACCAGAGGGAGCTGCTCCACGAAGAGAAGTGAGTAGAACCACAGGGAACAAAATGGGACAGCATCCTTTCCAACAGGGTGCAGTTGCAGAAGAGCTAAGCAGGTTTGGTGAGAGCGACCAAGGTCAGCCACAGTCCAGTGATCGTCAGGTGAGCCAGTAGTGGTAAGGCAGGGTTGAAGTCAAGTAAAGAAAGTGAACCCAGCAAGGCAAAGTCTTGACCGGCACAATATGTGGCTGGGTACAGCCCTGCTACATAGCCTATGTCAGTCCTAAAGGCAAGGGTCTGAGCTTATGTTCAGCTTCCTGGTGAAAGAAAGAGGCTTTGAGGAGTCCTTTTGGGACTCGTTTCTCCTCATATCTTTCCACAGCAGCCTGATCCCAAGTTATCGCTGTACCATGTTGAAGTTGGCCAACTGTGCAGGCAGACGGAGCTGGGGACAAGAGGAAAGAGGTTGAAAGGCCTGCTGGTGCGTACAAGATCCAGAGAGCCAGAGATCCTTTCTTCATCCTGGAGAAGAGCGGATATGACAGACAGCTACTCAGCCTTGATGGTATGGAGAGGTAGAACCAATTGTTTGTGGACTCCTCCACCAAACAATATTATGGGCAGCCAAGTTCAAAAGAAACAAAAGGAGGTGGTTCTTTATGTAGCAGATATGGAACTGCTGATTCCTAGGACATTGTGAACGCAGTAAATTTACAGGGTTTCAAAGGGCAGCTGGATAGGCATTCCAAGGATAAACCTGTTGTGAGTATCTACAGCAATGAATCACTTAGGAATTCTTCTGAGGAAGTAACAGCAAACACTTTTTCTATTTCCATGAACTTTTGGATAGCATTTGTCTTTTTTTTTTTTTTTTTAAGGAGAAAATATAAACACAGTTCTCCTTCACCACAGAGTATGCAGCTGAGTTTCCTGCATTTGACCAAGTCAGAGGAGCCAGCACACCCAGAACACAGGAGCCAAGACTCACTCTGGGGAAAATACCTTTCTGGAGATGATGGCCCATCAGTCCAGAAAGCCAGAGAGAAAAATGCTGGCTCAGTGAACCTTTGGCCTGAAGCTCTCTACTTATTCTTACATTCCTCTCTTCTCAACTGTCAGTTGACCTATTTTAGATACACTATTCAGGATGAGAGAAATTCCATTCTCCTTTACTAAAGAAGGCACGTGACTAGTCTAGATGTACTTATCTATTTTTAATCAAATAAACTTGCATTTGCTCAACTATTCTTTTCAAGAATAGTTTATGATCTCTAGACGTGGCCTCGAAAAACATCTTCCACTAGTTCATATCCTCCACAAAGACCCTTGTCTTTCCCCTCTTCATCTAACAAAACATGTTCAAATTACGTTTGGAAGCACACCTTCATTCATCTCCTACTCCACTGCCAATCAAAGGCTTAGACTGAATGTAATTCAGTTTTGGTGTCTATACTCGCATATTTCCTAATATTTGCTGTACCTTTTTGTCTATCTTAACTAAAACAAATTACACAGGCAAATTCACTGAAGCAGATATAAAGTGAATCTTTACCCTAAACTGACTTTCTAGATTGTTCACCAGTACCTGAGTAATGGAATACTGAATCCCATGGACACAATAAATGTACTCTTATATTATTTGAGTTATTTTTTTTTCGGTAAGAATTATTACTTTCATTACAATTAAAGAAAATAATCATTATGACACAAAACAACCAGAAATAGTCCTGCACCTTCCGTGATGCAGTGAATTAGTGATGTGGATGGTATGAACTGGAATAATTAGCCCAAGGAGACTTGGTGGCACATGATAAGCTGGTAAAGTCATGTTAGATGACACCACTGACCTGCGCTGAAGAAATGACAGACTGTTATATTTCAGACCAACCGATCAGTGATGATTTAACGCTAAATCATTGTTCTAAACAAGACACATGATGCATGCAGAGCATTGTAAAGGCTCAGCAGGAGCATAAACCACACAGATATCAGTAGTCTCAAAAAGCATGAACTATGACTTTCACTGCATAGGAAAGGGGAATGAGGGATTGAAGCAATAACCTGTGTACAATGAATCGCGGATTTTTACATCATTAGCAAAAGCAAAATGAATGTTCTATTTGTATAAGCCTACAAATAGCAAAAGAAATGGTAATTGTGTCATATCTATCAGATTTGAACTGAGTTCAGTCATTCTGTGTGATCTGAGAGCTGTCTGCGCTGAATTTTGCTGTTGCTAAAGCAACAGCTACTTTAGCTGTAAAACGAATGGACAAAATAATCCATAGGCACTTTCAAATATTGTGTGTACATTTTTGTTCTTACTGTATGCCAAACCCCAAACCCACAAATGTGCATTTGTGTATGCTTGTCAAATCAGCAGCAAATTCTTAAGCTATAAAAACATATGAAGGGTAATCGTGACTCTGGAATATGTTTCTGCAAAATATTTAAGTAGTTCAATTTGTGGAGTTAGAAGTTAATATGGAAAATCTGTGCTAACTGAAGGTAATTTATGTAGATGTGATTTTGAAGAATAATCAGGGATTGAGAATCTTTTTTGGATTTTTTAGAATGTTTTCCAACCGAGAGAGAATATATATGTTTTATCCCTGAGATAACAGACATGTTATGATAGATATTGCACATCCCGAAGAGAACACAGAACACAATTTCCTCCTCGATGACTGTGCAGGCCAACTAGGCAAGACAGGTGGGATTTTAGAGGGATGCTGGGAACATCCATCCAGTAAGGTTTCCAGCCCTAAAGATGGGGAGGGGTTAGACATGCACTTCTTGGATAGGGAATGTGGTGGCAGAGAGAACAATCAGATGGAAGTTAACAGGGTTGACCAGGTAGAGGGAACGAAGTTCTCAGGTAGGCTGAAAAGTACTTCTTCCACAATGTAAAAACTCACAATTTTTTGTTACTATTTTTAGATTTGCAGCTTGGGTGCAATTGTCTCGATCTTTTGTTGGATAGCAAATAAAGTCTGAGAGGTTTTTGTGTGACATTGATCCTGGTACTCACTGTCCTAAATAGCAGGAGGGAAGAGCAATTTAATGCCAACTCCATTGCCATCGTGCACTTCCCGGTGTCTTATGAATAGTGTTATGTAACAATCTGTTTTATGATTTCTGTTACTTTCAGATGACTACTTAATTCTGTTGTTAAATATTGACAAATGACTGCCATTAACGAGTCAGTGTCAGTGCAAATACATATGCAGCCAATTATAATTTATAAATTGCAGATTATTTATACATTTATACATCATTTGATGTAAAATACATACAGATACATAAAGTAAAAACTGACACAATCAGATAGAAATTTATTGAAGCTAATTAAAATTTTCACATGTTACCTTCCTTTTGGTTCCTAATCTGTCCAGCTGTATTAGAGTATCTTTCAACTCTCATGTTTGCTGAAGAAAAAGAAAGAAAATTAATTAGGGTTGTTTTAGCCTTTTTTATTCTATGCATGTAGAGTTTTTTGCTTTAAAAACCAATAACCCCCAACAGAAATAAACTAGGACACTTCCCTGCTTTCCCATGAATTGTTATCCATGTTTCAACATTAAATCTCCAGCATTTGCTCCTGTTGTTTAATTTATAAGACTATCAATGTTAACCTGCAAAAGAAGTCAGAATTTATCAGCAAATGGTAAAAGGTTTTCTACATTCTGGAAATCATTGCAAAATGACCTATGCAGTGTTCAACCTATTCCATTTTTTTAAATTAATGTTAAACCAAATAAATTTATGCCACTGCCAGTTTGTCTATATAATCTGTAAAGACACCTTAGACTGACTAACAGAGATTAATCCCTTCTTGCCTGCCTGTTTCCTCCCTATTCTTTCATCAGGTGATTGTAATACAGAAATGCTTCTTCCAAATGTGATATTGCCAAGAGAAGGACAGGTGGGAGGATTATGTGCAGAATATGGCAGGAGAAAGTTTTTTAATTCTGTTACATTCCCTGCTTCAGCAATTCACAGAGTTGATATCCATCGTGATTTTATGCCGTTCCCTCAGACTGCAAGTCTAACCCTTTTGGATGTTCATATTCATCCATGGTTTTGCAGCCTACAAAAGTACTTCTAGAGGAACTTAGGCAGAAAGAGGTAATTTTAAAAGTTATTTTAAACTCACCCTGATAAAAAAAGCCTTACAAGGAGAGACTGAGGGAGCTGGGGTTGTTTAGTGAAGAAAAGGAGGTTTGAACGGGGGCCTTGTAGTTCTCTACAGCTACCTAAACGGAGGTTGTAGCAAGGTGGAAGCCAGTGAACTCAAGGGGAAACGGCCTCAAGATGCATGAGGGGAGATTTAGGTTGGATATTAGGAGGAATTTCTTTACTGAAAGGGTTGTCAAACATTGCAACAGGCTGCCCAGGGAGGTGGTTGAGTCACCATCAGTGGAGGTGTTTAAAAGACAAGTAGATGCCCTACTTGGGGACATGGTCTACTGACAGACTTAGCAGGGCTGGCTCTATGATTGGACTTGATGACCTTAAAGACCTTTTCCAACTGAAACCATTCCGTGATTCTGTGAAAGAGGCAATGAATGTTATTTCTTTACCCTGGTAGCTTTCTTCCTAAGGTCTCTTGTGTACAATAGAGACCAATGAGTGGTATTTCTGTGACACAGACATATATGTCCTTGCCAAATTTGTACTTAACGTGGCCCTTTAGGTAGGAATTTGAGGACTGTTAGGCAAACATGATAATTTATTTTTTGAATTTTTCATAAAGGTATTAATCTTGCTTTTTCTGATTTGGAACATATTGTTTACAAAAATCCACAGTAAAACAAAAAAAAAACTCCACCAAATATCCCCTAGCAACGACAGAACACTTCTGACTTCAGAACAAACAACCTTAAATGTAAAATGATGTAAAAATAAAATATATCTCTTTAGAAAGAAAGTACATACTACTTTAAGAATAAATATAGGTTATTATTCTGTATAGCTAACAGTTATTTACTGTAAATAGGATTTGTTTGGAGTCAATGTGATTTATACTACCTTGCCTCTACAAAAAACCAATATGAACTATCTTATTTAAAGTGAACGTTTCTTTAAGAAACTAAATCATTCCTAAAACTGTCGTTATAACAGAGTCCAGAAGAAATCAAGATCATACTGTGTTAGGCACTGAGTAATATCTTAGGGAAAAGTCAGTAGCTGAAAGACTTTCCAACTGAAGCAGAAAGTACAGGGTCTCATGCAGAAGTGAACAGAGATGATATGCAGCCAGAGTATGAAAGAATCACAAAAATACAGAAAGGCTGAGGGAGAAGGCACCTCTGAACATCGTGTAGTTCAATGCCCAGCTCCAAACAGGGTCACTGAAAGCAGGTTGCCCAAGAACGTGTCCAGTCAGACTTTGAGACTCTCCAAATATATTCTCTACCTGCCTCCGCTTTTTAACCACACTCATAGTAAAAAAGTTTGCTTCCTATATTGAAATGGGATTTCTTTAATTTTATCTTGTGTCCAAAGAGCAGCCTATAGATCTGCTTTAGCAAACGGTTCACTAAATGGAAACAAAAATACAAAAATGGGATGGTAGAGTCATTAAGTCATTTAAAAGACCTATGCAGCTGAAGAAAGAGGTAGTGAGAGAGAAATTGTCCTTTTTGACTTCAGTTAAAACTGGCAAGTGGCTGTCAAGTTGACAGGCTCTCAGCTGGATCTTATCTTCTCTAGTCTTTTCTCAGAGGAAAGCAGGATATTGTGAAGACCCAGAAACTCTTAGAAAAGACAGGGAGAAATCAGCTCAGTATTTGTACTAGGCAAGGAATTGGAGCTAAATGGATGCTATTTCACTGGAGGCCATTTAATCCTAGTTTTGAATAATAGAGCTGTCGAGAGATACATAGAAGACGTGTTCTTTGAGTTACAAGTGTGACTGCTTCAATAGCCAACAGCAGTCTGCAGCGAGCCCTCCCACCTGGTCATTTCTGCAGCCACCTACCCATTATTTCACGAGATGTATTTGCCTCTATCTATATTTGCAAAGAAAAAATGTCTCTGTTCTTGCAAAATGCAAGTGTCTCAGAGGGAGTAAAAGAGATGTGGGAGTAAGCTCTGAACATCAGGAAACAATTTTTTATTTGGAAAGTGACCAAGCACTGACATAGGGTGCCAAGAGAACCGGTGGGCATTTCTTCCTTGGAGATATTCAAAACACATCTGGACATGGTCCTGAGCAACCAAGTGGCCTTGTTTGAGCAGGAGATAACCTTAAGAGGTTGCTTCCATCCTCAACTATTCTATAATTGTATTTTTTAATGAAAATTGTTATGTCTTTGAAGGAGAAGGGCAAAAGTTTTACATTCACTCTCAGGATTTTCTTATCACACTTGAGAAAGAATTTCTCAGAAGTCTGGAGTCTGCAGTCAACACTTTGAGGAGAAAAGGCTTGATTCATGCCTTGAAAAATGACACTTTGTTGGAAGTCTCCAGACTTTGTTTTGGTGTTTCTCCTAGCCCATGGTTTCAATGGAACGTGCCCTGTGCCTTGTATCGTGCCGGTGTCGCCAGCAGTCCCCAGAGCTTATTTCTTCCCCTGTGGGTCTGCAAACACATGCTTGCTGAGAAGAGCTGATACACCTCTGTTTTTTCTCTCTGCACAGAGAATTGCCTTCTCCTCTTAAGATACTCTTATTTTAACTCGCTTTTTTTAATGTGCATTTACAGATCTGAGGGTTGCTTTGGAAAGTCCAGGCCCACACACCATACGTGAGCCATGGCGGGGGAGGCAAGGAGGCAGTGAGTGATGCTTACTTCTTTTAGAGACCGTACAGCAAAGTATCTTTAATTTCAAGGTCTCCAGTTCCCTGTCCTTGTACAACACCGAGTGGCTATGGTTACAGAGATGTGCTTTGCAGGGAAAACACAATAAATAGGGCAGCAAGTCAAACTGGGCTCAGATGACCATAAAGTTGTTAGAAAGTAGTAGAAGATATCAAAACAGTTTTAGGACTGGGGAAGCCTGCAGAAACACTTTTAGGAAAAGTGTTGCACAGCCACAGCCACCCACTTCCAGACAAATGACATCCATTCCAGTCAGTGGGAATTTTGCCATTCATTTGAACTGCCATCACCGAGCAGCAAGAGCTTGGGGTTGGTCTCTTCTCTCAGGTGACCGGCGACAGAACAAGAGGACACGGTCTCAAGCTTTGCCAGGGGAGGTTTAGGTTTGACATTAGGAAGAAGTTCTTTACTGAGAGGCTGATTGGCCATTGGAATGCGCTGCCTGGGGAGGTGGTGGAGTCACCGTCCCTGGAGGTGTTTAAGGAGAGATTGGATGAGGCTCTTAGTGCCATGGTGTAGTTGACAAGTAGGTGTAGGTGTAGGTGTTAGGTCATAGGTTGGACTCGATGATCTCAGAGGTCTTTTCCAACCTTATGATACTGTGATACTGTGAGCTGAAGGTTTCCCTTACCAGGCTGATCTCTAGGCTGTACATCACTAGGTTGCAGACAACCGTGTGCACTTGAAGAGGAAAGTGATAAAGCCTGAAGAATGACAGAACCTCTAAGATATATGCAATAGTAATTTAAGACAGGCCTTGTTCTCCTCATTTACTCAATGATTTCCCATACGATAGGGGAACTGTTTAGATTGTTTCCCTGTAATTATTAGTAAACATCTTATTTGCTATGCCTCTTACTAAGCACAGCATAAACACCTCGGTCTAATTATGAGTGACTCATTCACAAATGCCCGCTTCATTGTTCTAAATGAAAACACACTCTTAGAGAGGTAATAAAATTAGCATCAGAACCTATTTAGAAGCAAATTGAACCGTAAATGCTCATAGCAGTGAACAGTGAAGTCAGTTAGAGCATGTATGAGCATGAAAGAACAGTCATATACTGTTCTGTATATACTGTGTAATTATTATAGTTGTATTTGACACAGGAAATATGTTTTTTTATTTGATTTGAACTTGCAAGACTTATTCTCAGCTGATCAATTTACACAGATTCATAGACAGCAGAGAAGCTCTGTTGTTTGGTGTTAGATCAGGATCTCAAACCTCGGCTGTATTTCAGCTAAATAGCGCCACAAGAAATGTAACGTTAAGAGACAATCACTATGCTTAGACACAAAGTCACTATCCATCATGTAGACAAACTCCATTTGTCACGGCAAAACATTTACTAGCCTTCTGTCTGAGAAGAAAATTGCACTGTACATTTCAAAACAGTTTTCCTAAAAAGTATCAAATGAAAAATACCCAAACTAGGTTTTTAAAGGATGCAGAGTCAAATACAGCCTCAACACCAGCAAAACAAAATACAATTCTTTTGAAGATCCATTTCCCTTCACCCTACTTATATCCCATAATTTTAAAGAATAAATATATTGCTAACATCTTAGCCTGTGAAAGAATCTATAATGAATTTTAACAAGGTAATATTGTCCAAGATTATGACTTTGCACACAGGATGCAGTGTTTTATTGCATATGGAAGGCAGGTACAGCTTAGTATGAAAAAGCCAACAGAGTTGCTAAGACAGACAGACGCAAGTACTGCTCTACCTACACAGCACTCCACAGGGAGCCACTGTAGTGAACGGAGGATGAATTGTGCTTACTGTTGTACAGAGATCTGTTGCTGTAGTCTCTCCTAACAGCAATTTGCTCCCTTCTAATGGATTCACACCCCTACAGTGTCCATTGCCCCAGCTGTCTGTGTGTTAACCAGGAACGCAAGCCCGCGCTTCAAAGGAGAAAAGCTCCATCAGTTTGAAGAGCGTCTCATCAGCTGAAAGACATGGCTCATAAGACGCCCGGAAAAAAATAATCTGAGATAAAGCTACTCTTGTGTGAAAACATTGAAAATATTTCATATAGAGAAATATCAATAAGCATTAGGGATACGGCTTCTGATTAACGGTGACTTAACTTAGGTGAGATGGTATTTTTTTCAGCTATGACACTGCTGTCATTAAATGTTGGTTTTTGCTCAGTTCTTGGAACAATCAAATGATTTCTTTTTTTCTGACACATTATCTGGGATTCACTGACCTGACCAAAACATAGGGATAGGATTTTTCTTCTGATGGACAACCAGATCGTGGCAGTTGCTTTGTATTATGCAAACATATTTGTGTTAAGCCCATGATCGATGCAAAAGAATCACTTGTCAATGTGTGCAGCCCACAAGTTACAGCTGAAGAACAGCCAGAATGATATCCTGCTTTGAATGCTTCAGGGTAAACAATTCCACTATTCTCCAGCCATACTTGACGTACATAATGCTGTTTACAATTTAAAATACTAACATTACGGTAACAAAATTTTAATATATACTAGCAGAATATTAACACACTTGCAAGAAAATGTTATGCTTTAAATAAGCTCTAGAGTGTAACTTCCATCACAATGACTATCACAGAGTTTATTGTGCATGCTGAGGGTCTTTTGAGTGTGACTGGTCTCTACTGAGAGTGTACCTTGCTCGAAAAAAAAGGATATGTTAATCTCAGGAAGATCTTATTGATTTAATGTGTTAAATTCTTTTACGCATCCTGGTAGATCTCACCTCATATCCACAACCATTTTTAAAGGTAGTGTGGTTTCTGTGTTTTAATGCACGATCTTGTCTCCTCCTGGAACAGAGGATTTGTTACAGACTACTGACCTGAAACTTAATTCACAGAACGAAGGAGAGCATGCTGACTGAATCCCACATGTCCTTCAGTATATGTTTTCACTCTTAGCTGCATCTTCATTTTCTGTCTTGGTTTCTGAGAAAAAAAAAAAAGCAATAATATTCCTTTCAGGTGACACATCCTTGGTACTTCCAAGGCGTAATACCAATAGTGTAATGCAGCCAGGTTATATTGTTTTTTATATGCCAGCACAATTAAGGCCCAAAGGCATGTCTTGGCCTTTTCCACTGTTGACTACACGATAACTTCAAGTTTTGATTTGCCAATAGCTAATCTTAGTTGACTAAAACCAGAGCCAAGTTCTCCTGAGAAACAGTTAGATTGCATTACTCAGTACATTACTCATAGGTTATACAGCATTCACTGACTGCAGTTAAACATTACACTGATATTTTTAAAAGGGATTTAAATTATATTGGTTGACAGTCATCAAACTTCATCAGCTGTGGCACAGCTGCTATACACCTTTATGACCTCTTGGTACTATGTATTTTTTTAACGTGTCCAGAGCTAGTGGGTAGAAACGTAGCAATGTCATAATGCCACCTACAGGCTCTAAACAGTCCCAGTTTCTCTTGGTGACCCTGTCTGCCATTTTCCACCAAATAACTAAAAGAAAGTGTCAGTAGAAAAACAAACCACAACAAACTCTTCCAACTGAGAGTAAAATCATAAGTAATTCAAAAAAAGGCTCTACTCTACGACTCTCCATAATGAGTTTTCTTGATAACTTTCTAGTAAGCTCTGCCAGGAACAATGTGAAGACAGAATGTCATGTAGTATTTATGAGCTCGAGCCGTGGCCTCCAGTCAAGAAGTAGGATAAAACACTTGAATGTGCAGTCCTGAATACTACTTTAAAGTTGAATTATATTCAGTTCTAAAAGTCACTGGTAAAATGTTGGTCTACAATGGCTTGTACTCCTACAACATAAATGAGTCCAGCCTTCCTGAATCCAACTGCCAGCCATCAAATTTTAAAATGCCCAAGAGTGAGAGGATAGACATCACATATTCTGGAGAGCTGAGGGAAGAAGAGAGCTCAGAATGTTATTCACAGAAGATGACAAGAGCTCTCAGGAGCTACCACAGCTCCACTGACCTGCGGGTTGTCAGTCTCAGTATATCCTACTGATTTGCTTTCACAAAGCCACAGATTCAGATTACCCAGAAGTTCCCATGCCAGCTCAGCTTCCTCAGTCATCAGATGACAAAAGCTGACAGACTTGAACTTCTAATGGTCCATACACATCTTAAGATTCACTTTTGTTATCCTGTTAGGATTGGCAATGAGCACGACTTTGAGAAACCGCAGACCTTTTTAAAGCTGACTGATGTGCCTGCCACTCCTCTGTGAGGTTAAATGGGAAACAAACAAAACCCCATCAAAACACACACACTCCGCCAATAAAAGAAAAAAGAAAACTAAAAACTAAATTACAGAAATCACAGCCAAATAGGCTGGGTCTCTGGCATGGGCTACCCAGGAACACAAAGATGTCTATCCTTGAAAAGTGTTACTTTTCGCATGTTTCAGAGGCAAGGAGTCAGAAATAGGAAATTTCTGGCAATGCCCGCATTTCAACTGCTTGTTTTCCCATTCTTTGGGAATCAGTCAACAGCAAATCCAACAGCATCCTGAATGCAAAATACTATAGGAAAAACAAGACTAAAAAAAGCAAATAAATTGTTCTTTTATGCATTGAGTCTAATATACTTTTCACTGCCTTGCTTCCTCTCCTTTAGGAATAGAAAATACATGTTCTCCTGGTAAGCAGACATCCATCTCAGTCTATGGGTCCCTTCCACTGGCTTCTGTTTGACTACTCAAAAATACTTCAGTGTTCTTCAAAGAGGCCAGGAATCACTGAAATTACTCACATGAGTGTTATATTTAGGGCATATGTACATGGGAGCTTTTGGAATATCATCTGAAATTTTGGAACATCATCTATAATTGCTTCCTGTCTAGGTGAGTTCTAACACAGAAGGTGAAGTGTTTCTTTCATTATTTCTACAGAACAATCACACTCATGAGAGATCTAGATACAAATAGTAATATTTTTAAGACAGTACTCTAAGATTGGGATCGATCATCAATTAACATAATCAGAATTGTTGACTCTCTTCTAATGTAATTTACAGACTACAGGAAGAAAGAAAAGCTACACCTGTATGAAAAGGAAATGTTTCAAGCTTTTACAAGACACATTTATTTTCAGTTAATAATATTTTGTAATTCTAGAGCTTTCTGTGCTGCTTGAATGAAAGTACTCTTATTCAAAATGCATATTTTAAATGCTTTCATATAAATAATAGGAAAACATCACAGAAGAAGAGGCAGAGTAACAGCTTGACTACAGACATCACAGCAGATTGCATTTTTGTATGCTACCCTTCTCAGGCAGTGAAAAAAGATATATTATCTGGACCTCTTACAGATCCTTACATTTGTTGTATGCAGCTATTATTTTACTTGGCTTTGATATTTCACACAACTTTTTGAAACAAAGAATCTGCTATGACAACATGACATTTCCCATATGCTCCCTTAGCTGTACGAATGAGAAAGATTTGGCTAACCCTAATTAGGATTGGCACTGCTGTTTATAATCCTTGCACTGCTTTTTATACAACATTTTTTAAAATAATTTTTTAGAGCTAATGAATAGTTCTGCTTACTGTACACAGGACCAAAACCAATGGCTGGGGAGGTGTGGCTGCCAAGCCACAAACCTTGGTTAACCTTCAATCTTGTAACAAGGTGGAGGTTGTAGCAGGTTATGGTCTGGGTGTAGAGTGATGGGGATTGCCTCCAGGTAAATTTCTGAACTCTACCAGCTTCCCTGTATGCAGTGAAGGTTGTCTTCAAGAAAGCTGGCCAGTTAACAGTTGGAGGAATATAGGCTTATATGAAGCAGTTCATATTTGCCTCCAGTTATAGGAAGCTGCTTTTCTGTTTCGCCTAAGAAGTCATTGCCAGCAGCAAAATGGAATTTAATCTCCTACAGATTAAATGCAGTTAGCTGTAGCTTTTTAGAACATTATCTCTTCCAGTGAATATCTAAATATCTAAGGTCTGCATGCAATCTAGCAAGCCAAACAGCAGGTCTGACATACTGTGTGGGAAGCTGAAACTGGCACAGGGAAGCCTGCTGCTTGTCACCTCAGATGCCTTCACCTTTCTGAGATTCAGTGTCCAGCACAATTTCAGCAAGCAGGCCTCCTTTTTGGTTGCTGGGAGAAACGGTGCACCAGAGGGTTGTACTACCACACGAGAGACCTTGATACGCTGGAGAAATGGGTTAACAAGAACTTCAGTACCTTAAGAGGAAGGGCAAAGCTCAGCCTTTGGGGATGAACAACCCCATGTGTAAGTACATGCTGGAGAGAGGTTTTGCACCTATCGGGGCAATCCCAACCACAAGTGCAGGTGGGGTACAAAATGGATTGAGAGTAGCTCTGATAAGAAGGAGTTAAGCATGTTGGTGGATAAGCTCAACCTAAGCCAGCAATGTGTACGTGCAGCCCAGAAAGCCAACCGTATCCTCGGCTGCATCAAAAGAAGTATCACAGTATCACAGTATCATAAGGCTGGAAAAGACCTCTGAGATCATTGAGTCCAACCTATGACCCAACACCAACACCTACTCCTACTTGTCAACTACACCACGGCACTAAGTGCCTCATCCAATCTCTCCTTAAACACCTCCAGGGACGGTGACTCCACCACCTCCCCGGGCAGCGCATTCCAATGGCCAATCACCCTCTCAGTAAAGAACTTCTTCCTAATGTCAAGCCTAAAGTGTGGCCAGCAGGGCAAGGGAGGGGATTCTCTCGCTGCACTTTCTCCGTGTGAGACCTCATCCGGACTACTGTGCTCGATTCTGGAGCCCTCAGTGCAAGAAGGACATGGATCTGTTAGGATGGGTCCAGAGGAGGCCACAAAGACAACAGGAGGGCTGGAGCATCTCCCGTATGAGAGCAGGCGAGAGAGTTGGGTTTGTTTAGCCTGGAGAAGAGGTGGCTCCAGGGAGGCCTTAGAGCAACATTCCAGTACTTAAAGAGCCCCCTGGGGAGGGGGGTTAAGGTACTTTCCAACCCAAACCATTCTGTGATGTTACAATTCTCAGCAACAATGGCACGATTCTTAGCGACATGGATTATACACATGCAGTTCCTGCTGGTCCATTTCTTCCACTTCTTGAGGTCTTTTTGAAAGGCAACACAGCTGTCAGGTGTATCAGCCAGATACATTCCCTTCTTCCAATAACACACTTTTCCCTTTTTTACTCTTCAACTCCTTTTTTTTTTTTAAAACAATCAGCCTTTCCTGCTTTAACAGTTTCCAAATCACTGTTAGAACTTTTATGTTCTGGTGCACACTTTCTATTTTATTTTAACCTGGGGATAAGATATGCCCTGATTCAAAAGTTGTTAATGTTTGAAATTCTCAGAGATTCTGCATGAGTACTGAGTAACTAAGCCTATTATTGCTCATTTTGGGTTTAAGTCAATTGCTTTATCATTAAAATTCAGAATTGTAACAGTAATACAAAAACAAACTCTCAAAATATAGAGAGAAAACAATAAAATGAGAACAGCAATAGAAAGACCCCTTGGTGGGATTTTTTCCCCTCTTTTTTCCTTATTTTTCAAATTTAACTTTAAACATAGCAAGGGCTATTGTTAAAAGAAAAAGAAGCCCACTACGAACAATAAAGGCCAAAAATTTAGGCAACAACATTTCTTGACAGAATTAGCTACTGTCACCCTCTCAATTTCCAGTTCTTTTTTCCTCCTGTTCCTCCTCGTTCACACAGCTCTCCTCATTTAAACACGGCTTTCTTCAGCTTCTTTTAGATCATATTATTATCTTTCTAAACATTGTGTTAGCAAGTTGAAAAATAGCTTTTTCTGGATTTAAAAAGAATTCGGGTAAAGCAAGGTCAGTGTTTTAAATTTGTTCTTTTTTTCCCTGGATACAAAGCTTGTGCAGTGGGGATCTCTCTTTTCACTCCGTATTTGTACTGAAGTTGCTATAACAGATGCTGAACACAGCATCCACTTCTAATCAGTGTCAAATATTTTTATTAGAATGGGAGATGTGTAATTTTTTTCTGTCAGTCGGTGATTTGGTCACCTCTGGCTGTTCTTTTATAGATTCCTGTTGCTTCCTTGTGCACAGGAAAATGCACTTCTCTGTTTGGATACACCTGCATCACAACTACAGCAACTGCAGATAGGCTTCGAAAGACTTTTGGTAGCTACCTAGCTCTGACAGGAATAGTTTAGTACAAATTAACATCTCTCATCACAGTTGACAAATATCATTTGGTTCAGTAGTCCTTATTCACTAAGGATAATTCATCGAGTTATCTGTGCTACTAGGATCCATACAAGCATTGCAAGAGATCTCTGCAGTGCTTCTGAATGTACAGGGGTTTTGACCAATTTGTAAATCACTTGTAACCAGTTAGTCCTCTCCAATTAATTTTCTCCAAGATTAAAGAAGTCTTCCACTGGAGTTTCTTTTAATTTAGTATTTGACAATTCTATCTTTTTTAAAAAAGTTATGTTTCATTTGAGATCAACTGAGAGACTTCCTGTTCTTTCACGTGTAGATCCTACACAGGCAGAGTATCCAAGAGCTTTTCAGAATTGAAATGCATCCTTCAGCCAAATTGAATTTACTTGGTAAAGGACTGAAATTGCAGTCATGCCCTCTAGCTTTAGGTATAGAAGTAAAGCTTGCTCCTTCAGGCAGTCATTCTGTTTTCTCTCACCAAAAAGGATTTGAATAGCATAGAACAGTTGCGTGTTCTGTAAAGGAAACAGAAACCAACAATTCTGCAATTCAAATTATGTCCTTCTGAACAAGTGATCGTTTTGGAATCTAATTCTTGCACCGTTTTTGCAGTTGTACCTTGTGCTAACAATTCAAGACTAATACCATCCTACTATAAGGAGAGTCTGATGTTTATTTGTTTGTATGTGGAAATAAATGAATCAGAAATGAAATAGCCTTTTCTTCTGAAAACAGACAAAAATTGTAAGGATTGGCCTTTTTAAAAATCATATACTGCACAGCTTGTTTTAGATCCCTTGCTTAGTTTGTATTCTGGTAACAGTATGTGCTACTGTTTTTCTTCCTCCGAGTTTCCAGCAAACTTTTGCTTTACTCAGAGCTGTGCTCCCACCTTGGCTTTTAGACTTGCATGATCAACTCTTGAATTTCCTTCGCACCCTATTTCTATGTGTAACTCCATGTAAGTGACCTCTTAAGGCCTCTTCTGGATCCTTTTCTCTTTCTTATTCTACTGTATGCTGAAGATTGTGAGGCCTTCACATACACAGTATCACAGTATCATAAGGCTGGAAAAGACCTCTGAGATCATCGAGTCCAACCTATGACCCAACACCTACACCCACTCCTACTTGTCAACTACACCATGGCACTAAGTGCCTCATCCAATCTCTCCTTAAACACCTCCAGGGACGGTGACTCCACCACCTCCCCGGGCAGCGCATTCCAATGGCCAATCACCCTCTCAGTGAAGAACTTCTTCCTAATGTCAAGCCTAAACCTCCCCTGGCGAAGCTTGAGACCGTGTCCTCTTGTTCTGTCGCCGGTCATCTGAGAGAAGAGACCAACCCCTGCCTGACTACAGCCTCCTTTCAGGCAGTTGTAGAGAGCAAGAAGGTCTCCCCTGAGCCTCCTCTTCTCCAGGCTGAACAACCCCAGCTCCCTCAGTCGCTCCTCACAGGGCTTGTTCTCCAGCCCCTTCCCCATCCTCGTCGCTCTCCTCTGGACGCACTCCAGCATCTCAACATCTTTCTCAAACTGAGGGGCCCAGAACTGGACACAGCACTCAAGGTGCGGTCTTACCAGTGCCGAGTAGAAGGGGATGATGACCTCTCTAGTCCTGCTGGCCACACTGTTCCTGATGCAGGCCAAAATACCATTGGCCTTCTTGGCCACTTGGGCACACTGCTGGCTCATGTTGAGTTTCCTGTAGATAAGTGGAGATCACCTTTCAGAATTTCACAGTGATCTCACAACTGTATCACAGTCATTGGACTAAACGATCTATATAATGGAAGACCTAAGTTCTGATTTACCAAGTGGTTGGCATGAACATCAAGACACTGAATTAATCTTAGGATATTCACATTCTGGATGCTTGAAAATTTATGAATTGCTGCCTCATTTATCTTAAATCTCACAGAAATTTAGTGTGTAGGTCGAAAAGCAAACTTTGGATGAGATAATTAACATTTTATTTTATAGGATGTCCATACTTTGTACTTGAATTAAGACCTCACGATATCAATATTCCAAACCAAGCAATGGCATCTCAGTTCTTTATGAATTCATTTCAGAGTACAATAATCAAAGATAATAATCAATAAGTTTCCTTTTCGTACTGGAGCACAATAAGACAGAAATTATTACCTGACCTAAAAATAACTTTTGTGTTTCAGTCCCATTATTCCTCCAGTGCTTGCATTACTAAAAGTGGTTCCTTAGTTACTGTGTCACCTTCCTCCAGTACCTTTTGTGATAAAATTACTGTACCGTTTCTGCTTTATAGGAGATACATCTAGGCTTGAAACTCAGTGCTTCCAGAAAGCAATACAATACTCATCTCCTGTATTGATTCCTCTCTGAGTAAAATATCTGAAAAATTTAACTGCAAGTGATGACAATTTTTTTTTTTCTATAGATCTCTTCTCTGAAAAGGTTCTTCCCATACCTATAGCCATTTAGAAATGAATATTTCACACAGAGAATAGCTTAATTAGAAGTAGTGTCATTAAAAATGAAATATGCATGGTCTCTGTGGTTTTTTTCTAGGAGAATGTTAACACTTCTGACTTTAACTTACATGAACTATGCCTGGAATCTGGAGCTCTATTGATTCATAAAGCAATTAACTACGAATAAATAAACTTAAAATATTACTGCTGTTGCAGGTAGCAAAAAAATCATCACAAGCTTTTAAAATACACATAGATATATTTTGCATGCGCCTAAATGGTTTAGATCTCTTCATTTATTTGGTGTATATAAGGAATAAAGGGTTTGTTTTAATGATGGTGAACAAACACATGCAAGTGGTAGGCAATTATGACTAAGCAGAGGAACCAAATTCTACTTTATCTTCCGCATCTTATCCATTTGTGGAGTTAAAGCACTCGTGCTTTACACAAGGGGGAAACTTCCTTGGCAGCTATTTAGTTCTTTTTTAATAATATTCATCATTCTGTAAGAAAAAGGGATCAGTAATGCGGCATGAAATAAGAAGTAAAACTGTTTTCAGTATAAGAGATAAAGAAAACATCTGTGAAGCCTAAAATCTCTAAATAAATGTTACCCATGAAAAGTTCTTTAACGATAGGAAGAAGTGAAGACATGGGAATGAGATTCAAGCATATTGTGCCCTGTCTGGCTGCCTTTACCTGGATAAAGGTACCTTTGAGTCTACCCTTCACTGAAACATCTTGGGATATGTTATTGTTTCCGAGCGTGATTACGGAGGATGAGTTTAGCTGATTGATACTAATGATGACTGGCCTGATTGCCTTGCTCTGTGCCCTCCATTACTTGTGATCAACTTGTTGGCTGAATGTGATTAGGGTTTATTTCGTGTCTAGCTGTCATGATGCCAAAAATTCAGTCAGAGGTACCTGAGCACACACCATCTGCAGTCAGATCTCTGAAATGAGTTAAAGCTGTAATTGACTCGGGTGTTATAGCAGATATATTCATGGGCTTTTAAAATCACTCCACTCTAACTCCGTGCAAACCAGCAGCAGTGTCATTGACATAAAGCCCTTATCACAAAAATCCACAGTGGCCATTTATTCCTCCTCAGGCATATCTGCTGGGGTAGAGATTTTCAGTTCTTCATCATTCTGAAGGCAGCCAATCACTTAATTTTTCTTGGCTTTATCTTCCTGAAGTGTGCCCTTGGCTCAAGAGGCAGGAGGACAAGGTGAGTCATGTCCTCTTGCTTCATCTATTGAGTGGTAATATATTGCTGGTCCTACCACACCCCGCTTTATGGCAGAGGGTCTGCACCATCACTCAGAGGCAGGCACAGGCTCACCTTTCTGTTCCAAGTTGATAACAAGATGTGTTCAGAGTTGACATGCAAAAAGTTTGGCGTTCTGTTAAGAACAGCAAAATTGTTTTCAACTTGAGTGCAAGCAAGTTGGGCATGCGTTTGTCAGCAAAATGCTGAGAGGGGCCAGCTGCAAAACTATACACCTGTATATGATCATACTTATTTCAGAATTATGCTTAACTGAGAAGAGTACAACCACCCAGGTAATCACAGCAAGGAGTCTGGCTCCTGTTCTTTCTTGTGTGTAATACTATTTTGTCTGTAATTGCATACTCTGAAGAAAGCGAAGTGAGTAAAATACAGGAGGGATTGAAACCGAGGAGTCAGTTTTCCTCTCTAACTGCATTCCTATTGTTCCTGTGCTGTTGTCTCTCATTTCAAGTGCAGTATGCTAGAAGGATTCTGGCCCTTACTAATTGTTGTTGTCATAACTGGCTGCTGTAATGGCATTGAGAGGGACCACATCTTGCTTGCTCTTTCATATAAAGAAAATATAAGCACAAAACCCAATCAAACAAGCACACAGCTAAAGGATGTTAGAGGGGTTTGCTTGGTTTGAGTCCCCTGAGGTAGAAATGATGTTATTGTAATGCTGAGTTTGCATTCTTGGACATTTGGAAAAAAGTGTTGCTGGGGAGTGAGTTTAGAAGATCACAGAATCACAGAATGTCTTCAGCTGGAAGGGACCCACGAGGATGACTGAGTCCTACCCTTGCATAGGACAACCCCAACATTCACACGGTGTGTCTGAGGGCATTGTCCAAATGCTTCTTGAATATCATCAGGCTTTGACTGCTTCCCTGGGGAGCTGTTCCAGTGCTCCACCACCCTCTGGTGAAGAACCTTTTCCTAATGCCCAATCTAACCCTCCCCTGGCACATCTTCCTGCCATTCCCTCCGGTCCTGTCATTGATCATCAGAAAGGAGAGATCAGTGCCTGCTCCTCCTCCTCCCCTTGTGAGGAAACAGTAAAATGCTATGAGGTCTCCCTTCAGTCTCCTTTTCTCCAGGCTGAACAGACCAAGTGACTTCAGCCGCTCCTCATACAACTTCCCCTCCAGACCCTTCACCAGCCTTGTGACCTCCTCTGGCTTAGCAACCCACTCTCCAGTAGCTTGATAACCTCTTTATATTGCAGCACCCAAAACTGCATCCAGTACTCGAGGTGGGGCCACACCAGTGTGGAGTAGAGTGGGACAATCCTCTCCCTCAACCATCTGGCAATGCTGTGCTTGATGCACTCCAGGACACAGTTCATAGAATCATAGAATCATCAGGTTGGAAGAGACCTCTGAGACGATCGAGTCCAACCGTGCCTGTCTCCCTACTAAATCATACCCTTTAGAAACTCAGCTACCCGTTTTTTAAACACCTGCAGGGATGACGACTCCACCACCTCCCTGGGCAGCTGTGCCAACCCCTGACCACCCTTTCAGTGAAGAAATTCTTCCTAACGTCCAGTCTCAGCCTCCCCTGGCAGCCCTCTTGGCTGCCAGGTTGCCAAGATACTGCCTAGTGTAAGAGTTTAGAATTGAAATCTTAGGAGAGCGTGTCTACATTATAAAATGTTAGATGAAACTGCAGTGTAATTTACATGGCTGGATCACTCAGTGACACAAATGACAGAAATAAGGTCAAACATTCAGTCTGATGAAAATGTGGAACCTAAGTCTTACACAGCTGTTTCAAACTTTCATCGCTGTAAGTAACGGAGTACTTGCAACCCCGTGAAAGCCATGTACATTTCTAGCCAAATACCCTGCTGCTGACAGATGACATTTTGTAACATCCAGAGCGTGGTCACTCAGACTATTCTTTATATGACCCTCAAAGCAAAATAGAGATTAATTGACTGAGATTATCCTCTTGTTGTCCTCTTATTTTTCATAATTAGCAAGAGAATTGTTAGACAAAGTATGATTAAGGATTTCTTGTTATTGCATTATTGGGAGGTGAGGAATATAAGAATAGTTACTGACTACAAACATTACCTTTAAAGATAGACAAAGATTTTTTTGTCGATTCATAAAAAATTCATTTTCATTAAAATAATTAATAGTCTGACAGGTTCCACAATAAATATCTGACCTCCTTTTGTTTTCTAGGTTTCCTAGCTACCTCTTTGCATCTTAAGGCACCTTTCAAGCACTTATACTTTAAAGCATCCTGAATTTCAATTACATTTATTAATGTGGGTATATTTTGGTCAAAAAGAAAGGAAGAACCCTTTTAACATGGGAATTTACCTCTCTTTCTTTTCTTTCTTTTTTTTTTTTAGTTCTTTCTTTCTCCTGCACCAGGTACTATAAGCTTCAATGACACATTTTATTCAAAAGGAATTCAAGAGAGAAGGAACTGTTGACATGGGTCTTGCTTGCAGGAAGGACTGGCTGAATTGAATCATAGAATCCTAGAATCCTAAGGTTGGAAGAGACTTCTGAGGTCATCGAGTCCAACCGTGCCTGTCTCCCTACTAAACCACGTCCCTAAGGAACTCATGAACCCACCTTTTAAACGCCTCCATGGATGGTGACTCCACCACCTCCCTGGGCAGCTGTGCCAATCCCTGACCACCCTCTCAGTGAAGAAATTCAAATGGAATTTAAAGCTGCAATTTATCAACACAGTGAACAGCAGATACTTATGCACCAATTTTACTTCTGTAAAAGTAAATCAGCTATATGAAATATTTGCATTATTTTTTTTTCTTTCCTTTTCCAGATATCTAGCAAAGTATTCCACGTTTTCTTGCCAGGAAAAGTTACAATGTAAAGCAAAAAAATGCTTGATGGAGTGGATGTATTTATTCATATCCTGTGAAAATACCTCATATCTTTCTCAGAAGCCTGATGGTTCAATATTGGGTTTTCTAGAAAGGATGTTTTCCTACATTTCCTGCCTTGGCAAATATTAAAAGTAAGGATAGCTTATATGTGTGGGAATGAGTGTGCATAAAGACGTGCATGTTCTTGAGCATTTCTTAAGAAGCTGGAAAATCTAAGTGGCATCGTTCTGCAAATGCCTTTGAGAAAACCCTTGTTATAAGACTTTTTGTGACTCTCTGACTCTGCACCACATACACAGGGTTAGTATTTGAGTGAATGAGAAACATTAAAGTCACTGTTTTCTTGGTGTTAATATTTTTACGCTTAAATATGTTAGAAAAATCCCTTTTTTCCATTCTTTTTCTTTTTGTTCCTGGTAGTTACCTAGCTACTCCGAAAGAGGACAGACAGCAATGGCATTCAGAGAAAATGACAGAGTAAGAAAGCAAATGCAGAGATGCTAAAAAAGCAGTTGTTTTAAAAATCAGTGCTCAGCCCAGAAAACAAGCAGCCTTCCATAGTGTGCTATGAAAGAAGATATTTAAGGGAAATAATGCGTTCTCCCACTCACCCACCACATCACCACGGGTTTTGGAAAACAAGCAATTATTTTGCGCATTAGTCTTCGTGCTCTGTCTGGATGTAGGCCCACAAAAACCAAATTTGCAACCAATTCTGAATGTGTTATGCTTTATTCACTCGTTTCTAAACCTGTTTATCAATTTTAATGATACTGATTTCCTTTCTAAAATATTGTGACATGTATGGTTGAAAAAAAGCACCATGTAAGAGTTAGGTATCAAATTATTTTATTAAAGTCCATAATTTCTCTTTGAAAACTCATTGGCATGAATGAAATTGATGATTTAAGTCTGGCACTTCAGCTGCACGGTAGCTGAAATGGAGTGAATATTTTAATCCAATATTTGATGGGTTTGCATTCAGATATGTACTTATTTAATGCTAATGAATCAGGCACTTTTTTTGGTATAATGGAGAATTTAAAGAGACATCTAAAAATTGCTAAAATGAAATAATTATACAGTTTGTTTAAATCTCATGCTACGTTGTTCAACTCACTTCGCTGCCATTTGTTCATGATTCTAGCTCCTGGATCTGGATCATCCAGACTTAGGAAGTCAAAAAACTTAGGAAAATACTTTTTCTTTTTTTCTGGTTTTGTTGGTTTGTTGGTTTGGTTTGGTTTGGTTTGGTTTGGTTTGGTTTGGTTTGGGTTGGGTTGGGTTGGGTTGGGTTGGTTTGATTTGTTGGTTTGGTTTGGTTGGATTTGGTTTGGTTTGGTTGGGTTTTTTTACATAAGCTGTGCTTTGTGCCAGCTGTAAAAGCTGTCCCCAAAAGCCAGGCATTGGTCAGGGATTGGCACAGCTGCCCAGGGAGGCGGTGGAGTCGCCGTCCCTGGAGGTGTTTAAAGGATGGGTAGGTGAGTTTCTTAGGGACATGGTTTAGTAAGGGGACAGGTACGGTTGCACTCAATGACCTCAGAGGTCTTTTCCAACCAGGTGATTCTATGATTTGATGTTTCTAAGTTTTCTTTTCAATTTCTGTTTCAATTCTTTTGTTCCCTGGGATCCCTGGGTCATGAAATTTCTATTTCACTAGTGTCTCTACTAAAGATATTTTTGTTTGCCTCCTGCAGTTTTGTTAGCAGACCTTGACATTATCATAAGGAGTATAAAACCCTAGTCTTCTTCCATGTGTCTTATTCTCCAGGTGAGCAACATTTCTCTTCATGTTTAAGTTGCTTCTATAAGTAACAGTCTTCTTGTCAGCCTTGGGTATTGGTTAGGTCTTAAAGCAAAGTATGTGAAATACACACCAGGCTAAAGCAGCATCTGAGGAACAGGTTTGTTCTTCTTACCAGGTGTTCTGACCAAAACAAGTTCTTATTGTGCATCTCAGATAGCAGCTGTTGAGTGGTCGATGCTCCAGCTATAGAAATTTCTTGGAAAGAACAGCAAACAGGCTGAGGTGCAGCACTGACAGGAGCTGGGAGCTACAGCCAAGTTGATCCACAGAAAGAAAGACACGGCTGAGATAAATCTGGAATCAGTGGGATTTCTACCATGGCCTGCTCGCCTCCAAGATGATTCCTCTCTGAAAGAAGATTGAAGAAATCTTGATGGGGTTTTTTTGGGGATCGACTTTGGCATCATCAGTTAGAAGCCAGCACAACTCAGCCAGTTTTAAAGCCAGCAGGTGCTGAAAAATGGGTAAAATGAAAGAACTGGCAGCTTGCATGGAATTCTTCAGAAAACATAAATCAGTCCCGTCTGTTCGCTGTGAGCACTTAAATCCATTTCACTACAGTGAGAAAGATGAAGTGATTTTCTGGTGGGCAAAGAAAAAATATGTTGCATAGACACATTGCCTCCACCTCCATTTATTCAGAAACCGATTTTGCTGCTCTCCAGAACAAGACGAAGCCCGTCTCTTCTTCCATGAGGCACCGTACACACCTACACTTCTTGAAGCATCCCAAACCCACACAATCTTCAAATTCCATCTGGTCCTAGCTCCCACAGTTCAAATCAGAGCTTCAGTCCCTGTCATCCCTGCCAAGAGCAAATTGAATGCAGTCAGCTGAAGCCTGTTTGACGTGGATCTGCTCCTGCTGCAAACGTGCGTATCACAGACCACAGCACGTGGCTGAAGTTTTCACCCCGCTGGAGCTGCCCATGTGCTTTCTTTACAGACCATCAGTAAATCTGGGTTTGAACTCAGCCTCTCTGAAATGACAGCTCAGATGCAACAGTCCAACAGACCTGAGGAGAATCCTTTCACAATTTTTCTACCCTGCAGGTCACCCTGCCAAGTCTGACACAGAACAAGGTCTGCTAGGCTAGTCCTGAGCTGCAGTTCTTCCAGAGTCATATATTAAGTCAAAGCTTGCTAGGCACAAAATGATAAAATATTCTGGTCAAGTTCCTCCTTTCTTTAGGGCAATGTAAATATTTCCTCCCTGCTGTGGCTGTGAGGAGTGTTATGTAGTGTCCCAACTTTCCTACATGGTATGTGGTGAAGGTGCTGGAGCACCTACAGAGAAAGGCAATGAAGCTGGAGGAGGGGCTGGAGAACAAGCCTTGTGAGAGGCAGCTGAGGGAACTGGGGGTGTTTAGCCTGGAGAAAAGGAGGTTGAGGGGAGACCTCATCACTGTCTACAATTACCTGAAAAGAGGTTGTAGCGAGGTGGGTGTTGGTCTCTCCTCCCAAATGGCAGGTGATAAAACAAGAGGTAATTGCTGCAAGTTGCGCCGGGGAGGATCAGAGGTTTCAGAGGTTCCTACATCAGGAAAAACCTCTTCGCTGAAAGGGTTATCAGGCACTGTCAGAGGCTGCCTACGGAGGTGGTTGAGTCACCATGCGTGGAGGTATTTAAAAGACAGGTAGATGAAGTTCTCAGGGATCTGGTTTAGTAGTGGACAGGTACGGTTGGACCCAATGACCTCAAAGGTCTCTTCCGACCAAGTCATTTTATTATTCTCTGAAATTCAACTTTTTGGAAGCTTCTTTGTTAAATAACAGGTGGTAAAGAGACTAAAGCAGAGCTAAGAACTCAGCCATGAATTTTCTTACTTTTGGCCAAAGCCCCAGGTGAATATACTCAGCTAAAGACTGAATAGAATGTTTGATAGAGCATCAGTAAATTTACAAGGGTTTCCATAAGGCAATAGAAATATGAAGTTATGTGACCCTCTGCAAAGTGTTCATAGTGTTTGCTTTTTCATAATTCAGCATCAGAATCCCCGTCTGTAGAGTAAGAACTGTCTAGCAACAGCTTTCCTTTTTTCAAGTCATTTTTGTGAGTTGTTATGTAATTTAAACACAGAAAAAAGGCCAGCTTTTCATGGATTAGTACTTAATTCATGTTGTTTCCTGAAGACATATCATCCAGGTAAAGCACTGCCAGCTGCCGTGGTGCGTCTATAAAACAGCAGCCTGAGCCTCTTGTGAGTGAGTCAGATGCTCTGTTTACTCTGGTGCACTTTGGAAAAAAAATAAAGCAGATCATTAAATCATTATTTTGAAAAGATATTTGATTACATTTACTGCCAGAAACAAGGTGTTTTTGTATAATGGATAGAGAGGCTGCATAGCAGCAAAAAGAAACAAGGTGACTCTGTTCTGAGACAGGAACTTCTGAATGTACCACATTCATGGGGCGGTTAACGCATAATTTAATAATTCATTCATTTTGCTCATCTATATCATTTTTGTGGCATGAAAGGTACCAGCACGTTTCCAGCATCTCCCTAAATGAATCCTGGAAGTGTAAGTCTGCAGATGAATATGCCAAATGGAGATTTTTAGAGGCAGAAACACAGCAGATGCTCAGTTCTTATTATTTGTCCCTTTAAATTTTAAAATTATTTCCTTTAGCAGGGTCAATATTTACAAGTATATTATTTTATTTTTATGGAAGTTTGCTAAGCAGATTTAAATGCAATAGTTGTAAAAGTGCCCAACGGTGTGATTCTTATCTCTACTGCTGTGTTTTTAGCATCAGTGGGAATATTTTTCTGGTAGTGTGGGCTGTAAAAATAGAATTGGACTTTGGAGGTAGATGTAATGATAGGCAAGCTGGTTTAGGCATTGTACGTATTAATATCACAGCTCCTTTTGGAGAAGACTTTTAGTCTAACGCTATTAGGAACAAAGATATACTGAGAACCATAAGGAAAACACCTGCAAAGCCTTTCAAACTTCCAAACAGTTAAGTTTATTCAGGTAGGAAACGTCTTATTTCTAGATTAAATCATATACTAGATAGTAATATGCATCATGGTTTTATTTAATTTTAGAGATTAATATACCCAAAACATCCCTGCCAATGTATTTGTAGTTATAAACTGCAAAATATATGGTCGTCCAAAAATTCTTCCTACCAAGAAGAATGTTTCACGTGAAGCACTATGCCAGGTAGCCTGAAATGTAGTGTTACAATGGGGTTTATGTAAACCAAGAGGAAAGAACATTAAGGATTTTATGTTTTCTGGATGACAGTAACACAGTATTTAACGGCAGTTTTCAGACAGAAAGGAGTCACAGGAGCTGCACGTGCCTGTGCGCCGCTGCTGTTCGCACGGTGGGTGATGATGGCTTTGCTTTATTACAGCGTGGTGTCCAAAATCGGAGTCTAATAAAAGCTGGTAATTAAACATGATTAATCAGACATATAATCCACCACTGTGGCCTCTGTGAAGCTATAAACATATCAGTGTTCTGTATTATAAAAGAGTCCTTGTGAAAATTCAGCTTTCGGTGCCTGTCAGGTTTTGTCGGTGTAAGAGTTGCCACTTCCCCCAGCAGGGGGAATGCACCTATCTGCCCTTCCTCCACGTACCCCGCTATCAAAGCACCCCTAGGTGGACTGCAAAAGAGAAAACCCCACAGATTTCCATTAATTTAGAATTTAGAATTTAACTGAGGAGCTCCAAAGTACCCTGGATGGTGTTATTTATTTTGAGGTTAAACTGCTTCCGGTACTTGAACTACTTGACAGCAAGACCGAGCGCACTCTCAGCAAGTTTGCAGATGACACCAAGCTGAGTGGGGCAGGTGTCATTTTAGAAGGACAGGATGCCATCCAGAGGGACCTGGACAAGCTGGAGAAGTGGGGCTGTGGGGACATCATGAGGTTCAACAAGGCCAAGTGCAAGGTCTGACACCTCAGTCATGGCAATTGGTGATTTCAATATAGGCTGGGAGATGACATGATTAGAAAGCAGCCCTGTGGAGAAGGACTTGGGGGTGCTGATTGATGAGAAGCTCGACATGAGCCAGCAATGTGTGCTCACAGCCCAGAAGGCCAACCCGGTCCTGGGCTGCATCAAAAGAAGGGTGGCCAGCAGGTTGATGAGGTGATTCTCCCTCTCTGCTTTGCTCTTGTGAGACCCCACCTGAAGCACAGTGTCCAGTTCTGGAATCCCCAACATAAGAAGGATATGGAACTGTTGGAACAAGTCCAGAGGAGGCCACGAAGATGATCAGAGGGCTGGAGCACCTCTGCTACAAGGACAGGCTGAGAGAGCTGGGGTTGTTCAACCTGGAGAAGAGAAGGCTCCAGGGAGACCTTAGAGCAGCCTCCCAGTACCTGAAGGGGCAACAGGAAAGCTGGGGAGGGACTTTTTACATGGACATGGAGTGACAGGATGAGGGGCAATGGCTTTAAATTGGAAGGGGGAAGATTAGACATCAGAAAGAAATTCTTCACGCTGAGGGTGGTGAGACCCTGGCACAGGTTGTCCAGGGAAGCTGTGGCTGCCCCCTCCCTGGAGGTGTTCAAGGCCAGGTTGGATGGGTCCTTGAGCAGCCTGGTGTGGTGGGAGGTGTCCCTGCCCATGGCAGGAAGGTTGGAATTGGATGGGCTTTAATTCTGATTCTATACTTTACTTAGAGGTAGCGTGGATCTCTAGGAGTACGTTAGGTGTGTGTTGTGTAGATGTAACTTGAATACAAGAAGGCAAAGTAGGACTTGAACAGCCAAAGGAGGAAACTCTGCGAAAAGAGAAACAGAGTTAGAATCCAAAGGGACTGGTAAAACCACTGAGAGATTTCAGCAGAACAAAGTTGTGAATCACTGACAAGAGAAAAATCTTGTCACAGTGACTCATAAAATGATTAGCACTGCCACAGTCTAGGAAAAAGACTTCATTAGAGCTAAGCCTCGCAAAGAATGTCCCCTGCAGCTATATAGTATTGCTTTTATTAAAGTAATTCACTTGTTATAATACTTTTTTTCCTGTGTGCAGCACCATTATGCTACACTGCAAATATATATATATAAAATATGAAGAAATATATTTTCTTTCCTCAAGAGGACTGTTGTCTTGAAATCTGCTGCCTCGAGTCTTGCAAACCAGGTACTCACTGAGGCTTCACAATGAACTACAGGTCATAATGAACTGCAGGGGTCAACTTTTTAAAAAATCATGTCATCTTCACCACAATTTAACATCATGGAATTCTTTCATAGAATCATAGAATCCTAAGGTTGGAAGAGACCTCTGTGATCACCGAGTCCAACTGTACCTGTCTCCCTACTAAACCCTGTCCCTAAGAAACTCATCCACCCATTTTTTAAGCACCGTGGGGATGGCTACTCCATCCCCTCCCTGGGCAGCTGTGCCAATCCCTGACCACACTTTCTGTGAAGAAATTCTTCCCAATGTCCAGTCTAAACCTCCCCTGGTGCAACTTGTGGCCATTTCCTCTCATCCTATCACTGTCACTTGTGAGAAGAGCCCAGCACTCACCCCGTCACAGCCTCCTTTCAGGCAGTTGTAGACTTTGTTGCATCATGTTTCTGTGTAGAGGATTGGATTAAATATTCCAGTAGTAATTGTCCTGTATCTTTACATTTTCAGGCTTGCAAGCCTCAGCACAACACACCCTTACCTGAAAAGGTCCCAACTCACTACGTTGAGAGTGGGACCGAAGAGTCCTTCAGTGGTTAAATAATGCCTGAGTTGACAAATCTGCCCTGAAGTTCACAAAGGGGTTACTCCTGTACCCCAGCGTTGCTACAGCTAAAGAAATGAGCCTCACTGAACCACTGATCTCTTATTCATCAAGACCTGAAAGAGTAGGAAACCTGACAGATCTGGCACAGCAAAGGTAGTAATAGTAAATGAAGGGAAGAAATGGGGGAAAATAATTCTTAGTTTGCAGGCAAAAGGTTTATGAAAGGTAATTAGGCACAGGAGGTATAAATCAAATTCAGTTCTGCCACATCCATTAAATATTATTTATATTATATTAATATTCTATGTATATGAGTATATATTAAAACCACAATGATTTCACTAGAACATTTTGTCTTACCGTATTTAAATTAATTTCCCTTAAAAGTTATTCTGGAAGAGGAAGTGGGGGGATTTTGGTGGGTGGAGAGAAGGGAAGGAGAGCAACCTTTCAGTAGCATGAGAAAAGTTTTTAGAAATTTTGCAGCTTACGTAAAACTAATATCTGTTAGAAATATAGAAGAAAAATTTCATTTTCTATATGTATAAATATCTTTATCTGTATTGATAAAGCTATCTATCAATAGCTTTACATGGATATATAAACGTAGTAAATATATATTAATATATAAATTATATATATAAACCACATAAATAATCTACCTATAAATCTATTTAGAGATACAGAAATAGATTATAAATACGTATACACAAAATTATAGAATTTTGGAAGGGACCCACAAGGATCATCGAGTCCAACTCCTGTCCTGGCATAGGAGAACCCCAACATTCACACCATATGTCTGAGGGTGTTGTCCAAATGCTTGTTGAATATTGACAGGCTTGGCACCGTGACTGCTTCCCTGGGAAGCTGTTCCAGTGCTCCATCACCCTCTGCATGAAGAACCTTTTTTATATATCCACCTAAAACTCCTTTGGCACATCTACCTGCCCTTCCCTTGGGTCCTAATACATATACATATACATATACATATACATACACATACACATATACATATACATATACATATACATATACATTTATCTTGGTTGACAATCTATACTCATGGTCTTTAAAATACATTGGAAAATTAAGGCAAGTTGCCTTTACAAAGATAGTCATAGGACCAACACATAGACAAAACCAACACTTTCTTTCTGCCCAAAGCTTTGCACAATTCACTTTCAAAACCTCTTAACATTGATCACACATGGAAGAAAAACACATCCCTGGAGGTGTTTGAAAATGGGTAGATGAGATTCTTAGGGATATGTTTTAGTGGGGAGACAGGCACGGTTGGACTCAGTCTCAGAGGTCTCTTCTAACCTTCTGATTCTATGATTCTAGGATTCTATGAAAAACTTAACATGTATCAAGATAAAAAGCACCTAAAAGAATTTATATTTGCGAATGCTGCTTTCCAGATGCAGTGTGCCTCCAAGCCAAAAAAGCATTTCCGGCAGCATAAGCCAGCAGGCATTCTTCAATCCTTAGTCCAGGCTTTTCACAGCACTCAGGGCGCCGGCGTGGTACTCTGCGTAGTCAATGGCACTGTAGCTGTGTTTCACCGAAGGGATTGCTAATATTAACAGCATCTATACATTTCTGTTTGCTTTCCTTACAGTGATAATGCTTTCAATTGAACATCTTTAGAACCAATTTATTTTGGTATCTTCTCTGACTGCTCTGCATGCTTATTTTCAGAAGGGGAAAGAAAATCTAAACAACTGATGATTCATTTGACTACAGATATGAATTTTCCAGTTTTAAAGTAGTCCCGGGTGATAACACCTAATTATGGCTTGGGATTTCTTCTTTCCCTCTCTGCGTATTTGCAAGACAGGTTTAAGTCTTTTCAAAATTCCCAAGAAACACCGGAAAAATTTGAAATAGGAAAATATAATAGGAAACATTCCAAGTTTTGTGAATGTCATTCTTTATATTAAAACATTTTGTTCAGATTGAGTCTTTTTTCTTTTTTTCCAGTGGACATTAGCACTGGAAGTGCCTTTAAGTAGAGGTCTGGTGTACAGTCTGTTTGATTGCTTACATGTTTTCTTATTTGTGTCTCTACCAATCAGCTGCTGGGCAGTATGATTTGAATGAGTTGGCAACTTAAACCAAACGTGTCAGCTTTTGGTGTCATGGTGGACCTTCAGTTTTATAAGACTCAGAGTAATGTTTGATGTTGCAGGCATAATTCAATTAATTGCAAAGGCTTCTCTGCTGCTTTTAACGACAGAGGTAGACTTGCTCATGAAATAATTATACATTAACTAAGAAAAGAATTGGCTGTTGCATCGCATAATGCTCAAGAAATTTCAGTCCATTAGCAACCAAGAAAGATGCTAGGTGACATATATGAGATGTATTTTGAAATCAGGTCATGGATAACTAATGTCAACAGATTTTATAATATGTAGACCGAGGAGATTTCTGCTCTCATAATTTAATTTTTTTAACAATTTTTGTAATCATGAGGGAAAGTGCAAAAGCCTGGATGTGTGGTAACAGTACATCAGAAATCAAAAAGAGAAAAGAGAGGTGATTCGGGAACCAACAAGTGAAGAATAAAAAGAAAGAAGGAAAATGAATTCCGGACAGTATGAATTGTCACAGCTTGTAGGAAAAATCATTCCTCCAGTCAGAAATTTGTATGCATTCTCGGAAGAGATGTGCTAGGTGAAGCTGATCACATTACACTTCGTGTCACAACCGTGAGTGCTGTATATTCAAGAGATATCCACATGAAAATAAAGACAGGAGGCTGGAAAGAAAAGCAGTGATGAAAATAGGAGGCTAGAAAAGTCCACAGACATCTGTAAGTTCAATCCCTGATTAATTCACCCATCAGGGAAGGACCTCCTCATGACTAAGGAAGTCCATGAGCATCGGTGCTGTGAAGGGGTTTGTTTCTAGCCTTATCCTGTGCAACCTGTGCACGCCTTGCTTTTGCTCTCATTACACAACATAGAGGATGCTTTCTTCATATCTCTTTACCTATCCTGATAAAATTTGGAAGAGTATACTCAGGGCTCGACCTTCCTCTTCTGTTTGGTTGCAACATGCTGAAGTTTGAAAAGGATTACACAATTATTGAGACAGTGTAACTTAAAAAGCTTTACTTTTTTCGGAAGAAGAGGTAAAGGAAGAGTATCTTCCCCAGCCGGTACCAAAGGGTTAACAACTAATTGACAGAGTGTGTCCAGAGGAGAGCGAGGAGGATGGTGAAGGGGCTGGGGCACAAGCCCTATGAGGAGCGACTGAGGGAGCTGGGGTTGTTTAGCCTGGAGAAGAGGAGGCTCAGGGGAGACCTTCTTGCTCTCTACAAGTGCCTAAAAGGAGGCTGTAGTCAGGCAGGGGTTGGTCTCTTCTCTCAGGTGACGGGTGACAGAACAAGAGGACACGGTCTCAAGCTTCACCAGGGGAGGTTTAGGCTTGACATTGGGAAGAAATTCTTCACTGAGAGGGTAATTGTTCATTGGAATGCGCTGCCCGGGGAGGTGGTGGAGTCACCGTCCCTGGAGGTGTTCAAAGAGAAACTGGATGAGGCACGTGTAGGTGTTGGGTCATAGGTTGGATTCGATGATCTCAAAGGTCTTTTCCAACCTTACGATACTGTGATATTGTGATATTGTGACAAATATCAAAAGCAGCAGCCATTGGGCTACTGCAGCTAGAAGGATGTGCTTTTAGTACACGCACTATGCCGTCAACGCAGAGGATCTAAATATGAAACAAGTGCAGTACAAATCTGTAACTGATTAAAGCATTGACAGAGCCATAAACAAGGAAGAAACAATCACTGAGCACAGTCCGTATCATTTGGCTCATTGGACATATTCCTATAAAATATGTTTTAAAACAGCTGCAGCAAAGAATGCAGGTCCTATCAACAAAAAGGAAGACTGTCTTCTGGAAAATAGGAACTCTAAAAAGTATTTATTATAAGCAGCACAATGCAGTGGTAAAATGGGTAAATGTAATCCTGGGATTTATAAACCCAAGCACATTAAAGTGCTCTATAAAATGTGAGAACAAAGAATCACAGAAAACAATTGCTGTAAATTGGAATAGAACTAGATAAAGTCAAAGCAGAAATTAGGAGTATATTTTTAATAGTGAAGAGGATTAGCAACTGGAATAAAGTGGCTGAGTCTTAAGTTGGAAAAACTTCTATAGCTTCAGGGAGATCTTTGTCTTGGATTAAGCCAGAATTCAATTAAAATTAATTATTAGATGGAATTGGTAGTAAGTGCCTTTTGCAATGGCTGCATGTCTGTATGAGCTGTAAAGCTGATCCTACACTTGTTGCAGTGAGTTTCAAGTTGCTATTTGTGAATCGCTGCATAGGAATGGCATTTCTCTTTGCTTCCCTCAGCAAAGTAAATCACTGATGTGAAGAATACAGTGGCGGTGCTCTGGCCTTATTAAATAAACATGGAACTCAAGGAAGGTGTTTCAGAAATGATGCCAGAGAAAAATGGGATCCTTAACGCATTCAGTAATGTTGAGAGCTGTTATAAAGCAGAAAATTGCTCTTGAAAAAGTAGAAATGTCAGCAGACTACAATAAGTGAAAGAAACCAAAGTCAGGGTACGAGCCAGAGTTCTTCTTTTTCTGACACGTCGAGAGAGTGTTCTCAGGGCTAAAAGGGGTGACGAAGGGCATCACTTCTGCACACAAAATGGGATCATTTATTGAATTCCAGAGAGCAAAGAGAAAACCATGATTTTGAGGAAGACTACATAAACGGTGCTCTTTCCAAGGTGTTGTCAGTGGGGCGGCTGCAGGGGCAGAAGGTGAAGGAGTGAAGTTGAGCCTGGGGGGGTGGGAAAGGAAAGGTGGTGTTTCATTTTTTCCCTTGTTTTTCACTAACCAAATTCATTTTAATTGGTACTAAATTCAACTCATTTTCCCCAAGTCTAGTTTCGTTGCCGTTACGATGACTGGTAAGTGATCTCCCTTTCTTCATCTCAACCTGTTTTCTCCCTGTCCTGTCAAGGAGGAGGAGCAAGTGGGCAACTGGGTTGTAGTTTAACCCTTAGCCAAGGTTAACCATCCCAGTTATTCTTTCTAAATAAAAAAAAAGCATTCACATCTTTATAGCTGTGTCTGAAACAGCTCTTCTCTCATGATAAAGTAGGGATTTAATGATTTTTAGAAGCAAGCAAACATGGGATGTGAGCAGATGTTGGAAATGAACTGTTTTTCCTCCCTTTTTCTTAGAATTGCTCAGAATCTTTACTGATCAAAATCCTGCATCTGAAATTCCCAAAATAAATCAATATCTTGGACCATCAGAAATGTAAATGGAAAACAGCTACAATATGAAATCTTACAAATACTTACTTACACACAAGAAATACGTTTGCACTGGAGTACAAACCTAGTTAAGTTTTTCCCAGTTTCATTGACATAGTAATGTTAAAAGAAATTGAAGAGGGACTGGAAAACGTTCTACATTTTTAATATATCTAAAAATTCATAGGATCTGATTGTCCTTACCACTGACACCAATGGCTGTCATTACTAATCTCATAATTCCTCGTGAGCGAGCACCGTTTGGCATTTAGAAGTAGAGACATCACAGCAGTATGTTCATCTTACCTGGGTCAGGAGCGATGTTACGATGGGTGACCTCTTTCTTTTCGTGAAGGTGCACTGACTAGATCTTGAAAACAGGTTTTTTTGCAACTGTTATACATGGGGATGGGAGCTGGGGGATAGATCTTAGAAACACGGCGAGCCACTTCTGTGTTTTCTTCTCTGTAACTAAAAATTATTGCAGTTTTAGAAAGTGTCTTAAGATTACAACTCTACCAATAATCAAACAATCCAGGTTGCCCAAAATTATAATATTAATACTGGTGAGAGGCGAAATTTTCCCATACTGCTTAAATGATGAACTGTGCATACATGAATAGTTTTGTCACAGGTGGTTGTTTAAAAAAAGGTGCATGTGATGCGCGTGTTGAACTATCTCTTACACTGATCGCCATCACCTAAGGAATAAATGCATTCTTAGTTTGGTAGACAGGAGAGAGAAAAAATATGAATATAGAAAATATTATTATTGGCAATGTTCTAAGAATGTACCTACAGGTGCCCTCTCCTCATTGTCCAACACGGATGTGTTCATGCACGTGCACTAACACTTAATCGCATGCTTTAAAATATTTCTCGTAACGTTTTCCCTTTTATAAAATACATCGTCTTTCTCTACCTTAAGAAGAAAATTCTTTTTGCATTTATCTTTTTGGCTGCCTCGTAAAATCACTAAATCCTCATAGTTAAAGACTAATATACTTAAGAAATTCCTTATAGGTTTTTTTCCTTGAATTCTCCTCTTTTCTTGCTTTTTTTGGAAGAAGCCCATGAATATCAGTGATCTGTTAATAGATGGGTTTCCAAGAGCTGCCAAGTTGAATACAGACCTTTTTTTGTCCTGTGCTTCCTGCCCCCTTTTGTCCTATGTGTGCTCCCCACTGCTCATACAGGCAGAAAAGAACATCAAGCCATTAATAACCTAGTAGCAAGTTTAAATATCTGTAAAGTATAAGAGTTTAGTCATACATTAGCCCACATATAAAATGTAGATAATACTCAGAAAAGCCTTACATTCTCTCCTTGCTTATACTATCTTTTTTCACTAAATTAATTATTAAATGTTCACATTTCACCTTTCATTTTCAAGGTCTAAGGACTACTTGTGCCTCTCCTCTCTTTGTCAAACTATTGCCTGACTGCCTAGGCATTCTGGATTAAAACATGAGCCAAAATAGTTTAAAAAAAACCTCATAAAAGGCATCTACGGGCACTAGTTCTGCAACATTAAACGATATTTTTGTGAAAAAGGAAAGGAAGTCAGAAGACTTCTGGTATTTCAATTAAGATTTTAAGAAGATTCTAGGAAGAATAGTTAAATTCTTCAACCATAATAAAAGACATAAGAAAGAAAAGGTGGGTGTCACTCAGGGTGAGTGTAATTTTCATTTGATTTTTTTTCTTTTTGCTTTTGGGTCTGTTTTTTTCATTGGTTGGTTGGGGTTTTTTCCCCAAATCACTAACAGTATTTCGCAATGTTTACTCACCAGCTTTGATATCCTCCTCATTTTCCCACTATACTCACCTGGTAACAGGTTTTAAAAATTACTCACAAAATTTACAACAGATGAGCTGGACAAAGAATAAAATATTTTAAAATTTTAAAATTAAGGAAATCACATTAAATTATTATAATTTGAACATAATAGAATAATATCTCAGAATATTAAGGGAGCTTTGGAAACAAGGAAGGAGACTGCAGTGTATTACATCTCAGCACTTCATACCATACCAAAGACCCTCCTAAGGCTTGCTTAGCACTGTTGTCTCGCCCACTTCTATGTGATGGAGAATTTTTGCTTTTGATGAAAAGATTCCCACCAGTATAGGAATTAGAAAATACACTGCTCCTATGTAAGAACATGGACCTTCATATTTGTTCATATTTTCAGAAGGAAGGTAAGGTTTCTGAGTAATAACTTTAGATATTTTAAATGTATTGCATTATTTTCAAAAGGGAATCAATCAATGTTTTATGAAAATTAATATTCTTGGACGCAGCCTTTCTTCAATAACCAGAAGTGGAGTCCACTAGCCTCTTGAAAAGAAATGTTTGTCATTGATGATCTATTTCAGTAATTCTAGTCCTATACTATGGATTAATTATGTGATAAAAGTATCACACACATTAATAAATATATCTGAGGAAAAAAAAGATAATACAAGAAAAATAAAAAATAGAGTAGAAAAGAAAAGGGAGATCTAATAATGACAAAGGACCTCATTACCTTGTAAGGGTCTGTGGTTCATAGACAAATATGATGAACATGTTACAACAGAGACTCAGTTGCATCCCATCCCAAAATTTCAGGCAAATCAGTACATTAATAGGTAGCTTTTAAGATTCTTTGGCATGAACTTCTTTTTCAAAATCTGATTAATCCAGAACTTTGGGGTTTTTTTGGTTGGTTGGTTATTTTTTTCTCTTGAGATTTCAGAATAGTCATTAAGAGGGAATCGCAGTAGCTCTACGTTGTAAGGGAAGAGTTTCATCAGTCCAGGCACTTCATAACATCCTCTGCTAAGCTCATCTGCTTGGGCATTAAACCAGGTGAAGAGGGTATTTGACTGTGTCAATAGGAATTAGTTTAAATTGAGCTATCTTACTCTACAGTCCCTCAACTGTCCTTAGGTGAAATGCAACAAATGATGATAGGGCAATTATACTCTGCTGTTTTACCAGATGTCTCCATTTCTCTGAAATACTGTTTTCCTCAGTTTGATAACCTCTGGCTCCTGAAATACCAAAAAGAGCCAGCGTGGCCAGTTACTCTTTCTGCATTATTGCAAGAAATACTCCCGTGTCACACTTACTATGGGTTACTGTACTTCTTACAGGAAATTGTTTCAGTTATGTAATACTGATATAATTTTATTCCAATGTAAAAGATTTGACTGTAATTTTAGGAATACTGTTTGGTTCTAGTGAACGATCCAGAAGGCAAGGGGCATATAAAAGACCCCTGCTTCACCCTTTCTTGAAAGCAGATGATTTGCAGTAATTGGCCTAGTTCCTCTGGTGCTACTTAAGGAGGTTTTATCTGATGGAAGAATATTGAGTAGCTTTCAGCTCAATGGAGTCTCAGGGCTGCGACTGTGACCTGATCTATAGCATCATTTCAGTCATTCCCCATAAATCTTTAAGAGATCCAAGCAGCACAAACACATTTCCCAGGTCTCACCTGGTGTACTCTGTCCATCTCTGGATCTCTCAGCACAGGAAAGACAAAGACCTGTTGGAGCGGGTCCAGAGCAGGGTCACAAAGATGGTCGGAGGAAGGGAACACATCTCCTGTGAAGAAAGGTTGAGAGAGTTGGGATTGTTAAACATGAAGAAGACAAGGCTTCTGGGAGACCTTATTGTAGTCTTTGAATACCTGAGGGAGGCTTATAAGACAGACAGGGACAGACTTTATAGCAGGGAGATTTAGACTAGATATTAGGAAGATATTCTTTTACAGTGAGAGTGGTGAAGCACAGGAACGGGTTGCTCAGAGAGGTGGTAGATGCTCCATCCCCAGAAAAATTCAAGGTCAGGTAACATTGGACTCTGAGCAACCTGATCTAGTTGAAGATGTTCCTGCTTAGTGGAGGTGGGTTGGACCTGATGATCTTTAAGAGTTCCTTCCAATCCAAACTATTCTATGATTCTGTGATCATGGATCAGAGAACAGACCCATTCATTCACAAGTCTGCATGAATATTCAATAAAATGATACCAGTTTTGAATCATCATGTAGGAAAAACTATTTTGAATATTCTTAACATGACGCATCCTGACTTGAGCAGAGCACCTCTCAAATAGAAAAGAAAGGAGAAAAAGAATGGATAAGAAAGGAAAGGAATGGTCCTGTGATACTTTCCTCTTCCTTTCCCCTACATCCATGACTCTCTCATTTGCTGATTTTGAGAACTCTATAAGAATTTTTCCATTTAAAATGTTACTTATTTAAGACAAACAATTAATCCCTGCTAAAGAGGAGAGTTGCCTGGTATGTGGTCCAGCTGCCATCCAGGGAGGATTCAGATGGGGCTCACCAGCGATCTGCCATAGGTAAAAGATATGGTTGCTTCAAGGAGCACCCTTGAGAGGCGTCCCAGAACAAGGCTAGATCATCACCATGCAGCTTACTTAAGCTGTCATATTTATGGAATAAAAAGGGTTGGATCATAGTCAAATTGCATTCAAGAGGAGAGGTATTCACAAGGCTTATCATCATCTGCCGTGTCACTCTGCTCTTCATGAGTTCCCTGGAGGAATTCCTGGCTGCCCATGTCTCAAGTCTTTACCTCCACTGGAGCTTGTATCAAACTGCTATTAGTTTGATAAAGTGGAGGGGTAGTAGGGGTGGTGGTGAAGGGAAACACAAGAATGGTTCTCCACATATCCCAGCAATTCAGAGCACATAGTAAGGGAGAAGCACTCCACAACACTCTCCTTTGGATCCCTTCTCTTTCTTTTACTGAGTGAGCCATGGCACAGTACTGACAGCTGTGTGCTGAGATTTGCTTTCCATGTTTTGTTGTTTCTTTCTCTCTTTTTTTTTAATTTCCTTTTATTCTTTTCTTTTCTTTTTTTTTTTTTTTTAACTTTTCTTTATATTTTCATTTCTCTTCCTCTAGATTTTTTTGCCCTTTCCCTTTCCCTTTCCCCGTCCCTTTCCCACTCTGTACCCCACTTTCAAGCTTGAAGGTGGAAGCCTGGATAAAATACTTTGGTGTTTCACCCTTCAAAAGAGGTTTAAAAAAACACTTCAGTATGGCTCTCCACAATAACTCAGTAGAGCTTTGGAAAGCAAGTTGTTGTTTAAACAGCTGGTAATTAAGTGGTCTCAGAGAAGTCTCGAAACTCTGTTGTAGAAGATGAAAGCAGCAAGGGGTAGGGGCTAAATGTTATCAAGTTTTTCAGTATTACAAGCCTAAAAATATTGTTTCCATGAAGGACTTAAAACACTGAGCAGTCATCCAGTTTCTCTGAAATCAAGCATCGCCTTCTTCACAGAACTGTTGATGACATAAATCTACTTTATTTTCTGTGCTCAGGAAATAGAAGTCACTTCCCTGCAGCTCTCTTCACACAGCATTTCTAGGCAGCGGTGTTTGTTCAAACACGTAGTAAACAATCTACGCATTTATAAACCTAGAAAAATAAGAAAACACCATAGCAAAAAGTATCGCTGCACTTCCCTATATCTAAATTTTTGGGTTTAATACTTTTAGGAAAACAAACAAATTGTCCTCAATAATGTACAGAAATTACTGCTGTCGTTAATACCTCCCGTTTGTGTGTTTTGGTTTAAATCACCTACGAGCCATACGGAAATACACAGGACTCTTACTTTAAAAAACTCAGAGTCCAAATTTCATTGCAGTCACAATATGTGCGAGACTCGGGTTGAAAATTAGATTGGTATTTCAGGCATAAGCCTTTTTTACTACGTAACATGCATATGAGTTTATTTGTTTAATACAATACTGTTTAATTGTATTAAACAATATTTGTTTAATACAATTGTTTAACACCAATACTGCATGAACTTTGAAAAAGGTCAAGACAGACTTGACCTCTAAAGACTACATCTATAAAGATGTTTATATTATATTCTATGAAGTGTAATTATCTGTGGAGATGAAATTAGTTGCCAATAAATAGTTAGTTATTTATTATGCCATCTAAATTCCGGGCAATTATGTTGATTCTGAAATCAGTAATTTAATGTTTGTTTCTCCAAAATTATTTATAACCAGCAGAATTTCTAGTTGTGCAAAGGTTGTACAAAGTGTCTGAGTGGACCTTTTACATGCAAAGATTGAACCATGCAGGAAATTTTATGAACATATTTATTTGAAATGTAAAAGCCTAATCCTAAAAATCCCATTAACATAATAGGACGAATAAAAAGTAATTGTCAGGAGTCTTGTCATTCCACGCCTCAGACTGCAGTGGCACGCACAGTATGGTTTTAGAAATACTTTAAATACTACAGGAAACAAAAAAAAATCATGCCTGTGGTAGAGGTGGAAGCAGCCTGACTGCTCTGAAGAACTTTGACAGAGCCAAGAGGACTAGTGGAGAAATCATATGAAGAGAGGCTGAAGTCACTTGGTCTGTTCAGCCCGGAGGAGATCGAGGGGGGAAATCAAAGCTTACTGTTTCCTCACAAGGGAAGGAGAAGGAGCAGGCACTGGTCTCTCCTCATTAGTGACCAATGACGGGACCCGAGGGAATGGCAGGAAGATGTGGCGGGGAAGTTTCGGTTAGATATTAGGAAGAGGTTCTTCACTCAGAGGGTGGTGGAGCACTGGAACAGCTCCCCAGGGAAGCAGTCATTGCTAAGCCTGACAATATTCAAGAAGCTTTTGTACAACGCCCTCAGTCACACGATGTGAATGTGGAGATAGTCCTACTCAGGGACAGGAGTTGGACTCCATGATCCTTGTGGGCCCCTTCCAACTCAGGTTATTCTATGATTCTATGATTCACTACCTAAAAAGACCAAGTGTCCAGTATAAAACCGCATCCCTTGTGAGCAGTCAAAGCTTTCCAAACACAGAGAACCTGACGAGCAGAATAAAGTTTGCCATTTCTTTTTTGACACTGCTTCCTTCTACACCAGCTCCTTGATGTGCAAGAAGGAGCTCACAGTAGCCTTGGAGTCTGTTTTATTAAATTCTATAAACAAAGGGAAAGGTAGTCTGGGGCGATAGCTCTCCCTGTTAGATATTTATGTGCACAATAGCTCCTGCTAAATCATCCAAGTGAGGGGTGACTTAATCTCTGCAGCTTTAAACCTTGACATTGAGCAAGACTGAACAAATGGCACATGTACCTCAAGTACAGAGGATTTATTATTTTCATCTACCTAAGCGTCCACTTTATGTGAGTCCCTTATTAAAATATTACTGCAAACACCTAAAGCCTCAGTCTGAATTCTTGAGATGTATCTTGAGGTTTGCATTTTTGCTATTTAGGTGCAGTGTTTGATGTATTAAATATATCCTATCGAGATGCTCTTTCTCTAGAGTTTTCAAATTGTAACCTGTCTGTTCTTTATTTAGTGACGCGCTTACCTTCTATCTCCAGGAAGGGAATGTGGCATGGAAATGTAAGCTGTCATTTTTATTTTAAAAACAAGGACCTGTATTAATAACACATTCAAACTTACCAGGAATATCTGAGGGGATTGCAAAACTCTGTTGAATGTTTCTGAAATATTATTTATAATGTATTCTCCTAATTAAAAGGCTGGGTACAGAATGTACTGTCATTTGAGAACACAAAACTAAGAGGATGTCTTTCCAGGTTAGGCAAAGTTCTGGTTAGTCTCACCATCCAATGGGGCCCTCTCCACAGAGAGCACAGTAAGCAATGGCCACCAGGTCCCCCTAGTCCTGAATTTTTAGGAAATATTAATCACATTTCCTTCATGATTTTTTAATTTATTTTCCCTATTTTTTTCAACTTTTTCTTTTTTTGTAATGACTTTTATTTTCTTTTCAGGGCAAGAATAGGATTGTCCTTTCTACAGCATTCAGTAGGCATGAAGGATGCTTGAGGAAGAACATAAGAGATCAAACAAACAGTGGTACTTCCCTAGGACATTCTCCATGAGTCTGCAAGAGAGAAACTACCTAGCCCAGAGACAGTACCAGTGTATTTAACTCAGGGCAAGCTCTTGCCTCCACAAAGCTGACTGCTCTCCTCTTGGGAGGTAACGCAGACTCCGTGCCTCCGGTCACCAGAATGTGAGTGTAGCTTGGGTAGAATTGCAATCTATAATGCTTGGGGAAAGCGTGTGAAAAGGCAAGGAAACAGTTAGAGATGGTCACTAAACTGAGACAGAGGCTCAGATCTATTGCCAACCACTCCCAAAGCAATATTCATGAAGCTCATTGAACTTAGATTCTAATTACACTTTTGAGCTCTACACCTGAGCTTCCAGAGTTTTGAAAGAGACAAAGTAATCCAAAGGTAATCACTGTTCATTGTCAGTGTAATATACCATCACAATGGGACTAAATAAAAGCTTTCTGTAAAATCTTTTTCTTTATAATCCAGTGATATAAGGAATAAATGCTGCTGGACTTATTTTGGGGAGGGGAAATGTACGCGATTTGGTAGTGAGAGTTGGAAACGCGGAGATTTTGCAAAAGGGGCACTCACTTAAATTCAAGAAAAGCTATTACCTTAATTACTTGTATTTAAGCAGGTATCTTGCTTTTTAAGTCTAAAATGAGGTGGAAATATCACCAAGGGATTTTTATGACTTGCTTTCTTTGTATTGCAACTTTTAAAGAAACTAAATCCTTCTTGCTGCACAGTTGGTTGCTGATACACCTTCCATTGTAGTACAGCAAAAAAAAATCAGCAGCAAACATGTGAATGGCATTGACTCTGTGGTTTTATGTGTCCTTCTTTTCCTGAGAAATAAGGACATTTTGTTGTTGTTGAAGAACATAAAGTAGAAGTGGAGGTAATACTGTCAGAAAATACTTGATTGCATTTGTACTGCCTACACGAATGGGACACATGGGACCTAGTAAAGTGCATGGGATCTGCATTATTAAAGTATAAATATCTGCACTGCTGTTGTCTACATCCAGGCTCGTCATCCTAAGCTTTCTTTATTACTACTAATAAGAAGTAGACACATTTGACCTATTTCAGATACTTACATTAGATTGAGCTGTATTAGATTTCAAGGGGATTACAAATCTTTTCCAAACTGCTGCAAATAAATTTCTTAAGAGTAAAGAGGCCAGCAGGGTTTCAGTGATGAGCTTTCTGTGAAAGAATACAGGGAAGAGAAAAAACAAGAACAGAACAAAACAAAACTAAAAAAAAAAGAATGCGTGAGAAATGCTGGAGAGAATTTTGTCAGAAATGAGTCCCTTCATGTAATACAAGGAAGTTTCTGCAGAAGAAAATTGGTACTTCATTAAGAAATAATGGATCAGTTGAAGAAAAAGATTACGTGTAAATAAACACTTACGCATAGGTACATGCATAACCCACGGACATATCATTGATTTACTGAAGAAAACTTGGACATATTCCTATGTGTTTTGATAGTTTGTAAAACCAGGACCATCTTTTTACTCTATTAGATACAAATACGCAACATCTACTATTTTAACTTCTTTGGAAGCATTTCAGTTCTTTCCTGTAGCTTTGTGCTGGCACAGAAGCACATCCCAAGCTTACCAACTGGCTCTGTCTTTTCTGCAGTGTGGATTAAATCCAGTGAGATCGTTTCACTCTTGAGGAACAGGTTTGAAACACAGCCATCTTTTTCGTGTTCTTTACATAGTTTGCCTCATTTGCAACTCTCATCTCAAATCAAGAGTTATCTTGCCAGAAGGGATTTGTCTGGTATCTCACATACACGAGACCACAAGCATCTTTGTGGGAGTTGCTTTTAAACACCCTGTTCTCAATATCAAATTGCCAGTTTCTCTTTGGAGCCTTCTCACAGTGGAAATTCCTTTACAGGTTCTCCAGAAGCTTCTTGGCTGGTTGTGTGGGAACAACATGGGGAAATTTCTCCTACAGCTTTGCTTCTTCTGCAGAAGAACCGTTCCAAAGAAATTCAGGATGCAAAGTGATTTCAGGAGTAATCACAGGAAGCAAATGGTATTTCAAATCATAGGGAAGAAGGTGGGGCAACTGAATGTGTGTGGAATAAGTGCCTACGCAGCCTCAGGCCTCTGGAGACTTAACGCTGTTGATGGCTGACACGAATTAGCGAAACAAACCAGTATCTCTCATTCTATGAGTATTGGCATCGTTTCTCATAATTAGATGGGGTTTGCTTCCCTCTCCACTTGTCCTATATTTTGTGCAATCAGCAAAAAAATGTAGGTATTCTAAACAAAGAAACTCAAATTATCTATCTATGACAAAAAAATGAAATTCTTCAACGTTTTGGATCTTGCTTTACCTTTAAATTTATAAAAAAATGACTCTCAGGACCACTTGGAATCAAAACTCCAAGTCTACGGTGTAAATTTAAATTATATAGCTTTCAAATACAGGTTTCCAATCTCAATCTAATCTCTGCAGTGAGTTTAATGTTTCAGGAATATCAGATTGATAGCTTTGGTGATTGAAGTCCTATCCAAAGTGCAGCAATTGTTCTCATCTAAGTGGTAGAAGATTGAGTTATTAGAACTTCCACTTCTGCAGCCGTACAAGCTTGTCCATAATCTTCCTTTAATGTAGCTCAGACCTATGTTGGAGGGAGACATTGGTCCTTCTGCCAATTGCAGTGATCATACTGATGGCTCGGAGATGTGAACACCTGTCCCTTTTCAAGCCATCTGCAAAGTCCAATTCATTTCACTTAATGACCTATGGGCACCACTAAACACAGGCAGATGCAATCAGTGATCCATAAATGAAAGGTTTTCTATCCTCTTACCAACAGCCTGAGGTGTCCTGTCCTTTTTTTGTATAATTGTAAGTTAAGATTGTGCATTCAGTGCCATGGTTCTTTCACCTTAAACCTCAGGCCACTTCACTGGGCACAGCACAACGCAGAACTCAGTCTCTTTAATTCTTTTATAAAAGATACAGTGTTAAATCACCAAGAAGAAATAATGCAGTTTCCGAAACAATAATATTACGTATGTAAAAACATAAAAACGCCTGGAAGCAGTGTGGGGAGTAATCTTGAATAATCTCTTATTTCTTTTTACATTGACTGGATTTTCCCGCGGAGAGCGACTCAGCTTCAGGTGTTCTTTAGAACACACAATCATTTCCAAGCTTTACAAATAACTGAATTTTCAGTTTCTGCAACACAAAATTAAAACTGTAAGCAGTCATCAGGATTCCACGAGGGTAGTGAAAGGGCAGGCCACTGGTTCTTGCTGAATGCCTCTTAAACTCTTGTTTAATATGAGATAAATAAATAAATAAATAAATTACAAAATCAACATTTAACTGTTTCAGAGACAGTAAATGAGCTATTGTACATTTTTCTGTGAGCTCGGGAATCTCCAGAAGAACAATGGAGCTTCGATAGGGTACTCCAAGAAGGTATATTTTTGCTATCTTTTTTTTCAAGTATATTTGTTTCTGGGGTTTTATATAATATTCATTGTTCTTTAGTGAAGAAAAATAAAAGCAGAAAAAGTTATGATTTTTTTTTTTAACTTTTAGGCAGTGAAATGATCACTATTTCAAGGAACTGTGTTCAAAACTTAGTCTTATCCTAAGACACGTACAAAACTTGTAGTGAAATATGCACCCACTAGGAACTTATTCTGCAAATTATATGAATGTAATGTTATAAGTTTCTGAGTTTCAAGACCCAACCATCAGGCTGAAAACAGATCTCTTACAACAAACAGAAGGTGGGCACATCCTACTAAACTACAAATCTCTTTTACACTGTGCAGGAGCCGTTTTGTTAAGATTAGGAGGGGACATGAAGCAGCTTGAAAGGGTAAGTGTTCCCTGTGGTTCTCTGCTGTCTACCGATATCTTTATCTTTGCTTTCCCACAGTCCTTTCTCTACGACAATCTTACATCACTTTTGAGAACAATGAGTCCATACACGTTTTACTGTGTACTGCAGTCAACTACTGAGTAAGACTTCCCTCTGAAAACCAAGCAGACTTTAGTATTTTTCTGCTTTGTTTTCTAGTAAGTCTAGGACTGGGTTGTTATTCGTATAGAATCAATGAAAAAGATATACAAAGTTAAATATAAAGCACTACAGAACTTGCCTGCTGACTAGCAACTTACAGATAAACCTATGGAAAACTGTATATGGCTTAAGGGATGGTTCTTCTTTCTCACTTCTCGGATCACTGTAGTGTACATAGAACAGAACAATTTTAATAGTAGAGAGTCTCGCCTCTCAAAGTTCCTCGGTTGCAACTGTTCTCTAGGAAATTTATGTCTCAGATGGAAGATGATAGCAAGCCTTCATCTTCCAGAAAAGCACGCAGCAGAGTGGGCAAAACACTCTCCCATTTCTGAAAGGGGCAAAGGTCCTTTCACACAGCACTTCAGGGTTTTGAGAGGGAATACTAGATGCAGAGAAGTATTTCTGCAAGATTTAGTAAGGAGACAGGCACGGCTGGACTTGGTGATCTCAGAGGTCTCTTCCAGCCGAGTCATTCTATGATTATATGATTCTATGATATTCAATATCTAACCATAAGGGCTTGTTTCAAGATTTTCTTCTTAATATTTCATGGTTATTTTGGTATAGAAAGTACTGCACTGGGTTAGGGGAAAGTACTGTAAGAATTCTTGAGGTGCGTTTCAGGGTAGATGGATTTTTCACTGATGTTCTATCTTACGTATGGACAGATCATTTTCACTCACTCCTTCCTCCTGTTTCTCCATGGCACATCAAGAGCAACTCAGTGTAGAGAAGAATGAAGAATCAGGTTTCTAATTTCCTTTAAGCAGGCAGATGCAGCTAAATGAAGCCTTGCAGGCATTTGCCTTTTAGAAACTCCGTCCATACCTAGTCTTTCATATTTTACAAAGATCCATGCGTGGAGTCTGTGAAACAGAAATAACTGAATTTCCTAATCATAACAACTAGGTGAATCACAGACGCAAGCTGAGCCGAGCAGGAAAATATACCAAGATTAGCAACCCATGGCCAAGGGCAAAATCCAGTTGATGAACAGAGACAGCTGGGACCTCATCTTCGCTCTGTGTTCTCTTACCAAAACAAATTAGCTGTGTCATTCGTACCGTAGTAAGGACAATAGACATCTTCTGGAGCACCTGCACTGCCATTTCTGCATGGGTTTACTTCTTTGTGCTCCCAGTCCACCTGCCTGGATGTATTCATGAGGAAATCATACAAATATCAGGAGAAAGAGAGTAGTGGAACAGCTGTGATTGCATCAGTCAGTGATAATTCACTTAAAGCCCTCGCATCCGCACTTCACAGGATCTATAAAGGCATTTTGAAGGACCTATGTAGCCATGTTTTCATTCATCAGCTCCTCATCATCTTTTCATGCTTTTCTTGCTTACCACAGATTAACACTCTCCCTCTCTGGGGAGGTTCGCAAATGGCATTGGCTGTAAATGCCGCAACACAGCTTTTTATAAACTAATCAATATTTAATCATTGTAATACTTGGGAGGTTAAGAGAGGTTCAGACATGGAAATTATATTGCACTTTCCTGATATTGAAAAGACCTCATTCTGACTTTGTGGGATTAATAAATCATATTATTCCCATTATAACAGGAATTCGAATTATGGGTGGGCTACATGAATTACCCAATGTTACGCAATACATCAGTAGCAGAGCAAAGCACAAAACTGGTAAGAACTTGTCCTGCAGGTTGTTCTCAATGACTTAGACCAATCCTGACTGTGGATATAATCAAAGGATACAATCTCAGACGTGAACTATTATTGTGAGCTGCCTTTTCCTTCACAGCCCTCATTCATTCCCCTTTGCCTTTTGTCTCCGTTTAATATGGCCTAGTTCATTATGTTAATCAAGATGCAAAATTAGAAGCACTCAGAGAAGAAGTAAGCTAATCTTGCTGTGTATGAACTAATCAAGTAATGGTGAGCAGCTGGCCAAATGGCCAGAATTTGACTGACGCTACTGTCAGCCAGTGTCTAATGCTGAAGAAGCAACACTGAGTCTTTAGAAGTAAAAAAGAACCCAGCAATAGCAGAAAAAGTGACCAGCTTGACAAATGGAATTTTGTTTTTCCCTCCATGAAAATTTTTGTCTTACAGTTGTTATAAACAGATTGTCTTCTTATCTTGGCAGGGTCGTTATAATGACTTCCAAGTATGCTGGCCAGAAGACAAGATTGCAGTTTTCACCTCTGCCTTGTCTTTGCCCTCATGTTTCCTGAGGACCTTGATCTCAGTGGAAAATGTGGGCTCTAAATGGAAATCGGATACCTTTCTTTGTGGATCTGAGCCTTAACCAATAAGCAGGAAAGCTGTTTTTCTGATTCCTTATATGTCTTGGCTGTGGTAACATCAATCACCTCTCATTTTATGCTTGTAGAGCAGAAGTCATTTAATTCCTCCACCAAATCAAATGTGATTACTAACCCACAAACTGTCTATTGTCAGCTAAGGTACTCCTCATATATTGCACTTCATGGTTTTTGATACATGAAACACAGTGAAACACAGCCAGCAGCTAAGCACCATACTTGTTCACTCTCCCCCTGGTGGGACTGGAGAGAGAATTGGATGAGTAAAAGCAAGGAAACTCAAGGGTTGAGATAAAGACAGTGTAATAGGTAAATCAGAAGCCGTGCATTTAAGTAAAGCAAGTAGGAAGGAATTCGTTCACCACTTCCCGTTGGTAGGCAGCTGTTCAGCCACCTCCAGGAAAGCAGGGCTCCATCACACAGAACCGTTACTTGGGACGACAAAATGTGACTCTGATCATCTCCCTCTTCCTTCTTCTTCCCTCAGCTTTATCTTGCTGAGAATGATGTCAGATGGGATGTCCCTTTGGTCATTTGAGGTCAGTTGTCCCAGCTCTGCTCCCTCCCAGCCTCTTGGGCACCTAAAGCCCACTTGATGGTGGGGTGAAAAGCAGAAAACACCTTGACTCTGTGCAAGCTCAGCAGGAACTAAAACATCCCTGCAGTATCAACACTGTTCTCATCACAATTCCAAAACATAACCCCGTAGCAGCTACTATGAAGAAAATTAACACTGCCCCAGCTAAAACCAAAATTCATTGTTTCAGCTTTAACCTGCTATTTCGCTTCTTTCCAGTTGCTCTAAGAAGAGTTTCACCCAGTGAGCACTTTACAAAAGAGATGCTGATAGTCTTTTAGAGACATATATTTCTTTTTCAAAGCTCCACTCAAAACAAAAGTAAATAATTACCAGATAGATGTGCAAGTTTGTTTATATTTCTCCTTTTCATCTTGTCATCAGCTATGAAAAATTGAAGAATATTTTTAGGAAGTTCTTAAAGAAACTGGTTATTTAAACACATATACAAAAGCTCTAGCGGCTGCAAAGACAAGGCGGCGGTTATACAGCTGTGAATGTTCATTCAGGAAGTAAAATCTTCATGAAAGGTTTCCTGAATAGCTGTGAAAAATAAAGCGTGTGTACAGGAGGGAAAAAAAGAACGTTGAGACACAAATTCTCTTCAAGACTTTATTTCAGTAGTTTTCTCTGCCTCCTCCTCATTAAAAAATGTTATACTATCTGAAATCTACTGCTTCCCTCAAGCAACAGAATTTCAAATGGATTCTGCTGCAGGATGAAGGTATTTAACATGCTGGTTAGAGCACTCGTTTCTTTGCATTGATTTGAAATGGTGCATTAATGTTACTACACAACAGATTACCTAGGGTTATTTAGGGTTAAGGCTACACTGTCTCCTAGGACAATAATTAACTAGTAAAAAACCCCAGCTTTTGTTCTCATCTTACTTAGTCTTATCTTCCTTTGTATAACAAGACCTCTTTCTCTCTTTCAATTACCTATGCACACAGTTTGCCATTGCTACGTAGCTTTCCTAACACACCCAGCATTTTCTCTCTAGCTTTTTAACACTATGGAATTAGATGAAGGGGGTGAGGAGCTATTTATGTCCATTATTTGGACCTTTCATTACCATTCTCTTTGATTTTTTCTTTCCCAAAAAATGTGTTTAACAGCTCTTAAGCAATTGCACTGGACTACTAAGTGAAAGTTTGCAAACAACTCAGAAAAGCTATTGCAGTAACCTTCCAGGATCAGTTCCTTAAAATCCTCCACAGGGAGTTCCCTTGAGTATTTCGGAATAGTTTATTTGACATGAAAAAATTCTCTGAATAAGACCTGGGTTGAACAGAAAATCCAATGGGAGTGAAGACTATCACTGAAAATTAAATGAGATGAAATATTGTTGTTTTCTATTTTTCTCGTGCCTTTGCAGTATAGTTGTAAACACCCAAACATTTTCCAGAATGATCAAGTCCAGGAAAATGAAACTATTGAATTTACTGCATTTTGTGGATGCCCCATCACTGGAAGTGTTCAAAGTGGTGTCCCATCAGTAGAAATGTTCAAAGTCAGACCGGACAGGGCTTTGAGCAACCTGATGTGGTGAAAGACACCCCTGCCCATGGCAGCAGGGTTGGACTAGATGGTCTTTAAAGATCCCTTCTAACCCAAACTATTCTATGATTCTAAAATTCTATGATTTTATGGTTTTGTCATCCAAAATCCAAGCCGCAATGTTCATGTAAGAATAGTTCTGATCATTCCTAGTTGTCATCTCTTCTCTCCCAAGCACGAGTAACAATGCTGATCTTTTTTAAGTTTGTTAAGGATATTCTTAAATTACAGATGTGGAAAATATTCTCTAAATTCTTCCCAGCTTGAAAAAGACCCCGGTACTGTTTCTGAAAAGCTCAAGTGTCTTACATTTAGTGCATTGTTATCAACATTACTGTAGTCCACTACTGGAAAAAAGTTATCTTGTAAATGTCATCGTTTAGGACTTCTTCAACAACTGAATAGTAGGCAATTGTTTTATCACTCAGCTACACCTCCCCGCTTGCGAAGTGAGACTGGGAAAGGAAAAAGTCATGAGTTAAAATAAAAAAGTGTTAATAAAACAATACAAGAAGAAGAGAACAACAATAATAATGATAATAAAGTATTCAAAATAATACTCAGACGAAGTAGTGGTCGCAGAACGCACGCTCGCAGCAGGGAACGTCAGAGGATGAACACTGAGCACAGCAGTTCCAGCAAACGCACAGATCACGGCGGACAGGAACCAGGCTTTAGGAGGAAGAGTAAAAACAGGACCCCAAGGGACAGAGGACACCAAGAAGAAGAGGCCATTTGGATAAAACTCCCTGCGTATGGGAACATGATGTTCACAGTATGGAATACTTCTGTTGGTCAGTTTGGGTCAGTTGTCCTGGTTCCACTCCTCCAGGCTTTCTACATCTGCTTACTTGTGAAGCTTGAGAAACTGAGGAAGGCCTGTGTTTCCTCAATAACAATTCAAAGTATCAGTAATTTTTCATCCTTCTCATACCTAAATTTAGAGCAACAGCGGTTGCTGAGAAGTAAATCGGTTTTATTTCAGCTGAACACAAACATTACCTGGAAACAACTGTAAATAATAGGTGTTATGAACACTTGTCACACTGAACCTAAAATGCTGCAGCTTCTGAGAAGTGTGGCTACTTACAAGAAAATTGAATCTATCCCATCCAAAACCAGGACTGAAAGACCTGGGAGGTCTTATTCAGTCTAACATCCTCCATTCCTATGAAAAGTGAACACTATTCAATGAATGTTGAGGTTTCATCGTTTGAGATCCAGAAACTATTGCATCTCGGTAAAGCAAGCTAACAAGTATCGTACCGGAGCCTCCTGAATTATAAAATATATTGTGCTACTTCATGTTACTCCTTTAAACCTAGAGCAGATGTTTATTAAGCTGAACCTGCTAGGGAAAAAAATGAAATTACTCTTAGGAAAACATGTCACAAATTGAGCTAAATTGCTGACTTTCGCTTCACAACTGCTTAGGAGCAGTTAATGAGATTATGTTATATGAATCATAGTGAACACACGAAGGGGGTTATACATGCAGAGTAGTAAGTCAACGAGATTTGTTAGGACATTTAGTTTCAAGCAGATATATATTTTCCTCATAGAGAAGAATAAGCAATAAAGCAAGCAGAATAAACTGAGAACTCATGTATGCAAGGACCATACAGACACAGTAGCATTTAACCTATTCAAAAATGTAGGCAGGAGAGATGAGGAACATTTATAATGTGTCTCAAACATGAATAGTAACTCAGTTTTTGGTTATAATTGCAACTTCCTTTACAGCTAATTAGCCCGATCCCAGCTTTCCAGTCTTTCATAGTATAAATACAAGTTTCCATCCCTCAGTAACATTCTGAAGAATGGTTAAAAAAATTAATACAGTCTTAACAAAGCTATACATTTTGTGATATAGAATGTAGGCCGTGTTTACTGAGTAATGGAACCCAGATGACAATTACTCTGAAAAAGATGAGATCATAGCGCCATAGTTGATAATCAAAGTAATAGTGATGCAGTAGCAAGAAAATCAGCCAAATAAATCCCTGGAAAAATTAAACAGAATGAAGAGACACTGAACTGTATTTTTTGTCTCTCCTGTCATTAATACTGTGACCATGCTAGAATGGTGTCTGCAGTTTTATTCTTTATGAAATGAAAAAAATGCAGAGAATCTCTAAGAAAATTATTTGAGGGCTAGTGGAAATTATTTACACAATGAGATTTTGAATTTCAGTAGTACAACTTATCAATAACAAGCTATCATTTCTCTCAATAACCAGTATGAGTAAACTTCTGGAGGTTTCACGCTAATGAGACACATGTCATCCTCTTCTCATGTGGTCTCCACTGTTCATATGATGGTCCAGAACACTTCAGAATTACATAGAAAGTCTGGTTTATAAGTTCAGTGTCCTCTCTGAACATCAGCCTGAATTCCATAATAATTCCTCAGTACAAGTGGTAGATTTATAGCACAAGTCTTCCCTTTTGACATGTGATGGAATCAAAGGGAATTATGATATTCTACTGATTTATTTTGTATGATCTAATAAAGAGACAACCTGGGAGTCTGGTCTCTGCTCCAAGGACTGATTAGGTATTTTATATCATAGTGTCCTTGGATAAAACCAGAAATAATCCTGAAAACAGAAACAAAATGCAAGAAAGGCACCTTTAGCCCTGCGAGTTAGGAGTATTTCTCTCTTATCTTATCAGCTCCTGCACTCCCAGCTTTACAGCAGTCCAAATTCAACAAGCATTGTAAAATGCCTTCCTAATATCTTGTCCTGCACAGCAGGAAAATGCTGGTGTGTGAGAGCTGTGGATATGAGAGACCCTCCGGCCACTTCCTAATTTAGTCCACTTATAATCACTAAATCTTCATGTATTCTTGAATAAGGATGTTTCTCAGAAACTTTTGTTGTCATTTATGATGTTAAGCAGAGCTGTGACTCAGCCTCAGCACTCTTCAATTTCTTATTTGCTCCACTTTCTTGCTGCATTTAGACATTTCTTGTGACACATATAAAAAGGCAGAAGTTGATAGACAGGTCTTGGACTCATATCAGTTCTATGCAAAAGCCAAAATAATGAAGGAAAACACAGGTGAACGGTTGTTTGCACACAGCTACAGTCTGCTAAAGTGTATCCTCGAGAATAATTAAGTTCATTTAAAACTATTTTGCTCAAATTATAAAGCATCTTAGTCTCACAACAACAAAGCCACAGCATATATTGGGACTAAGACACATTGAACAGAACCCATGAACAGACCCCTATGTTTATAAGATGTGCTCCAAACCCGCAAATTCTGCAGAGTGCACTAGCATTATTATTGGCAAAACAGTGTCATCTATGAGTTTCTTCAATTATATTAATCTGTGATGCCTTGGATAGTAACATAGTATCAGGTTCTCTAAGGTAATTGTTTTTGGTGGAGAGTTCAAATCAAGAACTTACCCAGAAGGAGGAAGATCAATATACAGAAATAATTTCCAGACTAGGCTAAATCACAGAACAGTATCACAGTATTATAAGGTTGGAAAAGACCTTTGAGATCATCGAGTCCAACCTATGACCCAACACCTACACCTACTCCTACTTGTCAACTACACCATGGCACTAAGTGCCTCATCCAGTCCCTCCTTAAACACCTCCAGAGACGGTGACTCGACCACCTCCCCGGGCAGCGCATTCCAATGGCCAATCACCCTCTCAGTAAAGAACTTCTTCCTAATGTCAAACCTAAACCTTCCCTGGCGAAGCTTGAGACCGTGTCCTCTTGTTCTGTCACCGGTCACCTGAGAGAAGAGACCAACCCCTGCCTGACTACAGCCTCCTTTCGGGCAGTTGTAGAGAGCAAGAAGGTCTCCCCTGAGCCTCCTCTTCTCCAGGCTAAACAACCCCAGCTCCCTCAGTCGCTCCTCACAGGGCTTGGGTTCCAGCCCCTTCCCCATCCTCGTTGCTCTCCTCTGGATGCACTCCAACATCTCAACATCTTTCTCAAACTGAGGGCCCAGAACTGGACACAGCACTCGAGGTGCAGCCTGACCAGTGCCGAGCATAACTAATCATATCTGGGTGATTCAGCCCAAAACAAGACTTTGATCACAACTGTGCGGTTGTTTCTATCTGACAAAATTTTAGGATATGTTATTGAAAATTTGTTGAAAGATGTTCATTGAGAGCATTAAAACAGAAAATGAGAACAATAATCCGCTGTCACTTATTCTTGCCTCTAACATACTCAGGGTGTGCCTTCTGTCCATAACTCCACTTTCACTATAGAAATTATTAAGTTGGAACAGAAAAGATACTACTGCTGATACACCAATTACAACAGAAATTTTCACCAAGCTGTCCTGAAAAATACAACATCATCTGTGCTGTTGTAACTGTGTTTTAGGAAAAAGTAGATGTCTTTTTTTTTTTTACCCTTGCACATTTTGATATGTGATAGTAGGAAATTTTCCAAAATCTCACCTTTGCAAAAATATTTCATGACAGGCATTAGAACAAACCTCTTTACACAAAAATGCACACTTTGTTGAGGTTCATCACTAAACAAACCAGTCCAAAATTATCATAAGAGTTTCAGATTCTGTGACAATAGAGTCTGAAACAGTAGTTAAGAAAGAAGTCAGGTTTACTAAAGCAATGCTCCCCGTAGACTGTTCTACACTTGGCTTCCTTTCTCACAGCCTTGGGTTGCCAGGGGACTGACAGCATGGTAATGAGAAATATTGCCTTGATAAATATTCTGAGCAACAAAGACTTAAATATTTATTGCTCTTACATCCTTTTTTTTTTTTACAAAGCATTTCCTAATAAAATCAGCTAATACTATGTAGATAGGTTTCATTTGACCAAATGCAAATGCCTATAACGTGTACATCTACATTCCAGCTGAACACTCGAGGTAATGTATAGAATCATAGAAACACAGAATCACCGAATGGCTTGTGTTGGAAGGCACTGTAAAAGTCATCTAGTCCCATCCTCCCTTCCACAGGCAGGGACACCTTCCACTAGATCAGGTTGCTTATAGCCTCATCTAACCTGGTCTTGAAAAACTCCAGGGACGGGGCATCCATGACTTCTCTGGGCAAACTGTTCCAGTGCCTCACCACCCTCAGAGTGAAAAATTTCTTCCTGCTATCTTATCTAAATTTACCCTCTTCCAGGTTAAGTTCAAGCCCCTTCCCAACTTTCCTATAGCCCTCCTTTAAGTACTGAAGGGCTGCTATAAGATCTCCCTGGAGCCTTCTCTTCTTCAGGCTGAATAACCCCGACTATCTCAGCCTGTCTTCGTAGAGGAGATGCTCCTGCCCTCTGATCACCTTCATGGCCCTTCTCTGGACTCACTCCAACAGATTTATGTCTTTCCTGTGCTGAGAACTCCAGAAGTGAGGGCAGTATTCCAGGTGAGGTCTCATGAGAGCAGTGTAGAGGGAGAGAATCATGTCTATTAACCTGCTGGTCACACCTCTTTTGATGCAGCCCAGGATACGGTCGGCTTTCTGGGCTGCGGGCACTCACTGCCAGAGCATGTTGAGCTTCTCATCCATAAGAAGGAACTATAAGGTCTCAATGGAAAGAGATGACGGACTTTTGGAGCAGAGTTCACATTATCCCAAAGTAGAAATTTAAAACAGGTAGGCTGCTTAACTAGGAGTACCTGCTTCCCTCTTTTGAAGAGTCCAAGGGCGACCAACTCGGAGATAGATATGCATGTTTTAGAGCTCTAGAATTTGATTACATGAATCCAACCCTCAGCAACTAATTTCCACAGGCTATGCAAATCTCTCCATTATATGTGTTACGTTCGCATTAACAGTTGCTATGCAATTACTATGGTTATACTATTATTAAAACTTCAGCATGGAGCCAGCTTAACAAAACGCCTTGTATCAAAACAATTCCTGGTTCCCAACCTTCACATTTCAGCTAAACAAGAAATCATACCCCTGGTTACCTATGATATTTTTCTGAGCAAGGATGTACTGATAAATTAGTCATTTTTGCCAAGCAGCAAATGTAATACTTAATTAGGCTTTTAGGCAATTTAATTTATTGTGTGTGAAATTCTGCAAGGCTAAAAATCTCTGTATGAGCCATCGACTGAGCTGCATGGTTGTATCCCAGTACACCCTGAGATAAATGCTGAAAATCCTCTACAGGGACAGAGCTTCAGGGTCACTTCCACTTCTGGCACTCCCAATCTGACAGAATGATTTATAGTTTTGAATTCTGTTTTCAATTACCAAAACCTTCTTATTTGCTGTACAGAGGCAGGTATGTCACTAAATTTTCCCTAGCTTAGGTTTTGGGTTTTTTTGTTTTTACCAAAAGAACAGTGTGTGTGCTTTATTGTACCAAACATCACAATATCCAAGTCTTTTCTGGAATCGCACTCTTTATCCTCTTGCCTCAGGGTCAGGATGATTTCCTCTTCCTGTTTCCCAAGATATCGTGTTGTTAAATACAACTGTTATTTCAGAAAACAGATAGTTGACTGGCAATAGACACCGGCACGGCACAGATGTGTACTGAGACTGCCAAGGGGGAAGGATTTCTGTTGTGGTGTTTGACTGAGCCAATGGGGAATGATTTTTGTTGCGGTGTTTGGGATCAATAAGAAACAATCCTATTCTAATTGTATCGTCCAGAGTGTCAGTTTACCTTTGGCATTATGTACCATTTTATGACCATTCATTTGCCACCCTTGAGGCACAGGCAATAACCCACAACCTGTAACAGAGCAAGGCTTTTTTCCTCATCATTTGCAACAGCATCTTTCTTTGAATAAAGGTGGGATCTAATTTATCTTGACAGTGCATTCCCAAACACGTCAAGTAATATTGCTACAACATCTAACGACATTAGATTTGTTCCTAAACACCCATTTACTACATATTAACTTTTATATTCATATATATACCTATGCTGATATTTAATCCTTTGTTGGCATGAGAAAATCTCTTATATCAGTGCTAATAGCTGAGTTTATGTGCAATTTGCTGCACTTTATTATTCAGAGACACAAGATTTTAAAGTAAAAGCTATAGATAAAGCATCCCTGTTTTTGTCACACTGTCCTCTTGTAACATGCCTTCTTCCCTGCCCTTGCACCCCGACACGTCACGTTGCACTACACTGAGGGAGATGCTGGTGTTGTTTCTTTGTTAAACACTTTGTGGGATGCTTAAGCATGAGAGCATTGCATAGAACCATAGAATGGTTTGGGTTGGAAGAGACCTTCAAGATCATCCTGTTCCACCCCCTCTGCCACAGGCAGGGACACCTCCCACCACACCAGGCTGCTCAAGGCTCCATTCAACCTGGCCTTGAACACCTCCAGGGAGGGCGCAGCCACAGCTTCCCTGGGCAACCTGTGCCAGGGTCTCACCACCCTCAGCGTGAAGAATTTCTTCCTAATGTCTAATCTAAATCTTCCCCCTTCCAATTTAAAGCCATTCCCCCTCGTCCCATCACTATGTGTCCTTGTAGAGAGTCTCTCCTCAGCTTTCCTTCAGGTACTGGACAGCCACCACAAGGTCTCCCTGGAGCCTTCTCTTCTCCAGGCTGAACAGCCCCATCTCAGCCTGTCCTCATAGCAGAGGTGCTCCAGCCCTCTGACCATCTTTGTAGCCCTCCTGTGGACCCGTTCCAACAGTTCCATATCCTTCTTATGTTGGAGTTTCCAGAACTGGACACAGGACTCCAGGTGGGGACTCATGAGAGGAGCAGAAGTAGAGAATCACATCCCTTGTCCTTCTGGCCACGCTTCTTTGATGAAGCACCGGATGCAGTTGGCCTTCTGGGCTGCAAGTGCACATTGCCAGATCAGGTCAAGCTTCTCATCAAGCATCATTTACAAGAATATTGAAGAAATCCATGGACAGGACAATCCACCAGCCAACCTAGGATTAAAAAAAAAAAATTAAAAATCATCAGATTCCATTTATTTGCTACACACTTCACTGTGAGTTTGGGACAATTGGTGAAAAGTCAGAGTAAAATATTACTGTAAATAATCCAACAACAACAGCTAGTTATTTGAGTTAACTTAGTATATGGTAAAAGAATATAACATTTCATTTATTTCTATTCTTTTGAACTGTGTCATAGAAATGGGTGAAATAATGGAAAATTATGGCCAGGACTATCAATTTTTCACCTTAGGGCCTGAGACGACCCTGCCTTTGTGTCCTCATGCAAACAAAGGCATTGCCCGTTGTAGTGTCCCTCAGAGTGGAGTATAATTGGGAAGAATCCAGAAATATCAAATAACGTTTATTGGGTATAGTCAGAGGCTGCCAGAGAACTGAGTTGAGATTGGTACCAGCAAGTAGCGTGAGCTAAAGGGATTTATTTTTTGCTCATTTCTGTAGGCTATAGCTGTGTTTTCCAGAGTTCCAGCAAAAATTTCTTGACTCACATGTTCCCTCCTTGTTTCGAGAATAACCTTATTACTGATAATCAGGGAAGTCTTCCATTTAAATTGTGTCTTCAGGATAGATTTCATTTCGACATATGCCTGGATGATGCCTCAGGCTGATACTTTATGTTAATTTTAAAAGGAACTCCTGGATATTCAAACCGTTCCTGTTGCAAATAATAGCTGTCAGATGACTTACAGACAGAATTTACTGGGGTTGGCAGTAATTCATTCGTCTGTACGACATATGGAAAATGCCTATGATTTGGATTGCAGTAACATACCAGCAATAAGATGGTCTGTACAGTATTTTTTTAAATTCACATGAACTTGTCAGCTTTATGACACATTTTATTTGGTCTTTATTGTGCATTTCCATCTCTCTTTACTCTTTCCAGGTTTTTTCTATCCTTCTCATAAATGACATGATGAGCATCCAGAACTCTCACAGCATGTCGAGGTACTTTAGAGTCTATAGATACTTCATGGCTTTCACAGATGGTGTTTGTGTGTTAACTTCATTACCGTCACCTAACAAAAATTTCAGAGCATACGCTCATCTAAGAGGGAAATACGGTAGAAACATCCATATTTCTGTAACGCTCAGGCAGGTAATAAGCCGCATTTAACTGCCAAATACTCCTGATAAGGCAGTCCTCCCATGTGCATATTAGCTTCAACTCCATTTGACGTCTCATTCCTACCCCAGCATGCCCACCACAGCCTGTGCGGCAGTGGTATAACGAAAGGCAGCCCATGTGGGAAGAAACCTCCAAAAAGCAGATTTTTAGTGTACAGTGTTCAAGACAAAAATTAACTCATCTGAATTTTTTTGAGACATCGCGAAAATTGAGATCTGAAAGTTGCGTTATAAAATAACTGGCTTCATCTCCTCGTCTTCAGAAATGAGATCCGCTTTGGAATGGCACTGGGTTTTGCTGTGTCTGCTCACACGCCAGGGTGCGCAACATAGCACAAACCACGATAAATGACCTTGTGTATCGTATCGGCACAGGCTGGCTCACAGGAGGTCTCGGTAGAACTTGACACGTTCTTGTCAGCAGGCCATCTCTTGATTTTTATTCTGCAGGAGGGGAAGAGGAACACCTTGGGCTGGTAGCATTGAGTTTCCACTGCATTATATGTTCTTTGAAAATTTTGTGTGTGTGCCTTTGCCCCTGGTGAGCTAAGAAAAGGTACCAGCTAGCCAGCTCTTCTGTGCCTTATCCTACGACAGTGCCACCATGAAGCTGAAACAGAGGGTAATAAAGAAATCAAAGCTGAAGATAAAAGATAGATATTCATAAGGGCCTGAAAATCAAGCACTGATCACAGGCACCTGTGGCCAGGTGACACATAACCACAGGATTCAGACTGCACTACAAAAAAAAAGGCATTTCGCTTCAACTATTCCAAACACAGTGTTTGAAATCTTTTCCTAAGATATAAATTAAGTTAAAGAGAGAAACTTGAATGCTGTGTTGGAGTTATTGACTTTTCCACTTTTATTTCAGGTGTTAAATGTACCCTTCAGGTGCTGTGGATCAGCAATTTTCAGCCTTCGTTAACTTTTGGCACATTATTATTTGATCCCCCAAATCAAAAAAGAATGCTTGATTACAGGTTATTAATGCCCAGTTCTGTGCCCATAAATCTAATATTTCCTTGGATCTACAGTACCCATATTTTCATGCAAAAATATCTTCTTTATTAAAGGTAAAATTTAAATCAAACCCAAAGAAATATATTGAAATTGTGAGATATATTAGGATGTAACTCCATTGAAAGACAATAGAACAACCACTCAGTTAATGTAGAAATTATTACTGCCACCTATTGGCAGGCAATGCAAATATAGCCAACTGTAAAGTAGAAAAATAATGCAAAAATAAAATGCTAATTGATTTCCAAAAGTGTAACTTCCTTTCCAACATTTTTTCTAGCATTCTTGTATGTTTTATCTCCCTCCATGCAATTTGAATAATATTTATAGCAGTGACTTTTAAGAAGATAATGGAGATACCACTGAAATTATGAATGCTACTAATCAAAGTGGGAAACACTGTTCTAAAGAATCTCATTCTCAAGATTCATGTTATTCAGTCGTGAACAGAAATGTACAATGTTATCCTCATGCTTCGCCAGAGAGTATGAGATAAAAGAGATTAAAAATAAACTATTCATAAAGTATTTGGGGGAGTGATCTCCTTGATTATGAAAACCCACTGGAATTTCAATCTTTTCAGTACCTTTCCAAAATTCTCAAATTATCACATTTTATTCCAATTTATTTTATTTTATCGATGTGTTCTGGCAAATTTTATAGGCAAATTTCAACAGAAGTAGAATTTATAATGAAAGATGTGAAAGTGATAAGAAAAACATCTGGAGGTTACAATATGTTTTTGTGACCACTGTGCATTTAATAGAGTGAAAGTGTGAGTATAGTTATTTTTATGCTTAATATGTTTATGGAAAATATATTTATGGAAAATACATTTATGGAAATATTGGTTTGATTGCAAGATAAACCTATGGACAGAAGCACAAAGGGTCAAGTGTCACAAATCTGGGCAAGCTCAGCCAAACTGCTGAGTCTTACGGTTCTGCCTAGCGGTTTAATGAGCACTATGTCGATGATCATGAAGGAAAACTCTACGCCACTTGCAACAAATTGTTCCAATTTGACAGTGAGCTATTAGTAAGTGCTTTATCAGTGAAAAGATTGAAGCCTTTCTGTGCCCACTTTCTATAATTTGGTTTGGAATAGACTTCCTTGGTTTAATTATGAGAATATCATGAGTCAGTGTTAAAAGCTATGTGTGACATCTGCTGCCTCTTTTCCATCCACAGTTGCTCTCTCACAGAAGGAAATCAGATTATTCCAATATAATTTTGTCTTTACAAATCCATGTTGACATTTACTGATTTCCTTATTTTCTTTTAGATGCTTACAAATAGTTTGATTATTTGTTCTAGTGGGTTTTTTTCCCAGGAAGCTCATCTAATTTCCTAGTATTCTTTCATGTTCCTTTCAAAGACCACTACCACGTTTGTTTCTGATTGTCATCCATTGTCCCTGACTTTACAGAAGGACTTCTATCATCTCTGATATTTCATCAGCTAATTCTTCATGTATCGCATCATCACAGCTGATTGAAAACATCTAACTTAGTAGTTACGTATTTATCTTGTTCCTTGCCACTTAAAGTCTTGGGCTTAAACTTTCTTCATTGTTTATTACTGTAATAGCTGCTTCTTTTCCTTTTAAATAAAAGCAACCTAGAAAAAGCACTAAAAAACATGTGTCACTATCGGCTCTCAATTGCTTTCCCTCTTTTTTTGAGCTGTTATTTATTTGGTATTAGTGCTATTTTTTCCTGCAATGAAAGAATGATTTGCATTATTACCATGGCCCTTGAGATCGAAATCTATTGTGTGTCTTGGCAACTTCTGATTCTGTAACACCACATTTACACAAGACTTAGGAAGTATTTCCTTAGGAATTACCCAGCTTTACCTTTCCAGCTTCTTCATGAAAAGCTCCAAATTTAACACTATTAATTTAGCAAATGTAATTCTTTCTGTCTTTCTCTGGGATGTTTTGCTTTTTTACCCTTAAAATTCTTACTTTAAGAAACTGCCAAATATCTTAAAAATTCCAAAAATGTCTTACAAGACTATCCTGAGTTTACTTTCCTGAACTCTGACACTTTTATTTTGCTGTTCTTCCTATCATAAAACTCATGCACTCTATTGTTGCATGGCTTTTCTCACCTACTACTGCCTTTTTCCCTGGTGTTCTTGACCATTTCCTTCGTAGTCATTAGAAACAAGGAAAGAAGTCTCTCTTCCAGTTGAGTTGGTCATTCTAGCAGCTATGCTAAGGTACATCTAATGCAGGGAGGAGATTCGAGACCACTAGCATGGCTTCACCAAGGAAAAGTTCTTCCTCACCAACCTAGTGGCCTTCAATGATGGAGTGACTGTATCAGGTGACAAGGGAAGAGTTACAGGTGTCGTCTATCTGGATTTCTGTAGGGCCTTTGACACAATTCCCCACAACACCCTTCTCTCTAAACTGGAGAGATATGGGTTTGATGGGTGGACTGTTAAGCAGACGAGGAAGGTTGGACGGTTGTATCCAGAGGGTTGTGATCAATAAACTAGGAAGAAATTTTTTTACAATGAGGGTGGTGAAACACTGGAACAGGTTGCCTAGAGTGGTGGTGGGAGCCTCATCACTGGAATCACTCAAGATCAGATTGGATGTGACTCTGACCGATCCCATATCACAGTATCATAAGGTTGGAAAAGACCTTTGAGATCATCGAGTCCAACCTATGACCCAACACCTACGCCTACTCCTACTCCTACTTGTCAACTACACCATGGCACTCAGTGCCTCATACAAATATTCTTTGAACACCTCCAGGGATGGTGACTCCACCACCTCCCCAGGCAGCACATTCCAATGAACAATTACCCTCTCAGTGAAGAATTTCTTCCTAATGTCAATCCTAAACCTCCCCTGTCGAAGCTGAAGGTGTCTCTGTTCATTGCAGTGGAGTTGGAGGAGACGGCCTTTAAAGGTCCCTTCCAATCCAAACCATCCTATGATTCTCTGAGTTCTTCAGCATCTGTGTTCTTAACTGTCACCAGTTCATTGCAAGGACTTTGTGGACAGTTTCACATCTTTTCCCAACAGAATTACATATAGTTCAAGTAGCCTCAAATCCTGTGATCTGTATAATTTTGCCATTTGCTCAAAAGAAGTCTCAATTACTTGAGCATTTATGAAGACAGCCTTTTGTTCACATACTTTGACAATCCTCATTTTCATTTTAATTATTTAAAAAGACATACAAGTATAGTAAAAAGGCAACAGCCTATCTGCTAGAATTCATAACACAGACAACATGCTTCAGTAATCAGAGTAGGTCCAGGCAGCACAGGGGCAACTCACTGAGCACTGAAGATACAGATGTATCTCTAATCTCTAATTAAGAACTAAACCCACTCCTATAAAGATTCTTCCCAGTCGCTGCTCATTGCAGCATTCTAGGATTTTTCAGTTTGCTGCAGCACAAGTTGGGTTACTTACCTGGTTGTGAGAAGATTGTCTTTGAGTTCTTAAAATCACCTTTTCTAAAATACAATTAAAAAAAAAATCATAAGTTGATATTGCTAGAAAATAAAAAAGTAATCTCAAAGACTATTTGTTTCTTAGTTTAACGCATATTAGTAAACACTGCCAATGAGATAAAAATCAATAGAATCTTTTCTCCTGTTATGTTTGTGAGATAGATATAGATTTCCATTTAATCAAAATAAATTTCTTACCTTTCAGTCATTACTGCAGCTTAATGACTGTCTGGCATAGGTTTTGTTTTTTGCTGTCTGATGTCAGAGGGAATTTTGCTGCTGACTTCCATGGAGAAAGACTTCACCCAAAGCAGTTCATTCTAATGGTTTCTTACTAAAATACTGGAGCCTAGTTCTAGCTTTATTACGTCAGATAACTGCATTCACATCTCTGCATTCTAAGGATCATCTATTTATAAAGTTGATACCACTGAACAGCTGCCAGTTATCAAGGTGATAGGATCTAACAGGAGATCCTTTCCTTTTAAAGCATTCTTGAATAGAGAGTTCCATAGATTCATGGGTTTGTGATGGGAAAATTTTTAGCTGTACATTTTTCACTGTTATTGCCAGATATTTTGTAGGGGACTCATGGTCGGCAATCAGCTAATTGATTACAGCCTCTGGCTTGCCACGAGCTTCCTTTTTGCCTCTCTGATTGTCACAATACCCTCAGCTTCTTTTATCCTTTCCCTTCAGTTCGGGGATCTTCTGTTAGAACTACAAGCTATAGAATACAAGTCCTTCGCTTCTTTGCTTTCTCTTTCCGCGTTTTAACACAGAAGGAGCCCCCCAGGTGCTGTTGAGTAGTAGCATTATTTTGCCAGGGACCTAACAGCCAGCCCAGCAGGACTTTTCAGAAGCCATTGTTATGTTGTGTGGCTCCCCAGTGACACCGGACCGCATCGTTTACCTTGCACGCAGCCGGCTGATGTTGCTGAAGGTGAGAAACTGCCAAACCCATTTCAGTTATGATGACCATTCTCTTTCTCCTGAGGGATTTCACTCTTCCTTGAGAACCTCCAGAGTGATAACATACCAGCACTGCAGTACACCAGGATAATGATCTCAGCCACCAAGGTAGGTAGATAGGATGGGGGTGGATGAAACAAACACTCAACTGCTTTTTTTCTGACATGGCATTTTATTTAGGTTGACAACAACACAATTCTTTGTGTTCATCTTATTAGTGCGAACTAAAATGTCTTGTCCTTTGATCTCAGGAATGTCAATATTACATAACCCCATCTGAAAAAAAGGCCCACTGTTAAGTAGAACAGTGATGTGCCTCAGGACAACCACAACACCTCAAGACTCAACAGCTTGTATAAAAAATTTAGCAACCTATTGTCTTTATCGCTCTTAAAGTGTTGTAAGATTTTAAGCGATATCATTTTCTTGGCTCCCAAACTGGTTAAAGTATTGAGTATTAAAAGCTGGAGGAAGTGTCACTGCACCTGCCCTGTTCACATAAACTTTCCTTTCACGTCCTGTGCAGGATGGTTTCACACAGGAGACTGGATTTGATCTGATCTGGTGTGGAAGATCATACATTTTTATGTTGCTGGTAAGTTATTGACCAAAATATTGAATTTTGTACTACATGACATGTGGCATCAGGCAGACTTCTCAGTGGGATTTTTTTAAAGATAACTCCATCAGGGAAACTTTTTTGCTGAAAACCTCAAGCAGTTTGCTGAAAATATTGTAGATTAAAGTATTATCAGGATTTTCTCGGACGGCTGCAGTGAAGTGTCATTTCATTTTTCAGGGCTGACGCATTAATGAATTAATCAGAAAATGTGTTGAAGTAACCGCCACAGAAAACCCAACGCTTCCACACTTTAGTACATGCTGCTCCTGATAAATGCTGAAGTAACTTCTGCTTACATCTACAGCAGAAATCTCTAAGACCACTCAATAACAGGTTAGTTTGGTCTTCATGCCTTACCATTAAGACTCAACCGGTAGAATTTATTTTGCAGATGAATGTAAAAATACTTGGTTTGTCGTTAAAGTGCACAAAAGCCTCTTGAGCGTGCAAAGTCATACATCTGTTCCTACTGCCTGAATTAGAAAAAAATCCCACATATTTATTTACTTGAACATGATGACCGTGGCAATGAAATAACTGCTATTTATGAGCAGAAGAGGTTGCATGACAGTTTTGTTATGATCAAACAATGCTGACGGCAATAAAGCACAAGTTTCATAAAAGGCCACTTATGCTAGACCCTTTATTTTAGTAACAACAAAGCACTTCTCTGTGCTGAACACTGGATTTAAGAAAATAATGTATTTAAGGGAAACTAGGCATAAGATTGACTTCATGTCATAGAGAGAGATGATGGTATGAAGGCTCCAGTACAAGTAACAGCTCACAAAATTCTAGTAAAGGGTTGACTGTAGGGGTTTCTTTGGAGGCTTTTCACTTTTCAACTGGAAATAAATACTAAAACACCTTCACAAGGGAAGGTAAGCACTAACATACAATATATGATGAACTGCAGGTTAAAAATGAATCAATCTGCTCTCTCAGTTCCAGGAACTGTGTCCAAAAATAAGGAAGTTATTTTGCTTAAAGGACCATTGCATTATTAATTCTGTTCCACAATGGGTTGAGAACTGTTTAGTTCAACTCTACTGTAGCATCTCCTCAAAAAATCCTCTATAGAGGGTTTTGTTTGGCTTTGTATTCATTTTCTATGGAAGAACTAGGTGGTGATTCCTGGAAAGATACTCCTTCTTTTAATTCTGGCCGTGGAAGAGTCTGCTGATGCAGACTCCTGTGTGATGTAGATCCAAGGGGAGCTTTGGGAAATCAGTCAGTAAATGATGGTTCAGATAGGCAGCAGCTCGTAGCCCACAGAGTGCCTGAGCTCCACAGAGCTGGAGCTAAGCTGCTGCAGTGCTGAAGATCCCCATAGGAACGGAGTTAAACAGCAGATTAGCTTCAGCCTTGCACAGTTACAGAGCACCACAGGACTGGTGCCTGAAGATAAGCTCGGCAGTTGTGAAGCTTCCCTCATAGCAAATCCAGGAGACATAACCCATGGGATGGTGATAAAGGTGTAATGTTCGTGAATACCGAGAAAAGCCAGATCTTTATTTTCTTGCCAATTGTCTGACACAGGACAGAGTTGTGAAAAGCTAATCAGAGCACCAGTCGGGAAAATGGAATTTTACTCATGGACACCTCTGTGAGGAAACGGGAAAATCTTTTAAGATTTCCCTGATGAATACTTTACAGCAATAAGTGTACAACAAATGACTTCCTCACATCCCTCGACTGCCTTCCAGCTTAACTGTGTTAAAACAGTAGAGTGCTAAAATCACTCTTTGGAGATGAAGTCACGTGGTCGTGCTTTGAAGTGAAATAAACACGTACAAGAGAAAGTGCCAACGTGAAACAAATTATTTTTAAAAAGAAAGATGTTACTTCTTCCTCCTTTTTTTAAGAGTCTTGATTTCCCAGGGGCTAACAAAAATCGGAAATAAGGAAACCGGGTATTTTTCCATAATGCCCACTGTAAACAATCCAAAATCCCTGAAGAGACTTTCTAGTGAAATCTTCCTTTTCAGCAGCAAAAATAACAAATCAAGTAGCATTAGTTAGAAATTAGATTATTGTCTAACTAAACATGATTTTGAGAGAAAATCAAATTGTTACTTCCTGTGTTTTGATAGGATGGCCACTACCTGTAACAATGAATGTTAGTACTCTTGACTGACAACAAAACAGAGAGAGCACAGAGGAGGATTCTTCTGAAGTCTTACCCCGGGAGTGTATTTTACTTAAATTATAATGGGAAGAATACAAAGGTAATTCTCAGCTACGACTATGTGGACAATTCAGCTTCAGTCTGCAAGCCACACACTTAATTTCTTCTACAACCTCGTCCTGATTTGTAGAGGGACAAAATACATTGGCTTTGCTGGAGTAGTTCATTAGTGCCCTTCTAGTCCTCCACAGAGAAAGGAAGAATCATTAGTGTGTGTGAAGAATAAAATTCTGTAGTCAATCAAATCTCTGGACTCATGCATCAATGGCAAATCTTGGCAGAAATGCAGCATTGCAAATTCCTGTTCAGATAAATGAGAAAGTTAATTAAAAATAAATAAATAAATAAAAGTAGAAGGATCTTCTGTCAGGTTAAACTTGTCATTATAATTAGTAAATTAAAAAGCTGCTAGAAAAGTGCCAGAATTGAAAATAAAATAAAATTATAGAATCATCAGTTTGGAAGAGACCTCTCAGAAATATTATTAACTTAAATATATTTGTAAATGCTAATGAGATCTATATCTAAAACTTGATTGTTTTTCACAGTTTGTATTCTGAAGAATATTTAGAATATTTTCCTATCGTGTGTTCAGATCAATACATAGAAAAGTTCAGCCGAATGATGAATTTCAGTTTCAATCTGATGTCTGGTGTTTCACAAGAAGTAGATCCAGCACAACGACTGCAGAAGCCAGAGATCAAATCCGGTGGACGGACCGTTCCCAGTGTATACCTATGAGATCAAGGCTGCGATGGAAGCACATGGATAAGACGGATGTAGAAGATCACACGGCTGCTGCACACGCCCGGTCCCACCACCTCACAAATTTCTACATCATTTCTAACCATAGAAATAGGTTTTTGGCCAAACTCTGCGGGTGACATTTACAAAACCAGAGGAATATTTCAGTTGGATAGTGCAGCTGACTCCCCAAAACAGGCTCCGGACAGCCAAGTGTCCCACTTTCCTTCTGAACATTGCAATTCTCTTTAGCAAATAATGACAACAGAGCACCTGAACGTGCTCTTAGAGCCTTGGTGCTGATGCAGGGCTCTGCCTGTGAGTGGACAGTAGTGAACAGCGGGTGCTTAACAAAATAAGAGCAAGACAAGCGTGTATGTTATCAGTATCTGATAATTAGTGGTTTAAAGATTTCTTAAATCAGGCATGTCTTCAGATCTTTGTGTTTAACAGCCCCTGAAGGATTTTTTGTTCTTTCTATAAATTTGTCTGAATCCATTCCTACCTTTCTCTCTCATAATATCTTGTGGCAATGAGTTCCACCTTTTAATTACAAGCATAGTAAAAAATGTACTTCACTTGCTCTAAAACTGCAGCTTGAAAAATATCATTTGACAACTTCAGGCTTTTTTATTTTGAGACCTGATGAATGATCATCACTCCTAATTTTATATACTTGTATCATATCCCAGCTTTTCCAAATTGGAAGTTTTGTTCTTGTTTAATCTCCCTTAAAACTGAAGCTGTTCCATACCGTTGCTCATCCTTGTCACATTCCTTCCTGCTTTCCTATTTCTGCCTAACCCTTCTCAGACGAGAATATTAGAATGCACTGTACTACTAAATAATGTGTCCTAGTGATTTATATGCTGCCTTAATGATGTTTTCTGTTTCATCCCACCTTCCTTCCCTAGCAACTTCTAATATTACATTTTGCCTTTCTGGGCTTATCAGTTATTAAACTCTCATCATAGAACTATCACAGCTCTTTAGTGATCCATTTGCTAAACAGTCTTAACTAATTTAATGATCACCTTTGTACACGCATAGATATGGTTTTCCCAACAAGCAGTATTTTGTATTTCATTGAGTGTTTTATTATTAGTCAACAATTGAGTGACACTACTAATCTCAAGATTCCTTTGCATTCCTTTGCAGTCAGGCTCTGCAAGCTTTTTCAGGACATGGATGGTGATTGCCTAATGCTCATATCCTGTAGATGCACCAACACACCCTAACAACACCCGAACATTGCCTAGAAAACAGATTTAAGCACAGTATCACAGTATCACAGTAGCACAGTATCACAGTATCATAAGGTTGGAAAAGACCTTTGAGATCATCAAGTCCAACCTATGACCCAGGCTGGCAATGGTAACAGACTGCCCAGAGGTTTTTACTGTTTCTTCCCACTTTGGTTTCTGTACCTTCCCAGTGAATTCTGATGGGAAGAGAAGCACAGCTGCATTTCATTCCTTCAGCCCTAGAACAGAAACCCTCTGTTTTGTCCACTGGAATCATTGATGTAAAATAGATACCTGTAGTTACTGGTTCACCATCAGTGGCTGGGAGCAGCCTCTGTTTTTCTGAGGTCATTCACAATAAATCCTCTGACGTAGTTCGGAGGAGAATCGCAGAAGGATTCCAGAAAGGCAGTGTAGCCTTCAGCTTTTGAGGAAAAAAAGAGATGAGACAACTGAACATTAGCCTGGTAGTTTCCTATACCTCATAAATCGACATTTTCTACTCCCTTCACTCCATTCCTTGCAAAACAGGGGACCAGAGTTTCAGAGATGTACAATGTTAGAAATTAGAGTCCTAAAGGTAAACTACAGCGAGAGTGAAGTATAAATCCCCATAGATGGTGAAAGGAATTTAATTCTGAGAAGTAGTTAGGGAACCACCCTGCACGATACGCAAGAGAGCCTTGAGGGAGAACAATCCTGCATTGACAAACACGGTAGATGACCTCATTCCTTAGGTGTTTGCCAGATTCCTGTTGACATGTAATTTATAATTCGTTGCCAGTCCATCTCAGTGGCCTCTACAGTATCTGAAAGTCTAATCTGGTTGAACCAGAATCACATGCAGTATTCAGTTCAGAGGGAAATTTCAAAATGTCTTTTCTGTGGTGAAATAAAATGTTCCCTATATATATATATATATATATTCTTACAACAAAAAAGAATCCACTTCATCCCAATTTTATGAACAAATTATTCGAACAAATACTTTCATGACTCCCATGCTACTGTATGACTCCCTTGGTATTGAATGCAAAGTTGTTTTGACATATGGCTTACAGCTCAGATGGCATTTGGTTTACTCTTCCCTGTGGAATTTGAAGTCATAGAAGTTGTACTAAACAGTTCTGAAGGAAATCAAGCATAAAACACTCATTTAAAATGAAAAGGCCAAAGAAAAATGTATAAATTGAAAAACAATGGAGAGAGGGGGAAGAATACATAAAATAATTTACAAAATAGCAACTCGATCGATAGATTTTCTTTATGATTATCAATTATAAGTTTACCTGGGTCCTGAACATTTTCAAGCAAATCATTTTTATGATCTGAAGAAAATGTTCCCTAGGGAAGATGCTATCTTTGTCTGAAACCAGGTTCTACCTCAGTCACAATTTGCTTGCAATACAGTGGATTTCTCTGAAGTATGCCTGCTTGTATCACACATTGCTGGCAGAAAAAAACCCAAACCACAATCCAGAAGATTTTTTTCTCTCATTTCTCTCCTCTGATAGTGTTAATTCAGGACAGAATTGGCCATACTGACATAAGGCTATAGTGTTCTTCAGTAATGGTAGTGGTGGGGGGGAAGCGTATTTCTAATGCATTACAGATGAGTCCCGCGAAATGCAATTCTGACAGCGCTTTTTCTCTTTCAGTATTTCTAATGAAAGGTCAACATTTTGCATCCAGCCTATTTCATAAGTTATTTATCTATTTAATTTTTATTTCTTTTCGATGCTAATTTGTTCCACTAAATGCTGTATTAATCCTCTAAAAAAGCCTATTCATCTCCATCGACAATATAGGAGGCTAGAGCCATTAGGAGCCTAATTAGGGCTGCTACGTTTGCCTTTTAGCCATAGTTAGTTTCAATAACAATGTTTTTTAAAAAAAAACCCTCATTTTTCCATGTTATTAGTTTGCATGAACTTTGTTGGATTATAACAACAAAAAAAGGGTCATTTGGAATTAAACATGCTGAGGGACCGGCTGCTTGATGCGGCCAGCAGAGTGACAACGATGGTGGGAAGACTCCAAAGGTAGATCAGCTACTGTAAGGAGGATTATAAGCTTTTTTTCCACGTAGTAGATACGCTTTGAGAGGTTGTCAGGCATTGCTGCTCATCGCTATCTGGACTAGAGCAATCCTTCCCACAGTTCCCCTAAACCCGCGTGAACTCCGTGTGGCTGTGGTCTGCAAGCTGAAAGCTCCAACTGGAGGGCTTGGACACAGGGCAGTGCTGAGGGTGGAGGGGAGGTATATCAAGGAGGCTGAAGAAGCTCCTCAAAAAAATGATAAAAATATGAAAATTCAGAGTATGTTGCGATTTTACAGGCAGCAAACTGGAAATTCATAATTCAAAAATATAGCTAAGTGATGGAAATTAATTCAAAGAGGCTTTACTCGGCAAAAAAAAAGCTCTGTGTGTATTCAGGCTCGATACTTCACAAAATATATACAGTTTTCACGTCTTTGCACTAGAAATGTGGCTCTTTAACTAGCATGAATCAACACAGTCTTCAGCAGAGCTGCTCTCATTTACATGAGCTGCAGACATGACCCATTGTATTTAATTTTAGGCATCTTATTATAAGAAAGATATTCACATATTGGAGGAAGATCAGAAGAAAGCTGCAAAAATGATTAGACTTCTGGAGTGATTGATGTATGAGGATTGATTGCAAGTGCTAAATATGCATAGTTTGTCTAAGAAATGACTAAAGGGGGACATGGTAACAGTCTATAAATATTTGAAGAGACTAAATGCCAAGGAGGGAAAGGCGTTTTCAGGATACAGAAGAAAAGTAGCAGGATTAAATTAGTAAAAGAAAAAAAGAAAGTGAATTTAAAGTGTCTCTAAAGGAAGATATTAGAAAATGAAAAGATGGTGCCCTTCCAAATAAAAAAACGTTACAGTTATAAATATGTTTACAAATATATTTGGACCCAAGATTGTTCTAAGTGAGCTTCCAAAGGAAATGTTAAGGCAAGTTTTATGCCAGCGATAAGTCCACACATACCGATTATCACTACTCACTTTGGAGCCCAGGCTTTTTTTTTAAGGTCTAGACTAGTGCCACTCCATGAGGAGCCACAAAATTGGGGAAAAAAGTGACCAAGTCCATTGTAATTGCAACTGATTTAAATTTAGAATATTCTTTTTAGCCAAGAAGTACCACTTTCACTTTGATCAAAATAAGGAGAGACAAAAGATCTGTATTTTCCCTGTTTTTATTGTCTCTGGAGCCAATGCTCTGATTTAGGAAACAATAAAAAAGAGGTTGCCTCTGGAGATGCTGTCTGCATTTTTATGTTTTACTCAAATATTTTTGGACATGAGTAGTGAGTTTATAAAATGTCTATGTATACAGCACTGACACGATCACTACAACTGTAGATTTATGTCTCACTATGGATTTCATTAAAACTTAATTTCAGGATTCCAAATAGCAAGAAGTGTAGAAAAGGTCAAATATTTCTAACATACTGATAACAAGAAAAAAGATTCAGAGAAGGGGCCCTAGAACTAGTAGAATAAACTGATTTTCATGCTGAAGGACAGAATGTACCCAATTCCAAATAAAAGTAGGAAAATGCAAAAAAGACCAGATTTGGGGATATACAGAAACATACACAGAGAACTGGACATAAGGAATCCCAGATTCAAATTCAAAACAGGAATCCTTGAGACAAGGTTTTCCTGCAGTTACAGACTATATCCAAAAGTCAAAATAAATATGAAATCTGTAAGTAAAATAAATGCAGTTATATGATTGTACTTCATGATATCACAGGTTTTACAGGTGTTGAAGTGAAAAGAAATCCTAACCTCCCTCTTTTTTTACCTCCAGCATAAGTTACGAAATATTATCCATCAATTTACGTAGCAAGTCTAACTAAAGGGTATCTTTTAGAGACATTTTCAGTCTAGATTTAAAGGCTAAATGATGGAGAATTCGTTACAGCTTTTTGTAATCCATCATAGCACATGGCACTCTTCTGCATTTCAATAAATGTATCTTACTTCAACTGTACCCTTTACTGATTTCAGTTTCTAGCCACCTATGCTTTCTTTGAATCATTCCTACCATGTTTACTTCCCGGAAATCCATTTATGACCTCACCACATGCTTTTTTCTTCTTTGGATGAAGCCTAATCACAGTTTTGCCTGGACATTACATTTCAGGAATTTGGTAAACTTATCTTTAAATAAATATTTTCCTTAAATGCATACTTTGTTTTCCAAACTTAGATAAAAAATCATTCACTGAAGTAATATGTATCTATTATGACCTGAGAGACCACAATGGCATGCAAAGTATTTCGCAGGAGCTTAATATAGGCTGAACTGTGCTGGCAAGAAAAAACCCTTCTCACCACTACTCATCATTGTAAATTACAACTAGGTAAACACCAACATCTGCTTCCTGCGCAAACAGAGTCTGTCATCACAGGACCCATTATACTATTATGAGTAGATGAGATGGTTTAATATTCATTACAGATATACAAGCAGCAAGAAAGTACTTCATGCACATGCTAATGGGCTGTAAACGTATGAAATAAATCGTATCAGCCTCCACAGGTAACTACAGCTTTGAAACATTAACTGATCAAATAATAAGAGCTCTAGTACCATCGGAGAGGTTCAGAGGTAATATGTAGGCTTAGAGAAGGTATGTTGTAAACACCCAAAAGGACTAGTCCATAAGGAAAAACTGTCAAATATTCTTTAGGGTACCAACAATACTCAGTTTACTACTTCTTTACTGATTTTATAATATTTTGTATTACATTTTTGGGAAAAAATGACATTCCAGCTATAAATCTTAACACAGTGAAATGGATTAAATACAAAACCTGTCTCTTGTGCCATTCCGGTGCACTTTCATCGGTTTTTAAACGTGGGATGTGGGAAAGAAAAGAGGCATTACTGTATCTGCCAGCTCTGTGCTTTCCCTGCACGAATCCACCCAGGCAGAGGGAGAACAGAGGGTAGGTACTCCCTTTATCACTTCTCACCCACGGTACTCTATGTCACAGAGCTAAGTCACCATGCAAAGCAACAAACAAAATCATAAAAATATAATAATGTGATTCTGTGGAACATTTCTTGTATCTTCACTTGGTGAGACTACAAGACATAGATACAAATAACACTGTCATAGGCAAGAACTCACGTCACTACTCCACTATTAAAATGGTTCCTATGACTCCTTAAGAGGTAAAAAGAACCAAACAGTAGGACCTAAATAATTCATCCTGAAAAAGATACTAAAAAGTGTAGAAATGTTTTCCTTAAAGAGATGCTAAACAAAAATGGTTATAAAAGCATGTCAAAACCAAAACTCATGAGTGCCTCATGAGAATGACCGTTCTTTCCTGCTCTACATAGAAGACGTAAGGGGCAGTTACCCAGTCCAACATCAGAAAGCTTCAAAGTGCAATATGGAAGTTTAGAGGGCAATTCTTATTTTTTTTTTACACAGTGTGAAATTGCCATCATCAAACAAAACCTTTAAATTTAGCAGCATTCAGTAAAAGAGTCAATGACATGTAGGCAAATATTAGAGTCTCATTTCTTTGTAGATTTTGGGATATCAGAGATTGAGAGAAGACTTCTAGTGATGATCCCACAGATGACTGCATCAACCTGTTACTTGGAACTCCAACCTCTGTGGAGCACCTCAGGCCAGTTATGGATTAATTAAGTAGTACTTACACTGTACAGCAATTCCTGTTTATTTTGTGGTAAGGAAGACTAACATCTACTAAATTTTGCTGCTCACTTTTAGACTTGGATTAAATTCTATCTAAAGGAATCTGATTCTGAACTGGAGCCTTAGCATCAAACGATACCTTTCCAGTGGAAGTAGTCTATGACTGTCAAGAAGTCATCTTTTCTTCTATTCAAGTAATAATGTAAGGGTAGTATCACAGTATCACAGTATCATAAGGTTGGAAAAGACCTTTGAGGTCATCGAGTCCAACCTATGACCCAACACCAACATCTACTCGTACTTGTCAACTACACCATGGCACTAAGAGCCTCATCCAATCTCTCCTTAAACACCTCCAGGGACGGTGACTCCACCACCTCCCCGGGCAGCGCATTCCAATGGCCAATCACCCTCTCAGTAAAGAACTTCTTCCTAATGTCAAGCCTAGTAAAGTGATGTAACAACCGAAAGCTGCATTTAATTTGCTTGTTTTATATAGAAAGGACTGTACAGCTTTCACTGTGGCATCTATATAATGGACCTATAAGGAAGCTATGACTTGTGGAGTGTTTCTCGTTCATATTCTTAGGAGTTTCTTAAATCAAAGTGTACAGGATTAGCAGTGAAGTCTGTAAAAACATATTCCTCTAATGCAGCAATGGCTAGTCCAGAACAAATCTAAACTGAAATCAGGTCTCATCACATGATAAGTTAACATAGTGACTCTTATAATACATAACAATGTATGAAATGCCATGCTGGGTTAAATCAGAGCTTCACCTAGCCCAGGAACTGAGTGATATTTGCTGATAATGAAAGCCTAGAGAAAGGGAATAAGCATGAGGCAACCGTAAGGTTTACCTCCCCGAATAAACTCCCAGCCTGTGCCTTAGGGACTTCCAGACTCAGACATTCTGGTTTTAATAGGTCTTGATGGGATTTTCTTTTCTGAATTTCTTTGATTGCTTTTTGAACTCACCAGTGCCTCTGACATCGCTAAAACCATGTGGCAGTAAGTTGGACAACTTAATTACAAGTACCACATAAAACTTAACTTATTTTGTTTGCTTGAAGCCTGCTACCCCATAATTTAATTTCATGTCTGTCAGGTCCTGTGCTGTGAGAAAAAAGTGAATAGTTTTTTCTTATTCTTCTTTCCAGTATCGATTGCGATTCCTCTTCTCTGTTGTTTCCAAAACTCAAGAAAGTGTCTGAAGGGTCTGTTCTGGGGCAGAACAAGTACTGCTTGACTTCCTCAAACTGAAGCAGGTGCAGATCATGAATAAGTGCTTATATTTTTGTTGTAACTGCCATTTAAACAGTCATTACCTATCCTCGTTGTTCCTACCAACACCTTTTACCTAGCCATAGATAGAACTACTGACGGCTAAAAGATACTGTAAAGGATTTGTTTCCTTATCTTGCAATTCACTTTTTTGGCCAAGTTACAGTAAGTATAACATCATAGAAACAGAGAATCATGGAATCATAGAATGATTTGGTTGGAAAAGACATTTGAGATCACCGAGTCAAACCGAACCTGTCCACTACTAAACCATATCCCTGAGCACCTCGCCTACTCAAGTTTTAAATACCTCCAGGTAGAGTGACTCAACACCTCCCTGAGCAGCCTCTGCCAGTGTCTAACCATCTTTTTGGTGAAGAAATTTTTCCTAATGTCTAATCTGAACTTCCCCTGGTGCAACTTGAGGCCATTTCCTCTTATCCTATCACTTATTACTTGGGAGAAGGGACCGACACTCAACTCGCTGCAATCTCCCTTCAGGTGGTTATGGAAAGTAAAAGGATCTTGGATCTCAATATCTTTAGTTCATCTTCAATAATTATGACTATTTAAACAACAGCCGCACTTTCTTTAACATATAATATATATTTTTATTTTATTTCTTTCTTTTTCCACTTTGAATAGCATAAAATACATTTTAAGTTTCATGTTAGTTCTTAGCAACAAACCTTCAAGATATTAAAATAGCACACATCTTCCATCCCCTCGCTCTTACCTGCTGTTCTCCACAATTAAAACAATGCCATTGATTCATTATCAGTATCTTCAACAGTGGCCAATTAAGTGACAATTCTAGGAGTTTGGTATCAAATTATAATAAAATAAAATACTTCCATTTCAGTTCTGACCTTGGCTATGTTTAGCAGCAATCTATTCTAGAAGTCTGAAGGGGAGTATAATAGCCTTGTTCTATCATGAGTATTTCGCGTTCACACTGTGTTTGAAAATGATCCGCTCTATTTCAACTTAATAGAAAGAAAATATATAATGTGAGGTTCTGGGAGATTCAGAAACTTCTGCAATTTCAATTCTTATAGTAAATACAGCATACACCATTTGTAGAGTTATTGCAAGATACATGCATTCTGTGAGCTATCTTATGGTGTGGTAAGAGATTGAAGCTACATCAGGTAGCAACGAGAATACGTGAGGAACTGAAATTAGAGAAAGCTGTAGCATTTGTTTATCTCCTTTTTATTAATTTAAAATGCTAGAAAGGCCACAATTCACTTCAATATAATTTAATAATTCAACAAAAACTTCCTTAAGACCTCAAAAAAAGCATGATTCAAAGTTATGCAATCCCAAACTCAGAGAAGTTAGGCCACCCTTTCATTCTCCAGTAACCGTGCGCACACACACGTATACACAAATACATACATACCAACAGTTTGTCATTGCCTACAGGAAACACATATGTTTGACTGCACACCCTGAAGATATTCTGATGTTTCAGTCAACTGTTGATACAGCAAATTCCAAAGCCAGAGAACATTCCTTAAGGAAACTCACTCTACTTCATTTTACAATAGGGCAACTTTGGCTGAAGTTGGAGATTTCCCCATTGATCTAAAGCTAAGTGATGCAATAGAGTGAAACCGAGATACAACTTCAACACTGAGAAACCACAAACTCAGAAGATCACTCACTGGGCTGTAACACAGACAGATTCCAAAGCTCAGTCATGCAAATCCTGCAATGTACATGCATTTCACACTGGAGTTGACACAAGTTCTACTCAGCGCTCTATACAAGCCCAGCTTGTATAAAAAATTCAGGAAAAAACCCCATAATCAAACAACTGTGAATTTCCTACACATATAGAATTTAGTAAGCTTGAAACCCTGCAAAATCTTGATTTCTGGAATATTTTTACTGGAGGGCAAAGGGGTTGTAAGATTAATGCCTCTATTTTTTAATGTTTTTAATGAGAAATTCTGTAACACAGGACATAGGAAGTACTTAAAAGGAAGAAAACTTCTTCCATGTACCAATATTAACAATGAAGAACTTTTATGGATGGGACAAAATGGTAGTTAATTTTCTGTGGAAGAAAGTACCCAGAACATCTACTCACATCATAGAAGATAACATTTGGATACTTTAAAAGCAGGTTCTAGTTAGCCGCTCCAGACTAACCTAGTAAAAATTAACTGTAGTTAGTTTGTTAGCATGAAGTTATAAACAGAAGAGAATGAATTCTACTTGTTTATTCCCATCCATTTAGCAGATCTAATCAATATTTAATAAAAACCCAAACCATTCCAACTTTTTTAATGCATAGCTCGTTAAGCACACGTGCACATTTCAGAGCACACTGTTTGCAAACAATATTAAGTTATCAACAAATTCAAGTGTCTCTTCCATCTGGATGGAAAAATGTATTTTTTTAATTGGAACTGATTTGGCAGCAGTTTGATCCCACAATTCTTTAGCGTACTTTAAGGTGGTTTTTTTAAATGGATTAAAAAATATAAGGAAGCTAGAAAATACAAGACCGTTATATATTAAAAATAAAGATATGCTTCATTACCTGTAAACAATATGTTTGTTTACACACAAATAATTGCACACGTCCTATTAAGCACATTTATTGCTATGTGCTTGGTCTACTTGGCTAGCATGAGACTACTCAGTAGGAATGAAATTATGCACATGTTTAAGTGTTTTGCTAAACCAAAGCCCAGAAAAATGAGCAGAACAAATTTTAATGAATGCGTATAGCAAATATTTTAAAAAATATTTAGGCAAGTCCTCCAAATCTCAGCAGCTAACAGAAGACAAACTGTAATAAAAAATCAGTTATTTTATAATTTTATCTTAATTCTGTTAACCTTATACAGGTCAAACTTTCAAAACAGGTATAGGATATCTCTGTGATACAAACAAGATCAAGTTTCTTTCTATGTTTTTCTCTTCCAGGAACTGAACTGGTTTGTGTTTATAGCATGTTGCACAAATCACTCACTCGAGGAGCATCTGTGCTAAGCAAAGAGTGGGCCAATATTTTATATCAAGTAATACAATACATTTTGCTCTTTTTTATTTGAAAATTATGAAAAGAATGTTTTTTTAAGGGTTCTTCTTGCCTTTCAAATTGGAAGTTGTTCTTGGGGTTTGGATTGGATTTGACCCAGTTCCCACTGGGGCAGAAGCTAACGTCTCTCTTCCAAGAAATGAGAAAGAAGAGATGTAAGACCAGAGGTTTTTATCAAGTCTAAAGCACTTTGCATCCGTCCTACCACTAGTGAATACTTCTGCAACAATAGTTCGCCTCACTTTCTTCTCGGAAAAAACTGCACACCTAATGATGGAGGAAGACTACTGAAAGATTTTGTAACCTGCATTTCCGTGCACACCAATGAAAACAATCCCAAACTTTTGCATTCTGCAGATCTGTCGGTGTTTTGTCCCGTGTCTCAGTAGACAATGTCACACAGAAAAAAATCATCCTCTGAGTGTAATTCTTGTACTAAAACTTTACCGTAAGAATATGCTTGATTTGTTTACATAAATGTTCAGCGATCTTTGCCAAAAATCTGTTTCTTACAATAATTATAAATTAAAAAAAAATCAAATGCGTATTCACAGAAACTCAACCCTACTAATGGCAAAGGGCAGGCTCCTTTTCAAAAGTCAATTTTTTCCCATGGAAAGAGTATTGCTGGAACAGTTGAACTAAATATGTCTTCCTTGAAACATAATTGTTTAAAATGGCTTTGTTCATAAATATTCTTTCAAAGAGGTATTTTTAACTAGGAATACACAAAATTAAAATATGGACTTAGGTGAAACTCAGTTCCAGATTCCACAACGAAATCTGTTGTGAGTGTTGGGCACTGAACTGAAGGTATCGAGAAACATTCCTTTTCCTCAATTTTTGCTGATTAGTCCTTACTAAATTTAGTTTAATTTAGACTGGATCTGGGTAATTGTTGCACCTGGTTGGTATCTTCTGATTCTGGTATACTTTTAAGGAGTGTTAAAATCCATCTCTTGTCTCTTTAGCAAGAAATATTTGGAAACTCTTATTTCAAAACATTGCGCTAAATACAGTGCTAGGGTTTATACCACCTAATCCAGGAAGGAAATGCGACAAAAGCACCTTGCAATGTCCATTTTAACCAATCTCCCTACTAATTCAGTTCAGTGCATCAAACAAAAACCTTAAAAAATTTTGAAAGTGTCGGGCATAAACACAGAATACTGAAAGCAAACAAATGTTTGGAGGCATTGTAGAGTTCTCCGACAATTTTTTATCTCACTGGTTGAAATGAGATAAATTAAGCTGTTACCATGACAAAACCCGGGAGGTTTGGAAAGTCTGTGTGAGACAACTAGAAATGAAGAAGATTTATGAAGAAATAAGTCTTCTAAATACAGGTAGAACACATTTGAGACTGACTGTATGACCGGGGTTTTAATCATATAAAACTCTTGCCTGCGTCCTTCCAGTCATGCAGTAGCAGTATTTCCCTGTCTAATCATAACTCACATAAAAATCAATTTTGACAAATCCATAGTGCTTTTCTTTCTTCAAGTTGATGAAAAATAATTTATAATATTAACCACTAAATGGTGATTTATAAGCCCAGAAGCTGTGAAAGATGTTCAAATACATGTCGTGTTTGGCGTAGTAGCTCCTACCAATTGTCAGTGCTGGAGTTTCTTTGTCCTTTTTTCTTTCTTAATGTATATAAATTATTTACTGAAGCTGTTTACACTGATTGATTTTATACCACTCACATATGAATCAATAGTTTCTCCGTACCTTAAATTTGTAAACTGGCTTTAAAAATGGCATAATACCTTGTGTAAACCAGTCACCAAGAGGCTGCAGGCTGTGTTAAGAGATTAATTTCAGAGTAACTTAGAGCTTCAATGATAAATTGAGAGGTCATATAAAGCACTCCTAAAAGCAAATCCTGGCCTTGGGATCTATACGTTTTAGTGAACAGAACAGTGCTTTGTGTAGTTCATGGTCAACACACCATTCTTGGGCAATATCAGTATATAATTAGTTAGCATATGAGTAGTGCCATGAAAAAATACGCATATTGGATAACTAATTTCCAAGAAAGAAACATCCTCAGGTTGTGGCTGATTTTAAATGCGAATGAAACTGTGGTATGTGGTAAAACAAACAAACAAAAGGTCTTTTCCAACCGAGCAATTCTATATGTCTGTATTTCAGGGGAAGGGAGGAGAGAAATAGTTTTCCTTAGAGCCAGAGAGAACTGTGCATGGGTACCTCTTAGCCTCTTTTGGGAGCTATTATAGCAAGTTGAAATGGTGAGTTGAAATCTGATTCAGCTACCACATCTCCTACCCGAGCGGTGTCGTAGCACTCAGCAAGGGCTGACCACACGGTTGTGTGCGTGGAGACTACAAACCTCACCTGCCACTGCGCAGCAGGCACAATTATCCTGTCTGGTACCTAACCGGCAATAAAATCCAGGGACTGAGAAACACAGTTTGCTCACGCCTGAGCCTGCTGCTGGTCACTTTGGACCTCATTACACACAGATCCACACGAGCCAGGCAGACCCAGTCAGCTCCTTTTATTTGTTTTGTTCTTGCAACTCATGCTGACATAACCCAGCAGTACCTCGATAAAATTTCACGTAAAAAGGACACATCCAGCAGCAAAGTGCTTCAAAACACTGTGGTAAGGTTTTTTTTATTATTGATTCACAGACAAATCTAAAATTAATTTTTTTTAAGACGAAAATGCAGTATCTGCAAATATTCCAAGAAAACTGGTTTTTCCTTTGAGGAAAGTAAAACTCTTAATGTTTCAGGTCAGGTCAACCAGAATGAGAAAAGTCTTGGGTTTTTTGAAACTAATGAAAATATTTTATTTTGTAGTTTACATGAACGTCTGTCTGTGTTTTACTGCCACAGGACCTCACAAGGACTGTAACTGCAGGGCGTCCCTTCCTCACTTTCCCACACAGAAAGAGTTGTATGAATGGATTACATTTCCCATGATATATTATCTCCATTTCATGTTTGAAATTGTGGCATGTGACTATCATGTACCTGGGAGGGACCTATTAAACTTAGCCTAAGCTGTTCTGATTTTGTAAATATCCACTTAACTCATTATAGTAACGAATGTCAATATTTAATATTTTTTCTTAATTTTCTGGTGTATGATCATGTAAAATACCTAAAAAAAATTGTTAAAAAATGTATGCAAGCTTGCTATCCCAAAAAAAGAAAACAAATGTCAAAAGATGAGCAATTTCCACAGGACAGATATTTCGTCATTTAACCACTCTACTCAGAGGCAAAAACCTATTTATAACATCACCTATAAAACTTAAACCTCTCTTAAATCTTTTTAGTTGTCTTTGCAATTATTATTTAACTCAGGAGATATGGGAAGTTCATTATTAGATGTGGAGCAACTGCAGATTAGGAAGAGGTTCAAAATTTTGTATTTTCATAGATGTAATTACTAAATTGGAAAGCAATTTAAAAAATACATCTAAAAACAGACACAGGGAATTATACTAGAAGCAAGCCTCTTCTGAAGCAAGACACAAGACGAAATAGTTGTTATCTTCTGGAATTTCGTAGTTAATTTGCGAATGTGCTAAATCATTTGTAAAAATCATAGAAGATATCAAGTCTGATTAAATATCTTAAACTACCCCAATATTGAATGTTTCCATATGTTGATTCAGGAAATGCAAACCAATTTCATAACACTGGCAAAAGATGTAATTCTTAAGCTATCTGGAAAATACTTGGCAGCATGATATGATCCGTGTTTTCAAGGACAGATTTCAAATGGCAGAGACATAAATCCATGGTAAGATATTCTTGTAAACTGGACATAAGAAGTTTTTTGTCTCCTCCTTCTCTTCTAATTTTATATGCAGTATCAAATGGAAGTGTTGATTTGAGTAAAATCTTCTAAAATGTAACTTTCAAGACAATAGAAAGAATAATAGTACACCCGACTGGCTTTCTATTAACATATTGATGAAACTATAAACCATCATAAATTTTCAGTGAACATTTTTAACGCAAATATAGTCATATTCTTATCAAACAATTCTTTATTAACTCAAATTCATTGATAATAAGCTAATGAGGAAGTGCTACATGTTTCCAATTTATCCCTGTTGTTTCACTAATACTGAAAATGTTGATGTAATCCCAGTGAGTTCTGACCTTTGCTTGTGAGCACCACAGCTCCTGCCTACGGACACAGGCAGAAGTTTTTGCTCATGAAATTGTCTCAAGCTTTGAAATGTTCCCACTGAAGAGGACAAAGGGGAAGCTTGGTTAGAGACAGATTTACATACAGAGAAAATATCCTCCCTCTCCTCCTCTCCTCTCCTCTCCTCTCCTCTCCTCTCCTCTCCTCTCCTCTCCTCTCCTCTCCTCTCCTCTCCTCTCCTCTCCTCTCCTCTCCTCTCCTCTCCTCTCCTCTCCTCTCCTCTCCTCTCCTCTCCTCTCCTCTCCTCTCCTCTCCTCTCCTCTCCTCCCCTCTCCTCCCCTCCCCTCTCCTCCCCTCCCCTCCCCTCCCCTCCCCTCCCCTCCCCTCTCCTCCCCTCCCCTCCCCTCCCCTCCCCTCCCCTCTCCTCCCCTCCCCTCCCCTCTCCTCCCCTCCCCTCCCCTCTCCTCCCCTCCCCTCTCCTCCCCTCCCCTCTCCTCCCCTCCCCTCCCCTCTCCTCTCCTCTCCTCTCCTCTCCTCTCCTCTCCTCTCCTCTCCTCTCCTCTCCTCTCCTCTCCTCTCCTCTCCTCTCCTCTCCTCTCCTCTCCTCTCCTCTCCTCTCCTCTCCTCTCCTCTCCTCTCCTAATGCTAATTCGCATTCTAGTTTCATTTCACTTCCAGAAATGCAGCAGTACCCTTTTTTTCATTAATTTATTCTTTGTCTCTGAACATCACAATGTTAGGGAACTGTTCCTGGTGTCATAGCAGGAATTCAAGTTGGCAGGTAACACTCTACTAAAAAATTACAGTAAAGTGGCAACCACTTGGCCACTGTCACAGTGTCTTAAACTGATTTACAGTCTTGCAATTGCAAACTATTATTTACGCCAGTGTTTGGGTATAAATACAGAAGATAGAGATGCATATTTAAGTATGAGCTACCTTTTCTGTTCTCACAATTTAAAGAAGGAAATTATGAACCCATTTTTACATCCACAATAATTGCTTATGTAAATTATCTCATTTGGATATGTAGCTGCCCCATTACACCTCAGAGGTAAATTTTGTAAGTCTTCCTCAAAACCACATTACAGTGTCATAATACTAGAATAATTCACTGGTGAATCAGTGAATTCATATCTCTACATAAATTGTCTCCACAGTTGTTTGCTCTTATATTACTGTAGGTGTAAAAAAGAAAGCCTAAATAAGTTCATCCTGGATGATGAGTTTCCATTCTTTATATAAATCTTGTTTATTTGCATTCACAAGTCTATATCCATTTCTAATGATATTAGCATATATTCAAACCCTCGATTTCATAATTTTTAGTATATAAAAATACAAGTGATATCATTCTAGTTTCTAAATGACATGTGTAATCTCAAACTGGAAAAGCATTTGGACACCAAACAGCCAGCAAACTCTTTTAGCAATTAGATCCACTGATACAAGAGTAACAATCAAACAAAAGATCTTTCAGCTCTTGTACACCGTCTCTTTATCACAATAACTTTCACCTATGCCATCTTTACATGTGCATATAGATGAGAAATTAAACCTTTTCAAAATGTAGTTCATAGCAATTCTGGAAGCATCATAATTTGGACTACTGCGGCTTGCAGTTTTTAATTATATCCACTGTAAGATATGAGAATACTTAATCTGTAATCTTAGAAAAACTCATAAAATAATCTTAAACTATCAGTACTTTCTACTTCTCCCAATAATTCTTATATGATGTAGTCATTTTAGTCTTGACCAAAATTTTCTTAGTGAACAGTTGGCTCAGTATTAAAACTCCATGCGTAGTATTAAAATCAGAATCATTATATGATTTTGTCTTGGGAACGTGTGAAAAGACTCGAATCAAGGGTGTCCTGATTCTCATGCCAGCCTTATATTCAGTGGAAAGAGTGAAAAGTTACAAACAGAAAGCAGTACAGCTTGGTTCTAATTTCATTTGGATCTCTGCAGTTTTACACCACGATGAGTCCACTGTTGTCATAAACCAACTCCAGAATTATCTAATGTAAGAAATTAGACACATTTCCACATGAAGCTGTGCGTGACCTTAAGTTCATTGAGGCCAGAACCTCATTTCTGACAGAGGTCAATAGCAGGTGCACCATAGGAAGGCATAAAAATCCTGCGACAATGAGTATATATGATAATGTCAATACATGAATTATCATAGATGCACATTACCGAGCTAAAATGACTTTCTCTCTCCAGCGGCTTTTGTTTGCGCAGAAGAAATAATAGCATATACTATAAATATGTTGTTGTAATTAAGATTTAATGGAACCGCCAATCAATTAGGAGTCATTATGTCTGCTTATTTGTTTATGTTTTTAAAGCTTGATAAATTCTATAATATCAAATTTTTATTTATTACACTTTAATAATTATTCTGCGTATGCCATTTATCATCACGATGTGCATACAATACAAAGTAAAATATAAGGCACAGCTTGCTCTATGTTGGAAAAAGTAAGGCATGCTGGGAGGGTAGTAAAGGAAATAACATGTTCTGAGCTTTACATAAACAAATGCAGATCTTTCTTTTTTTGAAGAAAATAAAAAATGAAATTTATTCTTTTTTGCTCAAAGTGAACACATCAGCTTTACATTCATATAAAATACAAAAGAAAGTAGTCCATAAGATCACAACAAAAAAATCATGACTGCCATCAGTGTTGCAGAATGAAGACACTTTTTGTTGTAAAAGACATTTTAATTCTTTGGAAAAGGTGCTGAAAGCGTCAAAACGATAAAACAAAAACAGAAACTTAAAATTTTCCAGGGGATTTAATCAGAAAAATATTTCTTCAAAGCTAAAAACCAGGTTCATTTTTAAGCAAAGATATCTGCACTACCTGTAAAAATATGTTATAGATAGAAATGAGTACATGTACCAACTTTGCGATATAGGAAAATATAGGAAAATACTGCAGTCTTTATGGGCTGATGGACTCACTGAAATATAAAATGGTAATGATTTGCACAGAATTTTAAAAGCAAAACAGTATGAGAGAACCTGGAGCACCTGCCTTTAACTCCTACACTTCGATGAATGCACTGCCTTTTCCCTCTCATAGTTTCATTTCTCAGATCATGAAGACGGTGAAGAAATAGAACTGTTTGCAAAGAAGTGTAAGATAAAGAGCAAGTTATTTAGGAGAAGAATGTTAGACTTGCTTCTTGCAGCAGTGCGTGATCAGGTATAAGTAACCAATCACAAGTGGGCGCGTGGACAGCTGTGTGTATCCACTCTTGTTAAAACATGCAGCGCGCGATAAACTCTGAAGAATATAAAAATGCAGCCTTCTGATAATAAAGGGTCTTCTATTCTGCATCGGAGTCTGTGTGCCAACCTTCTCACAAAAGGGTTGTCAGGCATTGGTAGAGGCTGCCCAGGGAGGTGACCGAGTCCCCATCCCTGGAGGTGTTTAGAAGATGAGTAAACAAGTTTCTCAGTGATATGGTTTTGTAGTGGGCAGGTGTAGTTGGACTCAATGATCCAAAGGTCTTTTCCAACCAAGAGATTCTATGAGTCTATGAGATGGGGAGTACAAGGGAGAATACATTCGCAACACGGAGCAGGTAACAACGCAATTGGACATGGAAAACTATGAATGTCGGCTTGTTCATACTTTTCGTGAATGTTGAGGTGGTTTATTCCAGCTCCTTGTCCATTCTTTTAAACAAACTTAAGTCTGAAATTTTTAAGTTTCCACAATTCCTTCAGCACACACCAACGTTCAGTTCTCACTGTTCTTTTAGCCTAAATGTTCCTGAGTATAATTTTAACTCGTAATAAAACTGCATGTCATATTCAGATACCAACTGAGCCAGAAATGAAAACATACCCGACTACAGGAACAAATTTGGTTGGGTTAGGTGATGGGCTCCTTGTTTATCTGTGTAATCTCACCTCTTTATAGGGCTCATTCCCACCTATTCCCACTACACTTGACTTTCGTTCTAGATATTCATCATACAGAAAATAACAGCATTTCAGTTGTGTTCTGGTTTGGGCTAACGAAGAATGCAGTCTCCGACTTATCACTAAGGCAATGGGCCATCGGTGCACAGAGAGGCCACTGCTCACACCCATCTCTACGGAAACCAAGACCATCTCAGAGTTGATGTGAAGGGGGTTACACCTGCTGGGAGAAGCGGACAGGCCAAACCTGACCAACAAGTATTCATTACCACACATGTCACACTCGGTATAAAGTCTTAGAGATCACGAGTGTCAAGCCCTCTTCTTCGATGGCCGATGTTTAGGGAGGATGTTGTCTGTCTGTCTGCCCCCCAACCTGCCCGCGTGTTCCTGAATCTGGTTCTGGGATCCAGTTCCTAAGTCCAGCTCCCAGCTGCAGCTGAGTCCAGCCCAGGACCTTCCACACCTGTGCTGGGGTGTCAGGTGTGATGTGTGGTCATTGAAGGAGTTTGAACTCGTTTTCTATACTTATATGTATATTTTTTATTAATATTATTATCTTCCTTTTATTGTTACTGATACATTAAAGTTGTTTTAGTGTTAGTTTCTAACCCACAAGTCTCTCTCATTTCTTTTTTCCTTTTCCTATAAGGGAAGAATTAGGACTAAAAGTTGCCCAGTTTTGACTACCGTCCTGGCCAGGGGCAGGGGGAACTAAACCAGGACAAATTGCAAAATAAGGAAGAATGATGCCCAAAAGTGAAATAGATGTGAAAAATACCTGAGTAAGAGCCATTGCTTGATACAGCATCAGTTTCACTGGTACAAACATCAGATTCTACAGTCTCATTTTTTTTCTGATTCATAATTTCTGCATAAATAATTTATGGTATTAAAAGTGACAGAATACTACGTCTTACTTGGTATTCAAATGTATAAAAAATGCGAGATGATTAAGAAATACGCTATGAGCCAAGATCTATTTCTGTAAAGCAAACTGTACAAATAAAACATGTAAGCATGCTAACAACAAGAAGCCTGTATGTTGCTAGCAGTGAGAGCTTCAAAGCATTAAAAAGAAATAATCACCACTTTGTACTCTCTCTTTTCTTTCTGAGCCTACATGACAGACACCCACGTTTCTAAGGAGCTGCTCTATCTCTGGCAAAGACTGAGAGGGATGATTTTAAAATCTTTTTCAAAATCAGATGATGATCCTTTCCTCTAAATCCCGAAATTGCATCAGACAAAGAAATGAAATTAAACAGGACTATGAGGTACTCAAGTATCCGTGCAGCTACTCGTTTAAAAAGCAGTGAAAGAAAGCACTCACAATATTGAGACATTCCATATAAGAAGCGACCTAAACCATCTCTCGTTTTGATCACTATAAATAAAAAAACGGGATCACTGAATTTATATTGATGTAAAAATTACCAAGTGTAAAAGCAAGAAGAAACCCCACTGAAGAGTTCTGTTCATGATTTCTGCAGCAGCGTAGCACCTCCTCCTTCTGCAGCAGTATTTATGAAATAACTAAAGCCTTTTTCACACAAACACAAAAGCAGGCATTTTGTGGAGCATCCTTACCTGAGGCCCTGATAACCTGGAGGCCTAAACTCAGAAGATTCTAAGAGCATTTTTTAGCTCTAGAAGGGCTATGTGCAAACTTCGTGAGTGACCACACATTCTCTGCATCATATATATATGCCTAAATTATCCTGCTAAGGCATATGCATGAAAAGAGTTTCTTTAAAATATCATAGCTTTGGAATTCCTGAGCCACCTTGATTTCCTCACTCTAACCTTGTCGTATTCCTCTGCACCGGAAAACAGGATTGCTCAGCCATGAGGTCGTTCAACATCATTGCGTGGTGGAAGCCTTGCAAGAGGAAGGAACCCTTATTGGCAGATATCCATCAGAACACAGCTCAGGAACTGAATGAAAAAGGTCCATGCAGAAGTTTTATAGCTGCTCCTAAAAACTGAAGCTGATTTATCTAAACTGAAGCTACTCAAAGGAGCATTATGGTTTCAGACAATTTTTCCAGAACAAAAGTTTTTGGCAAACACACTGTAACATTATTGCTATAACCTTTTCAAGTTTTTTCAGATTACTTTTTTGCCTTAGAAACATATTCTCATTCTGTGGGAGAGCTAAATCATAGTAAAAATTAGACGTAAAAAAATCAATATCGAGGTATAGATTAAACAGTGCATTTTATGTTTTTTCCCTTTCTTTTCCCAACAGGTCACTTTATGGAAATTTGTGATATGTTATTGTTTCCAGCTTTACTATGAGGAGAAAAAATGAAAAATTCCAAAAATGATTATGTGATGAGAAAAATACTAGGCTTTACCCAATGCTCTTCGCAGTTATTCATCATTCCTACCTTGTTCTATATTAGAAACAGACATTCAAATGATTAAAAATAGACGTCTCGTGACTTTGTAGATGGGGCATTCATATGACGTTGGCAAATATGTTGCAAGACCACAAAAGCCTCAGTAGCTCTTCATGGGTATCTTGAGGCTGGACGATGCTCTAGGGCATCTGCAGTGACACAGGACACTTAGAATTAAGTAGCTTATCTGCTCTCCAACTGCTGACATTGGAAAACCTTGAAACTCTTAAGTGCGTTTGCTTTAAATTTGTATTATTTTTCTAGGAAGTGAAAAATATGGGGTAAAAACTCAAATATTTTGGTTGACTTGACAATATCTGGGGCTTGCTGAAAACCTGACAAAGATCAGGGCTTTGTTGAAACGTGATTACTTTTTTCACACGGTTTTATGTCTCTTTTGTACACTTACTGTAACTGTTTCCAGACAGAGAGTCTTCAAAAGATGGGGCACCCAGCCAATTAGAATTGACCACAGATTTGAGTAGGTATAAACAGAACCCCACTGGAGAACCACTTTGAATCTTTCCTCTTCGAAGCAGTAAATCTCAGTCAGGGTCTCTCCCCTTGAGTCAAGACATCGCCAAAGATCACTTCCCTGGGACTGAAAGCCCTCATTTGTAGGTAAATTATTGTGCACATTTTAGGTCATCCTTCTAAAGGACTGTTCACTTAGGAATTCTTATGTTGGTTGTGTAGTAAAACTCCCACCTGACATCCGAATTTGTGGCTTACTTTGATTTGTCAGAGTCCTGAGTCATTTTGGTTGGAATAGCTCTACATTTTGAGTGACGTTGTCTCTTTTGTGGATGCCTCCATGACCACATGGATGAAATAAGACTTTAGCCTTTTGCAGACATAGCTTGTCCTTTTGGAAACAGCAATAAAATAATAACCCTCTCACAAATATCTATATTTTTACATCTTTAATGCGTAATCTCCAATAAAAACTAAGCCTGGTTATGTGAAAGATTAAGTTTAAGGGAGGGAGGGAAATAATACAGGGAAATTGCTAAGCACTTCAGAAATTCAGTTTTATGAGTTTGGCAGAGGAGGAGTAAGACATAGATATTAAATGTTTTTACCTTGATCTACAGCTACTGGATGCACATGGGGAGATCAGAACCTTTGCTCTCATGTTTTTATTATATTCGTAGCCATTTAGGGTAGAAGAAAAGCTTAGAAACTTGAGCTGAGCACACAGTGCTATCGAATATCCTGGAACAATGCTAGGAGATATGAATTGTTCTTTTTAGTCTGAAATTTGAAACTTAAAATTTAAGGGCAAAAGAAAGCTTGTTATCTGGCTTGTGCCACCTATCTAAGCTGTGTTATGTTTCTCAATGGTGTTACATCTGTTGAAATGTCTATTACAGCACCTTCTGCTGCAAAGCTTTTCTAACAGAGTCCGTGCTGAGGATGAACAAATAAATAAAATCCTTCGGGGTGAACTCTTGATGAGTTGTTTCAAAGGTCAATGTCTATTGAGAACAAATTAAGAAAAAAATCTTTGTTTTCCACGGACAAGCAGATGTCCAAACATAAACAGTTTATTTAGCCTCTCCCCCTCACTTAAAAAAAAAAAGGATAGCAACTTTCACCTGAACAAATTCAATGCATCCTTACTAATTTATTTGTATTTTAAGGTGTTTATCCTTCAGTATTAAAGCTGAACATTTTCTCACTACATGAAGGTCTAATTGCAAGTCCTGTGTTTCCCACTGAAAAAAATGAAGTTTCACTTTGTACAAATTATGGCATTCAGTATTAGCATATATGGATGACCAATTTGTTTGCACCTTCTTTTTATTTACCTGATTGCAGTAAATAGTTTGTGTCTCAGATAAAGTCTATTCTTACCTCAAGATTGGAGGAAAAATGGATATATTTTAAGGACATCTCCCTCTGTTTGTGTGGAATAAGTTCTCATAAATGTAACTTAGAACTTATACTGATGTATTTATTTAACTGATTTCTTTCTTTCTTTCTTTCCACACTATAAGTACACAAAGTCAGAGAGAAAGGGGAGTGAATGTAAATATATGTTACCTACACATTTAAAATCCATATATATACGGTCTGATTCTGTAACGTTCTGAATTGATTCTGGTTTTTTGAAGTATTTATAAATACACAGCTTTAAAGAAAAGGCAAATAATTTGTCTTAACAATAAGATTTGCCATCTGCCCCAGAGAATCTGTAACCTTTTTTCACAGATGTTGCAATTAACGAGAATCATTATAACAGCATAAATGAAATACAGGTATGTACGAATAAATGCTGGAAATAGTTGAGTAGCATCTAGAGGAGAATATCGCATAACCCAGCATTGAAAAGCAGCAGAGGAACAACAAAGGCTCTATTCACCTGTTTAACTGCTGCAAATCGACAAACCGGTGGATAAGGTTGGATTTTAGGGTCTATCGGTTGAGTTTAGTAAGTGACACAAGGTGCAATAGGTTCTTTAAAAGGTATTCAGCCCCTGGAAAGATAAGCCACACCTAAGAAGTGCTGAGCATGAACAGAACTGAAGTCCCTTAAATGCACTCAAGTATTTAGTGACACATTTTATCCCTAACTCTCTGCTAGTCTTTGATAAATAAACACAAAACCCTACCACTGTTAAACTTTTACTTTCGCTTGATGTGAGGTAGAGGTTTGACAATCAGTGTCAGCTATTAGCCTGGTATAAGAAGTCAGATTAAAGTTTGTATAGAAAACTTAGAACTCCACCAAAACTGAAGATGCCCTCACCTAAAATGAGTTTTCAACTTCATTCTTTTGCAAGGTGATAACATTTTTGCAGCGGGTGAAAACGACACTCATCTAGGCTGTAAGTCTTTATTCCAACTGTTTAATATTTTCTTTTGCATATTTCAGGTACGTCTCTCCCTCCTTTTGAATGGGAGATGTCGAATTAGGATTAGCAGTTCTTTTTTGAATCTTGCAAATTTTAAGCTGAGTTGCATTACAGAAAGAACTGAGCTTGGTGTCATACAGGGCATTGAAGCAAATTCAACACAACAGATTCCTGCAGTTTCATTTCCACCTCAGGGTTTTAAGGCTCCCTTATTATGGTCTTCTTAGATTATCACCCAGCTTCCTAGAAACACATCTGAAATATTAAACAGCTGATAAGAATATAACCGAGTCACAATCTATGTGAGAGGGTTTAATCACTAACCTATAGTATTTTAGTTTATTTGCTCAGTCACATGTTTTAAAAGGTATAAACAACTGTTTGAAATACAGTCAATCATCCCTCCTGTCATGAAGCCTATAAGTGATTTACTAGGAATAGTAATTCTATGAATCATTTAGTGCTTTACATCATCCAAATCACATTAACTCACTGTTACAAAAACTCTCCCGAGGTAAATAACCACTTCAGTCAATATTGCCACAAAATTATACAAATAAAACGCACCTATTAAATTGCTTTAGAAATCGTGGGTCCTCATAATATGCTCTGTGTTTCTGCTGCAGCAAAGACCTCTCTGGATCTGCGTTTCCTTGCTTACTAACATAGGAAGGCCAACAGACTATTGGCATCAGCCAGAATGGATAATGACAAGTACATACATAAAGTGAGGTGTCATTAAAAAAACATTTAACATAATGAGTGCAAAAAAGCCCTATGGATTTCACCAGTATGAGCAACGCAGCCAGTAATTATCTGCAAACTGTAATAATTTAAGTTTTCGTTACTTTGGGTTGTTTGTACATTTTTAGTACCGATACAACTGTCAGCAAATCAGATGATGAGTCAAAGTTATTCATATTACAACTGTATTTAGAATTTCAAATCAGAACCAGGAGTCCTCATGGAATAACAAAAGCAGTGGCCAGTACAGCTTTTGCCACAGAACACAGCTCAGTCTGCAAGAGGCTGTATCAACAGATGTGGCGCGCAAGAGGAAGGGTGAAGAGTGAAGACTACACAGTCACTTATAGCTCCTTCAATTCTCACTTTAGAAATCTCACTATTCAGGCTTTGAAGGTTTAGTATTTTTCTCTATAACAACCCACACCAGTTCTTAGGAGTCCTTAGGTTTCTTTCAGCCCTTTCTAGGTTCTCGGTGAACTTGTTACAACTGCTTTGCTCAGTTCATATGGCTTCAAATCACAAAAAGGGTCTGAAGTCGACGTTTTAGTTTCTAACCATGCATACACATAAGGCAGACTAAACTTTTACCCTTCAGACACTGAGCAAGTTCCATATTTACCGCCTTTGAGACCGGCTGTGCATTTACTGGATGTGACTACTCTCTCTTTCCCTGAATATCTTTGCATCAAATGCTTAGAAGTTTTCTTCTTATATTCTAGCTTTACTTGCTGTGTTCACTCCTATCTGCCAATAAAGCATGTTATAAGGCTGTTCTACAAAATAATTAATAGTATTTTTAAAATTCCCTTCAGTGGGCTTTGGATCAGGGCTTATCTATTAGATTAGAATGTCAACAGTGAAAATTAAACATGTATATTTCTCCTTTTGTTGTAGTGGGTCTCCATTCATAGAAAGGTCCTGACTTAGCTAATTAGGAATGTACTCTATCTCTACTCAAACGCTGCTGAGGGAGGCAAAAATGAATAACTCATTATGTAAAAGATGGATAATTATGTTTATTTTCTTTTAGTGCATTCACCAGAGCTGAAGAAATTATCTCAGCATTAGGCCATTTACCTCATATTTTGACACTAAATAAAAGAAAGGCATAAAAATCTGACCAGTATGACTTTGCTAAGTATGTAACAAGGACAGAAGAAGGGCTGAACTTCCATGACCTTCTTTTCAATCATGGAAGTCCTTCTTTCTAAGTGTCACGGGCAAGATGGGAAAACCATTGAGGTTTTCAAGGAGCGTACCCTGCAAAATGAAAAATGAAAACTGTTTTTCCAGTCAGTTTCCTAGGCAAGCTCTGCTTTTGCACCACCACACTGAATTAAGGAGTATGGACAGACATGGTTTCCAGATAATATGCTATCAAATATATTGCTGACCTTTTAGAAAGATACTGTTAGGAGCTGCCTGTCTTTAAAGCCACTGTCATCATATCAACAGAAAAAAAGGAGTAAGCATGGCAACACAGCCAGCAATAAGGTACAGATTTCTGCACGTATGGCTTGAACCTTCTGTGAATCCTGAGGAATATTTGAGTTGGAGTTCAGGATGCACTAAGGTTTATTTGCATGGAGCAGACTGCTCTGCCTATCAGGGAGAGACAACAGGAGATTTCTGAGGGGGTATTGTCAAAGGACTCTTTTTCTATGTCCACTTTTGAAAAAGTAATGCATATAGAAGACTTAAAGAGAGTCAAGAAGACAAATATCTGTCCCGGGGACAGAATTTCTGTGATTACTTTCCACCTTTATCTGAGGAAACAGAATTCCTATATGTTTCATAAAATTATAGTGACTCATAGGGTCATTACCAGAGAAACTACAGTACAAAGAGTCATTTTTCATACATAAAAAGAGAATGGTAACAATTTGTATCTAACTGAATCCAGCACATTCTGAAGAAGACTTACCAAGTATCTCAGGTCTGAAAGGTCAACTGAGGATAATTTAATATTGTGACCGATGCATTTTTCATGATATTACAAGCTAAAATAGCTCACAACTCAATTCCTGTAGATGAAAATTCTTCTAGATTTCATACCGCAGCCTTCCTAAGATTTAAAAAAAAAATAAAAATGACACACATAATAGAATTCCTTGGGTATTTTAAATGATCTGCTCATTCCAAAATCATAATCACAAAACCAGGTCTTAAATTGTGCTGGAAGTGCACACCTGTAGTGTGGCTTGTGGAGATAGGGTCTGTTTTGCTTAACAAAAGTTGATGTTTGTGCTTGAATTTCTGGAATCGAGGGAGAATTATTTTGCTCACGTAGTGTTTCTGCTCCTGGAGTTTCTGAGATCTACTGGAAGACTGAGGGCATCCTACATGACAGCACAGAATAAAACTCACATTGCTCCTGAGCTAAATGCCAACCAAGCTAGCCCCAGGACGAGGGCAGGGTCATCACACGAACATAACACGATATTCACGTCTAACCCACATAATTGTTTCAGACACAGTACCTCACTGGCATGGCCATGTTTCCTTCAGACCTGAGCTACCTCAGATGTGCAGGTGCGTTCCTTTACAAATAGCTCGAGGCAATGTGCTGACAGAGCACTGTGGAAGCACACAATGCTTCTATCTCTAGAATGAATCTGTTTGTATCTGTCCCCATCGGGAATCACCCTCCAGCCTTCAGTCCAGTCGGATGTTACAAGTTGTGTTTCCAAATGCAGAACATCTCACCCAGCAGAAGAAGGAGGCTACACCTAAGCTACCTATTAAGAATGGTTCGTGCACCAGACTAACCTTTGGGCTGAGCCAGGGAATTGTCTGGGACACTGTTCTTTGTTATAGACCGAAACAGTACCAGTGACTGTGACGCTGGTCGTACAATACGCATGATTAAGCATTGTCTCCTCTGCTCGGGGCTTGCCCTGGCAATGTTGCCATTCTAGTAGAGACACAGGCATAGTTGACAAGGTTTTATACAAGCTAAGCCTGGGCTAAATAATTTTGACTGTCAGCAGGACTTATTCCACTGTTGGAGATTTGCCATATGGCTTTCTGCTAGTTTAGGGCAAGATGAACTATGCTTGGAAAATAACAGGCAAATACATTGTGATCTAGGTCATTACGTAATGACATCCTCGTGTTCAAGAAGTTCCTGGGAGTTGTGCAGGAGTGGAAAAAACCCCCATAATTCCTTGTTTGTAAAACACAGATTTTTACATAATGGACAGTTCGGTATCTGGGCAAACTGAACCAAGAAAGTGCTGCTGATTGATGTCTCCCTGATGTCTATCCCAGTGTTTCTATGGGGTAAGATTTTCTGTGAAGACTATCCCAACGCATTAGTAATTTATACCACTTAATCCTGGACGTATCTATGTGATTGCAGTGTTTGATCTGATGCTGTACTCAAACGGTTTTCTGTTAGAAGACTATGAGTGTCTTGTCTTCTTCTTTGTATCACTTCACATGTTTATCTAAAGTCACAAATGCTTTCTTCCATTTTAGGTACCTCATTCTGCTTCAGTCTGCTGCTTAAAATGCTCCCTCCAACTTGGCTTGCTTCATCCTGAAGGTCCAGGTTTTCCAAAATCATAAGACTCACAGCAAAAAACTACCACAATATTCGGGAAAAACTCTTCCCACGACCAGAGCAGGAGATATTGCAGCACCGAAAATGGGAGCAAGAGAAGCCTTTGTCCTAAATGTGACCAGAAGGGTAAATGTGACCATCTACCTGAGCCCTCCTCTAAGGACTGTTGAGCTCAATTCCCTTTCTGCCTTCGCCTTCCTTTGTCTTTCTGACTGTCAATGAAAGTACTAAAAATATACACTGGTGTCTGTATTGAGTGTTCATGCCAAGGTGCTGAAGCAGGAAGCTTCAGAGGTGGCCTCTGTGAGAAGACTTCAGGGGTTGCCTTGTGGCAACTGGCTGAACTGCCCAACCACAAGACACTGAGTAGCCCATCAGCCAAGTTAGTAGCAACCTGGGAAAAGACAATTAAAAAAGTGCAAAACCACCACATAGGCAAGGGAGTAGGACAATGAAATAATGAGAAAGAGAAGTGTGACCAAAAAGGTCAGAGAAGGACTGGGAGGAGGTGCATCAGGCAGCCCATGGAGGATCATACTGGAGCAAATATCCATGCTGTGGATTATGGAGATCTCCATGCTTTGGACTAGATGGATATACACTGTAGGAATTATGACCCATGGAGATCTCATGATGGAGCAGGTTTATCCTGAAGGAATTGCAGCCTGGGAAGGACGTATAGATCGATGGGCTGTGACCAATGGGATGAGGTTCAACAAGGCCAAGTGCCAAGTCCTCCATTTGGGTCGCAACAACCCCTTGCAGCGTTACAGGCTTGGGGAAGAGTGGCTGGAGAGCTGCCTGGCAGAGAAGGACCTGGGATGTTGGTTGACAGCGGCTGAACATGAGCCAGCAGTGGCCCGGGTGGCCAAGAGGGCCAATGGCATCTTGGCCTGTGTCAGACCCAGCGTGGCCAGCAGGAGCAGGGAGGGGATTGTGCCCCTGTGCTCAGCGCTGGTGAGGCTGCACCTCGAGTGCTGGGTTCAGTTTTGGGCCCCTCACTGCAAGAAGGACATTGAGGGGCTGGTGCGCGTCCAGAGAAGGCAACGAGGCTGGGGAGGGGCTGGAGAACAAGCCCTGTGAGGAGAGACTGAGGGACCTGGGGTTGTTTAGCTTGGAGAAGAGGAGGCTGAGGGGAGACCTCATCCCTGTCTCCAACTGCCTGAAAGGAGGTTGTGACGGGGTGGGTGCTGGGCTCTTCTCACAAGTGACAGCAATGGGACAAGAGGAAATGGCTGCAGGTTGCACCAGGGGAGGTTCAGACTGGACATTAGGAAGAATTTCTTTACTGAAAGAGTGGTCGGGGATTGGCCCAGCTGCCCAGGGAGGGGGTGGAGTCATCATCTCTGGAGGGGTTTAAAAAACGGGTGGATGAGTTCCTTAGGGACATGGTTTAATAAGCGGACAGGTACGGTTGGACTCGATGATCTCAGAGGTCTTTTCTAACCAGATAATTCTATGATTTGTTATCTGCATCACTTTTTGAAGACTGCATATGTAGGTAAATAATACCAAATTCCAACCCGTCAGTTTAAAATGGATTTAAGTGGTTTTCATTGGTCAATGGCTTTCATTAAGATCAGCTCTAGTTCAACATAAACCAGGCAATGTGCTAGTGTCAACTATAGAAGAAACACAGATAGAATAACTAAAGATGGCATAAATATGTGTTAATATAGTTCCTTATATCACTGACAGTCTTCTAGGATGATAAATGTTTCACTGAATGTCATCCTTCCCTGTGCCCAAGACTTATTTCTTAGTCAGTAAGGGAAAGAAAGCCCTTCTAAGATATGTTTAATTTAATAATAAATCAATGTTTAAAGCAGGTAAAATGAATGATTCCTAGAAGAACCTGTTTCCACTGGTTAAAAAGGAAGCCTGCTTCAGAAGGTGAGAAATTTGTCATACTTGGATTTGCAAAATATGACTTTTGTGCAGTTCCTTTATATTCATTGACATTTCTAGGAGAGGTCTGCCTCAGAAGAGAACAAAAGGCAGGAGGACTGGAAATAGCACCATAGACATTTAATTGCCAATGAGTTTAGGGTTCCGAGACTCATCTAGACAACATCTTAATTCTAGACATAAGTTGCATTAGATTATTTGATTAGCAATCTTATTGACTCAAAAAATAATAAAAAGAATCCTAGAAAGACAGCAAATGAGATTCCACTATGCAGGAATAAAAAGAGCTCTGTGCCAGCTCTTACGATACAGTCTGCCCGAGACGTCTGAATCATAAAATATTGGCTTAAACACTTTTGTAAAACCTAGATTTTACCATGACTTGGAGAAGTTACCATGATAATATTAATATACCGACATAATCCCATCGCCATCAATGCAGATTTTAAAAAAAATCTTTATAAGGAATTATCAGAAAAAAAATCTTTAGTAAATTTTGCCCTGGGTTTGATGCAATATATGATACTATTTCAATCAATGAATTCCAAAAAGGAAGAATTAGTTTTCAGTGGCTACCACTCATACACAGAAGCACCGAGATGCGTGTAAGTAGCCTGGCAAGTAGTCAGGCTCTGACGCCTGTACTCAGGGAGACTCTTCAGGAGTGCTTGCAGTTACATGGAGGACCCCAGTTTTCAAATTTATCCCCACGGTGACTGGGTTCTTTCTAGGAGGTGTCAGTTTTGGATACATCTTACTGATGCATCAGGAGCCAACAGTGATTAATCTCTTGACCCCGTCCCACCTCCATGAGACATTAGGATTTACTCATCATCTGTGTTTCGTATCTGGTTGTCCTGAGGAACTGCAGCTCGATGTGTGTTAGGACCTTGATGACCTGATATAGTAGGTGTCAATATTTTTTATAGCTCTCCTCCTGTTGGTATTTCACAACCTTGTGTTCACATTTCTTATCCATTCCGACCAGAATAAATATTTTATTGCAATTTTCCACATCCGTGTAAGATTCCAAAACTTCTGTTCCCTAATAGATTGCAGGTCTTCTTGTACAGGCTGGGGGGGGGGGAAAGAATGGAAAAAAAAAGACAAAAAAAGACATTAGCTACTTTTAATGGTTCATAAGATGCCTTCCCAATAGGCTTCTGGTGTTTCCCTTTAGTATTTCAATGATTTATTATCATAAAATATTCCACTTTCCTGGCCCTGAATTCAAAGAGATGATTATAACTCACTTTCTTCTATGCAATCATTTAATCTATGAATTCTAACCTGATCCAGTCTTCATGTTCTCTTGATTTTATTGGATAAGAATAAAAGGTGGACCTTTCTACCATCTTGTTCTCTGTTATTCATTTTATATCACCCTCTTTTCATGCAAACTGGAAAAAAGTTTGAGAGGAAGGGAGCGATTTGCCACTGCTAAGAGAGACAGAAGGAAACCTGCAGAGTAACAGGAAAAGGATTTCTTTCACTTTTATGTAATATTTTAAATGCTCCTTCTGGGAGCTGGCATGCAGCATTTATACTTGGGTGTAGCAGCTGTGTCTCTCCTGAGAATAGCAGCATAGTGAGACTTAATAAGAAATTCGGTTCCATGAATCCACTTTATGAGAAAGTCAGGTTGTTCAATAGAAAACTGAGCTGTGCAAGAATAAAGCCCGCATTTCTACACAGACAAAAAATTAAATTACTCCCCAGAGACTTCCTTCACTCTCACGTTCTGTTTGCATATAACCTGTCACCCAAACTGCTGATTCTGTTCCCATTCCCTGTTCCCTGCGTTGGTAAGCATTATAACACCACTTTGCAGTTTCCATGTCATAGCATCTTCTGTAGAAGGGTCTCAGCATATTTTACAGTTGTCAAGTAATTTAGCTTTGCAAAAGTGAATTCTTGCAAAGTGCAAAGTCCTTAACAGCCTTCTTTTTTCAAAGGTGAAAAATGAGGTGCAAACAGGTTTTATTGAAAAGCTGAGCATCTGTGTCTTTGAAATCAAGAGCGTTCAAAGCTCCGCAGATTTTACTGTCAGAGTAATGATGAAGGAACCAAGAAGAGTCTTCACCATAAGACTTGCCGAACTCTTGATCCTTGTTTTTTCATACAGCATTCAATTTACATATTAGTCCAGAATAAATTCGTTTTAAAAGTAATCCATTATGTAACAAAAGATGTTTAGAGGGAAACACAAAATATGTGAATAAGAATGCTTTGATATTATGGTGTTAGACTTGTTTAGAAAAAAAAAATACTGCCCAGGTAATAACTTATATTTTGCTATATATACCGCCAAGATGTAAAGTAACCAAGGGCATGCCTGTGTTCTTTTCCTGTTTAAGTTAATCCCTGACAACTGGTTTAAGTTTTGAGTGCTTTACGTAGCATCATATCGCTCCAAGTCTGATTTGGATGTTCTATGAGCACACCACTACAGACCATCAACTACGTCATGGAGTCACTACTGAGACCAGTCAGGCCTTGATTAATTTAAGAGAAGCAATTATCTGAAATCCACCTGCTCTGGGTAAGTGATATCTAGCATATCAGTTCGAAAGAAGCTCTGCCAAACTAACCTAAACTCGATGTTGTTTGTTGCCCATGACAAACTGTTGAATTCTTTGCTGATGGGAAACAGAAGAAAGGAAAATGTTTGTATCGTATATCCTGCAATGGTCCCTAAATCTTCTTCGTGTCTTAGCCATTCTAAAGAAAGCAATTTAGACTGGATGAGTGAGTTGTAGAAGGCTAAACATTTCAGAAGAATGAATTCACAAACAGAGTTACTTCTAGAGTCCCATTAATGACTTGGGAATGTTTCAAGGCGCTTCCATAGCAAATTAGAATTTCATCCAAAGTGGTTTGATAATGTTTAACCAGCAATGATAACACACGAAGCAGCACTAGGGATACTCACCAAGAAGACAGAGTACAACTTCAGGACATATAGCAGGGAATGGAGAGATGTGTCCTTGCTTTTAAGGGCAAAAGCAAGACAAACATAATAGTAATAGATCCAGTAGAGGTAAAGGACATAAGGAAAACCAGGAACAAGTAGTGTTTCAGGCAGAGAATATGTAAGACATAATATTGTCATGTCAGAATGAGAAATAGTTAAGTGCATTAAGAGTTGCAATTAAAAAAATGATGGGAAAATAAACTGCTCCCTTTTTTATGAAATGCATAGCTATGTTTTATCCAGAATAGTTCTGTTGATAACAACATGCTTATGTCTTTGTCTTGTAATGAAGTGTGGGTGTTTGTGTAAATGGAGCTACTGCAACGCTTGCATCTATTATTATCTGGAAATGAAGAATGAGATTCATCTCACTTAGCTTTATGAGAGTTCGGCATCAAGTCTAAGTTCATTATGTAGACTCCCTTCGGAGTCAATCATCCAATAAGCATTTCCCAACTTAAGATATAGAAGACAATCAAGACTAATAGACTTTGGACTTGCCTGTCCATTATCATTAATTATAGAAAAACACTGATGATTGACTTTATTAGATGCATGATTTTCAGGTAGCTAAAGTCAGGTGATAATAATTCTACCTTAATAGTATTTCTCACATTAAATCTTCTTGAAATTAAGTCTTTGTAGTCTAGAATTGCAATTACATTTACCTATAAACACATGCTTAAATGTTTTCCAAGAACCCAATGAGGCATTTGTCAGGAATAAACCTTAAGCAGATAGTTACAATTTCCTTACTTCCTTCAGGAATTATAATTTGTAAATAGTTGATTTTGTTCAAGTGGCATTTGGCAAAGTGTTTTAAGTATCTAGGATTATCAGGATATACCTTCAATTAAACTGCTTAAAGCGGTTTTGTCAGCCTACTGGAGTTCCTTCTAGAGAAAATCAATGGATGGGGCCGGCATCTGTAACAAACGCTGCATTCCTGACTGCTGTACCACATTGCAAACAAAACTGTTATAAAACACCTGAATGTCATCTACATAGCATTCTCGTAGAACAGGAATTTAATCAACGGGCTTTGCTTTTCGTCGGCACAGCTAGGACCTGTCAGCTCCAGTGCTCTTTAGATGTGAGCCAGTCACACAAAGCAGGGCCACACAGACTCACCGATCTCTTCTGCAAGTGATTCTACTTGGACTGGTTCTGTGACAAGGCTTTGCATTAGGTGTGTAATATTAGTTGCTGCAGCATTTGGAGTGTGAACGGAGAAATCCATGGAAACAGAAATGATAAACTGTGCTAAATAAGCCGTGACTCTGCCGCAGTCAAGACTGCCTTTGGTCAAGGTGCTGAAGAACAAGCTTGATAAACTTAATCCATTTGCAAAGCTTTGGAAAGGAAAATAAATGCTAACAGTATCTAACAGCTGGACTTCATACATCCAGAGAGGAAAGGTTCATCATTTCATTCTAATTAGTATTTGCCCTCTAAACTAGCCAAACTATGCTATTTTTTGTGTTTAGATAGTCATATGCCTGTGCTCTTCATCAATATTTTTTGACTATTTACTTCCACCATATCACACTGGGAGAAACAGTTTTGGTATTTACATCTTTGGTAGATGTGGACAACTGAAATGGTCATGAATTTCGTAAGTTTAGGAATACTCCTAGAGTCTGGAAACTAAGAATCACAAATTGACACTTTCCCTCCTGGTCAGCCCATCCCCTCATTCTTTTTTCCCTGCTTTCTTTTTACGCTGGAGGAAAAGCGCAAGAAAAAGGCCACCAGCGTTATGGAATAAGGCTCCAATGTGTCATCTTCTCAAGGGTGAGGAGAAGAACCTATCTGCAATGTTTCTGTCATTCTTAGAAACATGGATGCAACGTTAGCATCGCTTACATATTTGGACCTAAGCAACCTGTAAGGGCTGGTTGTCAGAGCTAGAAATTAAATTACACCGTTACTCCTGTTAGACATTTCACAACCTGAGAGACCCCTGCTCTAATAAGGATCCGGCAGCCAACACATTGCTCTAAGGAACAGATGACAACTTTAGCTAAAAGACTTGTTTTGCTATCATGACATGTTTGTAAGCAATGTCAGCCAGTAAGGATGTTCCGGCTGCTTTTGTACAGCAGCGAATGCAAGGAAGAGACTGTGTGGACTCCGAGTTGCTTTAAAGAAGAGTAATAAAAATAATTGACAATTTTGAGTGGATAATAAGCAAAACAATGGTAAAAAAAAAGATTTTTTTTGCACTTTTTTATCCAGATTCACTTTTTTTTCCCAGAAGAATAGAATAGCTGATCAGTTACAAATATGTGCTAGATGGATCTCTTGACCCTTTAATGCCTGTGCCCAGAAAATTGTTTAGCATGTTCTTGTGCCCTTCCGGTTCTTTGTTGGCCCTGCATCTTCAGGGTACTCTGAGTGCTTCGCCACACAGACGATGAGCACAAGAAAAAGAGATGGTGTAGAGCTTATTACCTATTACTGCCTCTTTTGCCTCCGTATCCTCCGTTACAATACATGTTTAGCACAGCCTCTCCAAAGCCCAGCACAGAAGGAATTCATCACACTGAGCAAGTACAAAGGATGGTAACAACAACGAAATCGCACTTACGAGAAGCCCTGCTGGGTGTAGTCTGTGTGCATGTTGATTTCTTTTTACATAGTTGCTTAGGCTGGCCTTTGTGGTGCACTACTCAGATGCTTTTCTCCAACTGGTTTCAGCATGTTCTGCTGTGCAATAACCTCTTCCATCCTTTCTTGTTTTTCCTCATTTCTGAAACTCTACGTTTGCAATTTTTCGTTTATTCTGCTGCTTTGCAGATTTGTGTGGCTTTTTCCAAATTTAACTCACAATGCTTTTTAGCAGATGCTCATGTACCTTCCCGTGACTCCAGGTCACCTCTAAGAATGTGATCCCACGAATCACAGAGAATTAAACTTTCTTGCTTCTCCAGGGAAATCAAATTAACTTTTCTTCAAACTACTTAAGCAGTCTCCAGTATTCATAACTCCAGATTTTTAGTTTAAAATAAGTGCATGAAATATAAATGCTAGAAAAACGCTGTGGTCCAGGAAGCTTTTACACTAAATTGACACATCCAGACAAACAGAGAGAGAAGGGACTACACAGCTCCCAAAACCAAGATCAGCTCTTGACTTGAACTTTTACCTTTTTTATTGTCTGGTCTTTCAAAAGATTCATAAGAACACCGGGAACTTGTTTTTATTCTTTTCCTTTTCTTCTGCTGATTTTCCTTTCTTGACTCCTATGCACTTTACAGACAAGAAGAGTCGCAAGGAGACACTTCACTGTTCTCAATACAACACTCTCTTAATTCAGTGGAGGCCTCAGAATAATAAACAATTGCATATCCAGGTCTTGAGTTACCTTCTACAGGACCTAAGGTCATACTGTGTGCTCGACCCATATGTCCTTTTAGATATTATTGGGTTTGGGATTTCCTCACTGACTGTCATCTGTAGTTATTAAAAAATAACATAAATATCGTGTACCATTCAAGCCCATTTCACTCTGTAAAAGCAACCTGTCGTTGTACGTTCTTTATCCCTCGCATAAGCCCTTACAGGACATGCTTCCACAGAGCAGGAACTTTCTCCCTAGGTTTTTTGCCAATATAAGGCAACTGTTCCTATTTGACCCCGACATAATGTACTCTGCTCATAAAAGATTCAAATCATGTATCCGTATTTTTAATCAGCTGGAGAAAGATCAAGAGAGAAACCAAACACCAGACAGAGGAATGCAGAGGTCATTAACTGCTCTGTATCCTCTTGAAGATTCAGTAGACACATCAGCAATGTGGAATGATCAACAACATTGAGCAAGGTTGATATCCAAGGGACAATTTACTGCCTTCGAGGACAGGATCACTGGTTTTACGAGCACTTAATTTTCATGTTGACAGATGAACATCACCTTGCAAGCCTAGTACAGTGCCTATGCAAAATTCAGATGGAAGACCTAACAGATGTTAGCAGTTGTTCAGGAGGAAGGGAAAAAGAATCTAAGCGCTCTGCGTGCTCTGATGCTTCGGCACGGAGCTCTAGGGCGTGGGGTTGGGGTCAAACTACCAGTTGTATGGAGCAAGAAGTAAGAGGGTTGACTTTTGAAAACTCTTTTAGCAACGACTTGCTGCCTTTAGACAACAGCAATCAGGAATATCTGCTTTATCATGCTGGGTCTTATCTCTCCACTCTTCCTCCATTAAAGTGTCGTGAAGACGCCGCAGAAGGAAAGCTGCACCCTAAACAGACAAGCTATTTAAAGTAGATAAAAAAACAACTTCTAGCAACATGGTTGTTGTTGTTTCATATATTTTACAATAGTTGCCAAAATATAAAAACCTGTGAGTCTGTTAAAGAGGTCAGATTATATCTGGGGATATTATCTTATAAACTGAGGAATACAAAGCCCATTTAATTTTATAGTTATGTTGAACAATATGATTTCTTTGTTTTTCCTGTGCTACACTTCCTAATGAAACCTCTTCTAAAAAACAAGTCTGAGTGACTTAATTGCTTAATAATTTGCTATATTCAGTTAATGCAGTAATAATTCTAGTCTACCAATTTGCTGCATAGCATTTTGCTGATTTTGTTACTTTATTAATAGAAAATCAATGCAGTAAATTATCAAGATAATTATGTAATAAACTTTTTCCTTAGAGAAGCATATAAAGTTTGAAATTACTATTTGAGGGAAGATTGAAGTTAGCAAAGGTTTTTTTATTACTTTTTTAATAAAGAAGAAACAAACAAGGTTGATCAAGAAGCTAGAATAATTCTCATAGATGTGGTACGGTATGTATGGAATACTGAAAGAGTGATAGACAGTGTTAGAGAATAAAAATTATCTTGCCTTTTTTAATAGCTGTAAGCAAAAAATACAGAAAAGCAACCAGCTACAGTCTGTTGCTCTGAAATGTTGGTGCAGGGTTTTATTAAACTGACTTTTTTAATTAATTGAAAGATGAGTGACCAAAAAGACAGATATCAGCATCTCAACTTGAAATATTATAGCTACAGCCTTATGCAAAAAGAATGGGATGGTATTTTATAATTATTTAGTCAAATAGTTAACTCTGCTGGTCCTTAACTAATCTATATTTTTCATAAACCATTGATGTTGCATTCTATTATAGCAGAGAATTTGCTATGAACTTTTCTCAAAGGACCCAGTTCTGTAATTTGTTGCTTCATCTGTGTAAAAGCCAACTGGGTTTCCAGGAATTTGCACGGGTGAATGCAAATCTATTCAAAGGGCAAAGAGCTACATTTACAGATGCCTGGCTATTCTACCGCTGTTTCCTGTTTCATCCCAGTTTGTTACCAAAGCATAAGGGATAGATTTCTCAGCATTTCAGAGCATCAACAATCCAGTTGACAACAGCTGCTTTCAGCATTGCTGAAAACCAATCCCTTTAAAACACACGATTTTAAAATCCTGAAGTTGATAAGAAAGTGGAAATGATCATGGCTGCATGAGCAGGAAATAAATAACAAGATAAAAAAAAAGTGCCTTTTTAAGAACTGCATTAAAGAGACAAGGGACAGGCTGAGCAGCCTTTTTCAAATTAAAAGAAAACGTGAGCAAGGAGCCTGTTTACATGCAAAGCTTTTTACTTTGCTCTAGCAGTGCTAATAAAACTTAATGCAATCATGTAAAAGTCATAGGAGATGTCATCAATCTCCTCTTTCACACAATAGTCTCAAATAGTGTTATTAAAACAAAGTTATCACAATTTTGTACAGTTTTGGGATCTTAGTCCCATAGCTTCAATTTAAGGCAATGCAGTCACCTGCATGAAGGCCTTCTCTAAAGACCATTTGACTAGGGTTCCTCAGGATGCTTTTCAAGGATTATTATTTCTAGGGAAAATATGTATTTGATTTCCAGAACAGTTATAATTTTTTTTAAAACATAACTCTTAAAGTATGGAAATATTTTATTACTTTTGTAATTAAAAATTATTTAAATAATATCAAGTGGAAGAAATTATTTCAAAATGGAAATAAATGCATAACATCAGTAAGGTAAAGTTTTCATAACATGCAGCAAACAAATTCATACAAGAGTAAAGCTGTTCAGGAAATGTGAAGCTTTTGTCACAAAATGTAAATGCAGAAACGTGTGTCTGACCATAAAGAGATATCGGATTTCTACTTGTAAATGTTAAGGGATGACATAGGGTTATTGCCTGTTTCTCTTCGGAGGTCGATGAGTAGTTGAGGTGTAGATATCATCATAAGACCCAATGAATTTTGGACTTTAATAAAGATAAATTAATAAGGAAAAATTAAAGTGCTTTTAAGTATTGATATTATTACAAGATTTGAGAAGCGGATATATCCAAGTATGTTGGTGTAGACCAGGAAATTACATGTAACCTTAACAACTATCAACAGCCACAAATTAGCCATCCATATTTTTGAACCTAACTTTACATTTTCTGCTTGGAGGTGATTGAAATTGCCCCCACTAAATAATCACATGATCATCAATAAAGTCAACAGTATCTGAAATATGAATAGTCATGCGTGCATGTATATTTATGTTTATTAGTGTGTCCATATATTTTTCCATGTGCATTACTTGAATTGTCAGAGATTCTCGTTCTTCAGCTCTTTCCCTTCTTGAAAGGCAGTGGCCGATACTCTACTGCTTTCAAACTTAGCACTGCTTCTGCTAGAACAGTTGACTTCTTTTGATATCAAATCTCTGACATTCCCAGTGCATCCGAACAAATTACAGGGAACAAATATGCAACATATTCCTCAGCTTGAAAGCTTTTAAGTTGACAGAAAAGTGTCAGTGATTTTTTTTACAGACATTTACCTTTGTTAATATTTCAGAGAACATATTCTCTAAAAAAATAAAGCACATCTTTATATGACTATAAATGACATTTTATTTTCATTCTGACATGCTATTATTTATAAATGTTATTTTTAAGTTTTTTTCATAGATTCCTTTTTGTTCACTCAAGGAAGTTATACATCTTGAAATTCACTAATAAATAGGTATCCCCATGGGTATTCCTTCTAAAATTAATTAGAAAATCAAAATACAATTAAAGCTGGAAAAAATATCAGAAATCAGATATTAAATAAGTTCTCAGACGTATTTGCATTTCTTCCTAAGAAACATCAGAAATCAGATATTAAATAAGTTCTCAGACGTATTTGCATTTCTTCCTGAGAAACAGTTGTTGGGCTGTATATTTCTTTAAGTCATCTTCACAGAGTGCTTAAAGATATGGCTTTGTCATTCTTAAATTTCTTGTCTCTTATGGCTGCTGAATTCAGCTAAGCTGCTGCTCAGTAACAGTAAGAATAACAGAACATGGGATTTAATATTTACGTGCTGCAAATCAAGATAGATAATACAGACTACATATATTATATACAATACCCTTGTGTATTACCTGCATACATCCAAAGCTATTAAAATATTGTCTCACAAATGTGTCTGATTTAAATGGAAAGTCCATGCTTCACTGAGGATCTGATTTTGTATAATATGATCCAATGAGTGACCTCCAGTTCTACTGGTTTTGACAGACTTCGAACACATTCAGCATTTCTTGAGATTTTCACAGGTCCTTGCAGGATTTAGCCAGGAGGGAAAAACTCATAAAAGACCAGTAAAAAACTATAGACGTCTTCAAAGATACAACTTCTGAAAACAACACCAGAAGATCTTCATTGATGATCTGGATGAGGGGATTGAGTGCTTCATGAGCAAGTTCGCAGATGACACCAAGCTGGAAGGAAGTGTTGACCTGCTGGAGGGTAGGAGGGCCCTACAGAGGGACCTTGACAGATGGGCTGGATCCAATAGCATGAGATTTAACAAGTCCAAGTGCCGGGTTCTACACTTTGGACACAACAACCCCATGCAGAGCTACAGGCTGGGGACAGAGTGGCTGGAGAGCAGTCAGGCGGAAAGGGACTTGGGAGTGCTGGTGGACAGGAAACTCAACATGACCAGCAGTGGCAAAGAAGGCCAATGGTATCTTGGCCTGCATCAGGAACAGTGTGGCCAGCAGGACTAGGGAGGTCATCATCCCCTTCTACTCGGCACTGGTCAGGCCGCACCTCGAGTGCTGTGTCCAGTTCTCGGCCTTCAGTTTAAGAAAGATGTTGAGATGCTGGAGTGTGTCCAGAGGAGAGCAACGAGGATGGTGAAGGGGCTGGAGCACAAGCCCTGTGAGGAGCGACTGAGGGAGCTGGGGTTGTTTAGCCTGGAGAAGAGGAGGCTCAGGGGAGACCTTACTGCTCTCTACAAGTGCCTGAAAGGAGGTTGTAGTCAGGCGGGGGTTGGTCTCTTCTCTCAGGTGACCGGTGACAGAACAAGAGGACACGGTCTCAAGCTTCGCCAGGGGAGGTTTAGGCTCGACATTAGGAAGAAGTTCTTTACTGAGAGGGTGATTGGCCATTGGAATGCGCTGCCTGGGGAGGTGGTGGAGTCACCGTCCCTGGAGGTGTTTAAGGAGAGATTGGATGAGGCTCTTAGTGCCATGGTGTAGTTGACAAGTAGGAGTAGGTGTAGGTGTTGGGTCATAGGTTGGACTCGATGATCTCAAAGGTCTTTTCCAACCTTATGACACTGTGATACTGCGAAGATTACCGTGCATCTAGAGTGCTCAAAAGCCCTTTACATGCAACGAAAGCGAAGAATCGGATTACAAATCCAGTAACAATCTAGCAGGTGAAAGGCAGTATCCAACTCCATCCTACAGCATGATGAAGCTATTCTTGAAAATCTTTTCTTCAGTATTCTGCCAAAATACAGGAAACCTAGTAGAATATTTAACTTCTTAAATTAAGAGAATCAAAGGTAGAAATTGCAAGGCAGCTCATACAATATTCAGCTGAGAATGTCAATTGGCACAATTTTGAAAACAGAACCTGTGGCAACACCTACACCACACAGGCTGAAGGGCAAAACCTCTTTCACCCATATTTATAGCCATATTTTCCCTGTCTGGATTGGTTGGAGGCACTGATAGTTCCTGTAAAAACACCAATTATTTATTTAACCTAGGATATTAAAAGATCTGCCATTTCCTAATCAGCCAGGTAATTAACCTACTATATCTGTGAAACGAACAACAAGGTACAGAAGGAAATTCGCTTTCGTCTAAAATTAATTGCTATATGTTATAATGCTACCTCATACTTCTAAATCCCTGCAAAACTGACAGCTATCACCAATTTATCGTTAGTTGGTTTGTTACACTTCCAAAGAAGCCCGAGACAACGACTGCTTTCACAACCTTTGTACTCATACATAAATATATTTTTTAGTAGAGATTAAATCTGTTAAACATTGGGGTTCTTCAAAAAACACTTTCAGCTCTTACCGATTTTTGATATTCAGATAGCAACATTTAACTGTATCTATTGAAATGTGGGGGTATTTTGATTAATAAGAATAAATTTATCAAACCAAAACAAAAATACAGCAACAACTAGGATACCTCTAGACAAAGTTTTGTTTCAATAGTAGTTGGAGCATTGATATGTGGTTTGGATGCACAGATTAAGAAGTTAGATTTAGAAATATTCGCACTAGTTTCCCATGTTCCTGACCAAAATTGTTCTGTCTAGTAATCTCAAAAAAAGTGATAGCGTTATACTGAAGGCCACATTCAGCAAACACAGTAAGGAAGATACTGAAGAAGGTGGGTTCATCTGCAGCGTTCCACCCTTTACTCTGTGTAACCAACTGCCATAACGTTCAGTGTTTTCATTTTTTACAAAGTCTCGATCAACTTTGGTTCCTATCGCGCATTAAGTACGAACCGCGTTGAGGACAAATTTCACACAAAACACTGTTTTCATTGTTATGGTGTTTGAGAAGGTACAAACCCTCTCAGCCTAATCAAAACAGTGCAATTTGTATGTATACGGTTACATAGAGAAGATATATTTACCGTAACATAAGAGCATCCACTCATATGGGAGGTGTGCGCTTTTTAAGATGTATTAGTACCAATTGTATCCCTTGCCAAAATTCTTTACCCTGAATGAAATTTCTGTTAACCACATGATAAAAGAATTTTTTTCCTGAAGCTTCTTCACTCTGAAACAACATGACTTGCAGAATCTAGCCCTCCACACGAATTTCTTTCACAGAGACTGTTTAAAATATGCTAGTAACTAGTTGATATTTGTGGTATATGCATATTCAGCAGGGCTATACAATTCTGTTTTA
>JAUMJM010000017.1:17457500-17622500 GCA_033558235.1 Neomorphus geoffroyi
TATTCACAGACACTATTTTCATGAAGATTCCTTTCCTAGGAGAAATCACTGTTCAGTGACCCAAACTGTTACTTTTCTGCTGTTATCTGTCTTTGCCTCTGGGTCTGACAGCTCCTTTTGACATGACCTTTTTACAGTATGTCTACTGCCACATTCTTTACACTTTAAAGTGTTTCCATGGTTCTTTATAATCCTGTCTAGTTTACTGGTTAATTTCCTACTTGCTCAACTATTTTTATTTACCTGTTAAGTCATGTCTAAAATGTAATAAGAGGTGAGATGATAGCAGCACGCTGGAAAACCCTCCATACATTTAGCTCACACAGGACAGAAAGAGTAGGTGTAAAGAAGCAGGTGCACTGTAGTCCTAAACTTCCAAAGACCAGCAGGAAACCTGGATAAAGGTTACTCAGCTTTGCCTAACGCGTGATGACCCACTTTCATGGCTACGGTCATCCCTGCTGGTTACATGAAGAGCCACAGGGATGAATTGCTATGTCTCTATGAAACATCCCAAGCAGTTTTAGTTTGATAGATTTCAAATAACTCACAGCCCTGAGAAATGTGTGTATAAATTTTCCTACTTGGAAGCCGGACACGAGCGGTGTTCCCCAGGGTTCAGGGCTGGCTCCAGTCCCGTTCAACAACTTTATCAATGATCTCAATGAAGGCACTGAGTGCACCCTCAGCAGGTTTGCAGATGACACCAAGCTGGGTGCAAGTGTGGATGTGCTTGAAGAGAGGGAGGATCTGCAGAGGGATCTGGACAGGCTGGATCCATGGGCTGAGACCAACGGGATGAGGTTCAACAAGGCCAAGTGCAGAGTCCTCCATTTGGGTCACAACAACCCTGTGCAGCGTTACAGGCTTGGGGAGGAGTGGCTGGAGAGCTGCTTGGCACAGAAGGACCTGAGGGTGTTGGTTGGCAGCGGCTGAACATGAATGTATACCATTTATATTGCTGGAGAAGATGAGTAGAACAGCTCAGATGTTGATGGAAAATACCGTCATCTTCCCCACCTGCATTCTTTAAAGCCAGTAGGAGTTTTGGTCCCTCTGAGAATGTACTTGCGGAGGAGTGGCTGGAGAGCTGCCTGGCAGAGAAGGACCTGGGGGTGTTGGGTGACAGTAGCTGAACATGAGCCAGCAGTGGCCCAGGTGGCCAAGAGGGCCAATGGCATCTTGGCCTGGATCAGACCCAGCGTGGCCAGCAGGAGCAGGGAGGGGATTGTGCCCCTGTGCTCAGCGCTGGTGAGGCACCTCGAGTGCTGGGGTCAGTTTTGGGCCCCTCACTCCAATAAGGACCTTGAGGGGGGGAGCGTGTCCAGAGAAGGCAACGAGGCTGGGGAGGTGCTGGAGAATGAGCCCTATGAAGAGAGACTGAGGGAGCTGGGGTTGTTTAGCTTGGAGAAGAGGAGGCTGAGGGGAGACCTCATCCCTGCCTACAACTGCCTGAAAGGAGGTTGTGACGGGGTGGGGGCTGGGCTCTGCTCACAAGTGACAGCGGTGGGACGAGAGGAAATGGCCACAAGTTGCACCAGGGGAGGTTTAGACTGGACATTAGGAAGAATTTCTTTACTGACAGAGTGGTCAGGGGTTAGCAGAGCTGCCCAGGGAGGGGGTGGAGTCGCCATCCCTGGAGATGTTTAAAAAATGGGTGGATGAGTTTCTTATGGACGTGATTTAGTGGGGACACAGGCACAGTTGGACTAGATCTTGGAGGTCTCTGCCAACCTTAGGATTCTATGATCCTATGATCTAACCTGCATTTACAACATTTAATTACCTCCAGAAGTGGACCATTCTCTATTTAATTCCATTTAATATTGTCTTTCTTGGCATTATCTGGCTCCTCTCAAACATATTTGATTTCTTTTTACCAGTTTATACCAGTTTGTCATTGGTGATTACGCTTAAATACTCCCTTTAAGATATTTTTCTCATCCCACATTCTTCTATGCCTTTTTTAATAGGCTTGCATGACTTAGATTTGTACTCCAATGCCAGATCCCTCTCCTTACAGCAGAATGACTACAACCTCAGCATATTAACATTATGACTAGGCACCTTTCTCCTGCTTTCAATTTCTTCTCTAGTTTTGTCCATTACATCTGCAAGTAGAGTTGGGTATAAAAGGAGGACATAACGTTAGTTAAATTTAAAGGAGACTGGAAGTAAAAATATTTCTTCAATTACATTTACACAGTAGCAATTCAACTTGTCACTGAAACCTAGGGACCAAGTACTGCGATTCTACAGAAAACTCAGTAATGTTTGTGTATAAATCCAGGCATATTCCAGTTGCACTTGTATAGAAGCAGGAAAGAATTCCTTTCTGTCTGGAAAAAAAGCATTTGGTGAAACTGTTTACCCATTTCTCCTTTATGATGTGCTTCCTGATTTATGGAATGCTCTCAGCTCTTCCTCTAAAATCCCCTTAATGTTTTTTTTTCAAAGCAGTCTATACATCTCAAACTCCTCCCTTCACAGCCAGAGCAATAAGAGACAGTAGGAAACTTTCAAATAAACAAACAAGCAGAGTAAAACATCTGTTGATTTTAAATGCCTTATCCTCTTGAATTTCAATTCCCTTCTCTCTTAATGATGTGTTCAGATGGGAAGCGGTGTTGAGATGGCACTTTTCTCAGATACTCATCCATGAAGTGATAAGTTCACCTGTACTTCTATATCAATTCCTATTATTATTTTCAAGATTAAGCCAATGAAGAGAGGGGTTTACGCTATGTTTTGAACACGGTGAGCTACCTGAGTCTCAGAAACCACAGCCTCAAAGCTGACTCTCCAAACACAGTTGAAGTTGTGGCATTATGTCATATCATTTTGAAATCCATATTTCATTTGCTTACTGCAGTACAAATCACTACGGATAAAAACTGCCGTGCTCACCGATGTTTCAAGCTGCTTTGCCCTTAGACTGAATTCAGTGCAACTTCTTCGCACTCTTCTTTAAAGGAAGACTTCTATTTCTGATTATGCTCCTTTTTCTATTATGATTATTTTCTATTTCTGATCATGGTCCCAGGTAAGCATGGAGACTTTGACCCCTCCCTTTAGATTTTTACATCTCATAGTAAAACAGGGCCAAACCAGGCATGGTATTTCGATGTTTGCTCAGACCTTGTGTTCCAGAGACTCTGTTCCCTTCAGAAATGAGAAGTTGATTTTCAAGCAGTATTTTTTCCCTCTCATTTTGAGGACTTCAAATCAAAATCACATTCATGGACTGCTGCATAGCAAATTTCATTTAAATAAAAGAAAAAAAAAATGTGAGAGTGGGTGGTTGAACACTCAGGTTAAGCTGCCCCAGGACTTTGTGGCATCTCTGCCCTGGGTGATATTTAAAACATAACTGGACATGGCCTTGAGAAAACCTCTCTAGATTACCCTATTTTTGGCAGGAGCCAGACTAGATGATCTCTAGATCTCTATTATTGTGTGGTATGTGATCCTGCTTTGCATAGCTTAATCTCACAAACTTTTTTCTCATTTATGATAGGATGTAATGTTAACTGTTTATACTGTTGATTGCTTGTATCTATAATCAAGATGACTGAAGGACCTGGTTTGTTCCTCAGAACAAATTAATTTTTGAACAAGAGAGTCAACAGACTCTAAAGCCATTGGGCACTACTGTCTTGAAGGACTGATATTAAGATTATTGCTAATAGCATCTCATTCAACACAATGGCAGAACCACCCATTTAACTTTATTTCTATAGGAGTCTTCTCTATGAATCATAACTTCTAACCGTACAAGTATTAGAAATACTGACTCTGAAATAAGCCACCCAAAAAAGTTAACCTCTACCTGTTTCTTTTTATAAACTCAAGATCTTGGTTTTTTCCTTTTTTTTTTTAAAGTATCAAGGATATATTATTAATTCTTTTCCACTCATCTAAAAGAAGATAACAGTCTATAAAATCGCAGAATCAACTACATGAATTCTTTTTCAGTCATTTAAAATAATGGGCATCAATAGCCAATCTTTGGAAAAACACTGGGACACAAAACTGCCTTTATCAAAAACATTTCTTATCAATCATTTGTTTTCCTCTTCCTGATGATCTCCAGTGACTAACTCATATATAATTAATTCTACTTTTTGATATTTAAAGGCCTATGATACTGAAGCACCTTTGCACATGAAAAAAATCAAACAAATTGAAGCTTCACCACACAAAGATAAGATACTGTCCGAAGCATACCAGTGGTTTAATATCATTTTCCTTCCTCGTAAATTTTTGGGACTGCTGTTTCTAGCAGTGTGTAGTTAAAAAGAACCATCACAGGAACAGCTACAGTCATCAGATCAAACAACTAAGATTTTTTTTATAAATTGTATCATTTTCCCTGTCCTTTTTCCACCTTAGCCACGTACATTTCCTTGCTATGAAGGTAAGATATTTTAAGAAAGTGGATTTGGATATCTCAAACTGAAGAACTGAAGATTTGCAGTCAAATTTGAAAGCCACGTCTATAACTGAGGCCACAAGCTTATATAAGAAAAAAAAGAAAGGAAATATTGTTCCATAAGCTGTAGTCATGTATAATTGATAAGTCTTTACAGGGATCAATTTGGGTTTTGTTTGGTGCAAGTAAAAGTTGAAAGATGGGGAGGACTTTGGAGTCTCGCTCTATATATCATAGAATCACAGAATCAACGAATCGTAAGGTTGGAAGAGACCTCCGAGATCACCGAGTCCAACCGTGCCTGTGTCCCTACTAAACCCTGTCCCTAAGGAACTCATCCACCCGTCTTTTAAACACCTCCAGGGATGGCGACTCCACCCCCTCCCTGGGCAGCTGTGCCAATCCCTGACCACCCTTTCAGTAAAGAAATCCTTCCTAATGTCCAGTCTAAACCTCCCCTGGTGCAACTTGCAGCCATTTCCTCTCGTCCTATCACTGTCACTTGGGAGCAGAGCCCAGCCCCCACCCCGTCACAACCTCCTTTCAGGCAGTTGCAGACAGGGATGAGGTCTCCCCTCAGCCTCCTCTTCTCCAAGCTAAACAACCCCAGCTCCCTCAGTCTCTCCTCACAGGGCTCATTCTCCAGCCCCTCCCCAGCCTCGTTTCCTTCTCTGGATGCGCTCCCCCCCCTCAATGTCCTTCTTGGAGTGAGGGGCCCAAAACTGAACCCAGCACTCGAGGTGTGACCTCACCAGCGCTGAGCACAGGGGCACAATCCCCTCCCTGCTCCTGCTGGCCACGCTGGGTCTGATCCAGGCCAAGATGCCACTGGCCCTCTTGGCCACCTGGGCCACTGCTGGCTCATGTTCAGCCGCTGCCAACCAACACCCCCAGGTCCTTCTGTGCCAGGCAGCTCTCCAGCCACTCCTCCCCAAGTACATTCTCAGAGGGACCAAAACTCCTACTGGCTTTAAAGAATGCAGGTGGGGAAGGTGACGGTATTTTCCATCAACATCTGAGCTGTTCTACTCATCCTCTCCAGCATGTACTCTGTGTGCATACGTCACATGAACTTGTCTATATATCGGTAAACTTGAGTACTATAATCCTAATTATGATGATGATGATGATCATGGTGATGTGTAAATTTATGTTTCTACAGATATCTGCACAGAACATCGGTCTGCACACAACAGAGAGGGGAGAAATCATATATAGTTTTTTTATACTCTTGGATTTTTTACTGAAGGAGAAAATCCTTAAGCCATTTGAGGATCAGATCCTTTTTACAGAGTGCTTTCTAAATGAAGGGTTGAAATCTTACATGTGTTAGTTGCTGACAAGCATCTATTTGAATAGAACATGGCTTCTTTCCCATTTTCAGTGCATTAAAATATTTATCAAAAGAGATTCTTCAGAGTAAGGTAATACCGGAGTCAAAACTTGACCATATTTTCAGCATATCATCTCTCACTTACCTATCTTAAGTGCAATTTCAGTAGTATTGTTGCATGATGAAAGTTTCTAGAGAATATAATATCAAATATTAATTCCTTATGTTAAGCCATGCTGTTTGCTGATGTGCTTGGAATAGATGGTTGGAAAGAAATGAAAACTGTCAGAACAAGAGTGTTCTATTAAATGGAAAAATGAAGAATTTTTTATATAAAATTATTTTGACAACCAAACTGAAACAATGGCTTTCTAAGGTCTAACTATCTTTCTCCTTGGGTGATCCAAAGTCCACTGAAACCAAAGGCAGTTCTTCCACAAGCTCAGCGAGTTTTACACTGAAATCTTTCTTTGCCTTCCTACGGTAATTTGATAATAGTGGGGACCTGAGCAATATGGAAGAAACTTGAAAGAACGAAAATAAAGATTTATCTTAGGAAACAGTCAAGATATCTTTGATACAAAAAACCCTGATATACCCCCAAATATTTTGTCTTGAGTGAGAAAGCAGAATTGTAATTGAAGAGACAAATATCAGAATTTTTCATGTCACAAAACTACAAGAAGTATGTGAAACACGTTCTTTTTGCAAACTGTACCTGCCAATTAAAGATAATAACATATCCTATTGCAGCAACACTTCATAGTAAATGGAAATCAAAGCTGACTAATTCCACTTAATTTCTTAGCTGACTGCCTGGTTAACTGTAGCAAATACTTATCTATCTATCTATCTATCTACCTACCTACCTATTTACCTATCTAAGGGAGAAACGTGGTTTGAAAGGAAGCCAAACAAATTAGAATTGACTCTGGAGCGCACACAAAACAATGCTGAAAGAACAGCTGCAGTTTAGTATCCACCTGGATTAAGCAGTAGTCATTGTAAATTAGGTTACATGTCAACGCAAATTACAAATTGATATAAACTTCATCTTAGGTTCTGTGTTTAATGTTTTAAACAGCAGTTCATTTGAAGTTTAATGACGGTGTGTATATGCATATCCCATCGCAGAAGGGCTGCAAAACACAGAACTTCTAAAAGCCTTAGTTTTCACCCCACGCAAGTTGTTCCGGTACTCAGTGGGAAGATCGGCAATTCAGTATGAATGCCAAGAAGGAGGTCAGTAACGCAGCCTTACACCACCACAGGTTATATTGTCAAAGAAATTAAAAGCAACCCTAAAGAGAAGAAATACCTGCATTTAGTTAGAACTTGGAAAAGCTTCTCATTCCTGCAACTACAATAACTTTACATGAGTTGACTCATCATCCACAGAGTCTGTTGTTGAAGCAATTATCACCCATTGACATAGAGGATGCATTTACTGATTCAAAGGTAATTTCAATACCCATATAAATCACCGGTATGTGAAGCCGTGGTGGAGGGGTTTGGTTTGGGGGGCAATCAAAGCAATTTTTAAAAAAATTAGTGCTGTTAAATACACAATCATATCCAGAAGAGGCAGCATGGAGACTTAGCTACAGCACTGTCATTTGTGAGCGAGTAAATGTTTTCCTCTATACCAGCAAAATCCATTCCAGAAAATCATACTTCTGTGCTGGAAAATAAATTCTCCCTCTCTTACACTTTGTTTCCTACTCTCTCATTAAATTACTCCTTATTTCTGTAACCCACCAGTTCCCTCATTTATTTCTCGTTGTGCCAGAGTTGCCTGGGAAGAACACCATAAGTGCTACATTTCAACCCTGGTCCAACTTCTACACCGGTCAGTCAGCTCAGTAGATTGGTCAGGCTTGCCTTCCTCTTCCAGCACCACCTCAGTTCAGCTCTGTACAGAACAGTTATCTCTCAGCTCCCCCTGCCTTCCCCAACAGTCTCTTTAGAGAATTTACAGAAGTTCCTTTTATGCAATAAATCCAGAGAATAAACAAACAGATCACTTCATGGCATCAAATAATTCTCACTCTTTCTACCTAGGTAAGCAATTCACTCTCAAGATTTTTTTTCCTTTAATTCTAGGCTCTAACTACCTTCGGATCCATGGTGCTTTCCCAGTTGGAGTCCAAATTGGCTTTATAGGCAATACTTAGTGAGCAGTGTGGGTTTCACTCTTTAAAATGCACAAATGAAAAGTAGATTTAAGATCTCCATAATAATCTGTTCTAAGACAGACATGTCCTGTTTTTTTATCGTTCAGATATACATGCTGGAGGGAGGGAAAAAAGAAGATAGCGGTGTACATTTCATGCTGTCCTAATACAGTCTCAAAGTTCTAAGCTATTTGATAAAAACAATTATGACTGTTTTAATGCCAGCTCAATGGAAAATATTCCTAAGATAGCTCTACTTTGCACTTATTTAGCCATTCATACCACCACTTTTCCAGGGACCCTGATGCACTGTTGTTGAAATATGTGATGATATTGATCCTGCTCCAGGCAGCAAAATGCACAGTGGGAAAGGGAGGCTGAGAACCAGGTGTTGTGGATTCCCCTCACATCCACTGCCTGTCTTCTCACTCTCTACATAAATGCATTTATCCAGAAGAGTGGAGCAAAAGCCTTACTTTAAAAAAAAAAAAAAAAAAAAAGAAAAAAAATAAGGTACAGCTGTTTTTTTTAAAAAGAAGTTTTTAATTATTTAAGAAAAAGAACAGAAAATCAAGGAGGATATCTGTGGTTACAATAGTTAGGCAAGAACTTACCCAGATTCAAAATTGCTATATTTTTCTTTTTCTCTATCATAATGGTTTCTGTATTATTATGGCTAAAGAGTAGAGTGCAAAGAAAAAAAGAAGGCTGCATGTAGCTTGAAATAGAGTAAAAAGTAGGAAGAAGCTGAGGTTAAGATAACTTTAGAGATCATTGTAACATGATAGGCTGGATATATATAATACTGCGAGAAAGTACTTAATCTGTATTTCAATTGTGCAGCTTTGTGTGACCAGACAGAAGCTGGATCTTCCAAGGCAGGTGATGCACATAGAATAAATAATGGTCATTTGCTTCTTTTAGGTAGCCAAAGATGTTTAAAATGGAAGCTCCCTCCCCCTCATGACTAATGAAGATGCTTTGCCATTTTTCATGTAGTTCAGATGTAGAGAACGAAAGTAGCAAAAGGTATCAGGAATCATGAAGATTAACTGTTGTTTTGGAAATAGAGATAAACACAGCATCTTAGAAGAGATGCAGGAGCAGGTGTTGATTGTTACACGTGCATTTGGGATCAAAATTAGTTGCTGAGCACTTTATATAGAGATTTCTTTCAAGACTGAGAATGCCGGATTCAGTAAACAGGTTCAAGATTGGTCTCTTGTTTTTTTTCTTACAAATGTTTCAACTTCCTTTTTAAGGTATAAAGAAATGAATTTAAAAAAAAATTATGCAGTATGCAAATGTTTGCAGAATTAGGTCTTAAAAACCATCTTCCTAGATTTTTTATCATACGTACTCCACCGAAGAAATATATGTATCAATTATACGAACAATGAAAGTATTAGATTACAAACTTACACAGTATGATCTGTATACTGGTCTTATCGAAATTGCACATAATTCTATCCCTGACTTCAGTTTCAAAAATACTGTATGCTGAAATTATCAAATATAAGCTGTGAAAACAAAGCAGGAAGAAACAAAAATACTGAAAATTCGTATTTCAAAAAAGTCAATTGGCAGAGAGAAGTGGACTAAAAACTTGTAAAAACATGAAAAACGGAAAATTGCTTCTGAAAACTGCTAAAGGTATTAAAGGTATATTTGCACTGCTTTGTACTGATTGCTAGGTTGTCCTGAACCAAACAAAACCACATGAACCATCCCACCCCTTCTCTGTCATTACCTTGTACCGAAGTCATCTACAATCCACGAATCGTTCTTAAAGAAGAGATAAGATTTGTCTCTCCTATTTTTACATATCCACAATGTGCATGTTGGAGTGAGTCATTCCAAGATGAATAAAGAAGAAAAAGGGGGAAAAGGTAAAAAAAATAGACACATTAAGGACAAATCAATCTGACCTATTTTAGACCTCTAAATGTTTCTCCTTCCAGACTGTTCACTATTACTAAGCATGCCACAGAGAGACAGAAGAGCTAGGGGCTTAGGAACTGCAGCTAGGAGTAGGGAATTGTGTCAGTGCTGCTGGGGCATCTTTGGCCCCCAAGGCTGGGCAAGTTTCAAATACTTCCAAATTTTGGGCAAGTTTCAAATACTTTCGGATTTTGGGGAAGTTTCAAAGTGCAGGGGAAAACGCATCACTGAAGTAAACGGAAGCAGCCTCTTCAGCATGAACGTACAAGTTGGCCACTGGTGTCAACGTCTCTGAAGACACAGGGATGATCTGAGTTGTTACCTGGTTGGTCAGCAGAGGCGCAGTGAGCTGTAACATCTACCCACTCCCAAGCTTTTAGTGGAGCAGGAGTCCATCTCTCCTTGCCCTTATTGCCGGTCTATCTGCTTGCGGTGTCTTGAACACCAAAGGTAGTCCACGACCATTTTGAAAACAACTAGTATAAATAATCCTACCTTTCAGCTTCCTAGAATCGTTTAGGGAACTTACATACTCCCAACACAGTTATGGGATATAACCCTGAGGAGTACAGTAACTCAGCCTTTATTCCATAGGTAAAAGTAAGCTACTTTGGATATCTTCTCAGATGCAAGAAACAGGGAAGGCTGTTGGGTGACAGTTCATCATTTGAGAAAAGTCTGATGTCATTCATGTGAGAGAAAGACAATTTAGAGTTAAAATTTTAAAACTAAATATACACAACTTAGATACATTAGAAAATCAAGGCTGTGAACTCAGCATCATCCATACTAATATGGTTTGAATGACTTGACTTTCTAAAAATTACAGAAAAGAAAACAAATCCAAAAAACCCCAAACCTTGTATAACTCAGAACAGATTTAAGGAGGTGATTTCCCTAATGCATTTCCTACAACCCTGGCCTTCGAAGCTGCCAGCTGCATGCTTTGCAACATTACTTAGCGCCTCACACGTTGTGATACGACCATTGTATTTGCTAATAAGTGGCAGAAGATATCCATTACTTTCTTGATGAAAAGAAAGACATCGAAAGCAAACCCCCTTATTTTCTGTTTTTTAGAATCCTCCCTCCAGCAAAGCAGACCACTATTAATTATAATTGTTTGCTTTTTAAGAAACTTTTGAAGGCAGAAGTGTGGATTTTATTACCTTTTCATAAATTCTGTTTATCACACAGTTTCAAAATGTAATCCAACTATTTTACTTTTGAAATGTCTGTTCAGTTACCTCAGCAATAGCATTGTAAGAAAGCAATGAAACAAAGAAGAAACGAATACGTCAAGTCATTTGAACCCAACAGGCCTCTGAAACGCAACCCAGCTATTGATACTGTGTCTACTTTTAAGCGTAGAAACCTTCCTTTCGGTAGCTATCACTGAAATACCAGCTGTAAGTGTTCTGTTATTCTTCTCAGTAAGGTCAAACATAACTATATTTTCAAATGACTTGCAAAAATAGATCATCTATTCTGGGCAAGTCTATCCATATAATTGTATATTTCTACACTGCCACAATATTGTATATTGACGATGATTGTTCATTTAGAAGAGTTTTCGTTCTCTGAATTGCTTTTTTTGGCCATCTCACAGCTCTGTGAGAGTTTTTCTGAGTTGACACAGTTCTCAAACTGGTAAATCTCAGTAATATTCTTCTGAATAAATATGTCCATCAGATTAGAGCCAGTCATTAACAGCCACTGCCTTTGCCAGCGTGCAAAGTAGTTTCATTGGGGTAATCATCGTTTCTAATGTGTGTTTGGTAAGGTTTACAGACTGTAAATTAACCTGTCAGATTCTAATCCAGCCCTAGTTCTAAAGACTGACTCTACCGGTCTTAAACATCGACTGATTCTACTTGTATTGTCTTAAACATCGTCTGACTCGTATTGTTATCTTAAACATCCACTGATTGCGCTGGCTAGATATTAGGAAACATTCCTTCACTGAAAGGGTTGTCAAGCACTGGAACAAGCTGCCCACGGAAGTGGTAGAGTCACCATCCCTGGAGGTATTACAAAGACATGCGGTGCTTTAGGACCTGGTTTAGTGGTGCACTTCGCAGTGTTAGGTTAGGGGTTGGACTCGATGATCTTAAGTGTCTTTTCCAACCTAAACGATTCCATGAGTCAATGTTCCTTTCAATGCTTAAATTGCTGCTGTTGATTTTATTAAGCACGAGAATTCTTGAGAAAAATGCTTTCACTTTTGTCATCTCATGTTTGGTAAAACACTTTGATAAGCTTAAGGTTGAATTTTCTGCAGTGGTTGCCTCCTGAAGGTTTCTTTGAGTTCAAGCCCACCTGCACACAAATCAAATGCAGTCAGGCTTCCCTCACTCTTCTTATTCCTTTATGAACTTCTTCCTCCACTCAGTCTGGCTAGAGGAGTTAGGTGTATCTACTAACACTTTCAAAAAGAGGGCATTCCACCTCTCTGAGACTTATGCCAATTAAGGACTCCAAAATTAAGTTTGCATTTCAAAATTTTGGCTCCAGTAAAATAGGGATAAATAGCTAAAAGTAGCAGAATAACCAATCCACATTGTAAGTATTGGCAGAATTGAAAACCTGCAAGAGTTATTTCTTGCTCTGCAAGCACCACAATTGGACCGTGGAAAAAGAAAGTCAGAGGTTCAGCCATAGGTCATGCAGAGCTCTTTGCCAGCATCACAGGAACACAGATGAATTGAGGTAGAGAAATCCCTTGGAAAAGGTTGAACTTAGCTTTTTCAGAGTGCAGAAGTGTGTTTTACCATGTGGTGCTTGGACTGATGCAGGATGCAGGCAGACAGGACAGACTGAACCGGCATCATATCTTGCTGCCTTTTAAAGGCCGCTCCTCCGAGCCAGCTCTGGTGCACGTCCTGTCCTTGAGAGAGCAAGTTATATCCCCTAATACAGCAGAAAATGGAAACAAAGAGAGAGATTTGTGCTGGGTTGGTGAATTGCATTTTCTCACTAAGGAAAACATGAGCAAGATACCCAGATACTCCCAGGGAGTGAGTACACAGATGGAGCAGAGTTGAATGAGGTGGGGGAAGATACGTTTCCCTTCCGTTGTCTGAGAACTGTTGTGTCAGTTCACCAGTCTCACCTGGGTGTCCTTTCAAAGGATGCTGACACATCACATTTGTACTTTCTGTGCTGAAAGCATATACAAAACATCCAGGAACTACAGATGGAATACAACAATGGCCTAAATTAAATGACACATGGTAATTCTCTTAACCCCTAAATGAACCTTTTGAAAATCAAAAGATATGACCCAGGTTAAAATACCTCAATGTAGAAATGTGTAAAAATTAAAAAAATAAAATAAAAAAATAAAATAAAATAAAATAAAATAAAATAAAATAAAATAAAATAAAATAAAATAAAATAAAGTTAAATTAAATTAAATTAAATTAAATTAAATTAGATTAAATTAAATTAAATAATTTTGACAAGTGTCATCTCAGCATCAATGGAATTTTTTAACCTCCATGGCAAGTTTGCCTCTTTTTAATACAAAAGGTGCAGACTCAGGACTCTCAAGAACAGAGAAATGTTTCTCGGTAAGTTGTAGTGAGGAGTACAAAATGATTTTTCCTACCCTGAATAGAACCTGAAGGGTACAGCTCTTACAGGGTTCGTACAGCCTGCCCCCAGCACTGAGAAGGCAACGTGGTCACTAGCACTATCCCAAGGAACCATTTCTGGACACCAGCGAAACACAGTTACCAGACCAACCACAGTACATTCAGGACGGTGGTAACTAAAGACACTCAGTGACCGGTTCTCATGATTTCCTGAATTCAGCCAGCTCTGCCCTAAGGCACAGAATAAAAGCAGAATAAAAGATTCAGAGATGAAAATCTAGTATGTTCTGATGAGCTTTGGGCTAGACATTGGAAAGTTAAGTTCAAGAGCAGCGTGGCTAAAGAAAAGCAAGCCAGTTCAGGGTGAAAATGAATGAAAGATACACTACAGGTGTAATGGGTTTTCTCTCTGGCTTATTTCGTGCACCTTCCATTGCCTGTAATATTCACGTCCCCAGTGGTGCCGAGTCACCTCCAGCCCGCTGCTGGAGCGTGCCTTGATGTCGCTCCTGTGCTGGGGATTAAACTGATCATCAGATTTGAGGTTGAAAAGCCAAGTTCCCCTGGGTCACACAGGGAGGGATCACAGGGAGGGATAGTGGGGGCACGGCCCCATCTCTAAAATCACCTGGTAATCTTCACCTCCTGAAGTGTTAGGATCTGTTCATTCTCTTGTTTGCTTCTAACGTCACGTTATGATTTCTAATAACTCACGTGCCTTTTGGCCTACTTCTTGTAAGCACTGGGCACTGGGAGATGCTCTCTTGCTGGTGGTGGGTGGGTGACAGGTGTCTGTGGCTTCCATCAACACGGGAACTTCTCTCCTTTTGTGTCCTCCTATGTGCAGCTCCCATTACCCTGCCCAGAAGACTTTCAGGTGCCCAGATGTTTGGTTGGCTCAGCAACCAGTCTTGACTGGTAAGAGTAGAAGCAAGTACTGAGGTATCTCAGTGTGGCTTTGAAGCCCCGGAAACTGCTGATGAGACGCATCCAGTTCTTTGCAAGTGAAGATTCAATCCTTTCCTCTCCCCCATCTCTTTTTAATTGTTCTAAAAAGTCATTTGCAGAGGGAACAGACAGGCACGTGCAGTCACCTAAAGGAGATGCGGTCTCTCTAGGAATCATTATGATGGATGAAATGTATATTTTGACTCACCTCATCCAAAAATAGACAACAGTTAGGTCACATCAACTATTCTTTAAGTACCTGTTTCTCTGCAGTAACCTAAGAGAGCAAAGGTTTCCTAGTTTAAATGCATTTTGATCATCTAATATGCAGAAATCTAGAGGTAGCAGAAAAGAATCGCACCTTGGGCAGTATTCGGATTGATGAAAGCGCTCTGGTAAAAACTGAACATGTAGAGGTTTATTTGGTTTCCTTTACTCACAAAACTTGCTGTTTAAAGGAGAATACATCTCCCTGCTTCTTCACACAAAACCGATTTTCTAACAAAGCGTTGCCAAAAAGATCCTTTCAGAGAGTATTGTCCTATAACTTTTTCAAGCAGCTGTGTGACAAAACCCAGGAACAGACCTTAAAATAAATACAGCAGTGGGAGCTCTGGCTCATAAACCAGAAGGGGAAATAAAACCTCTTGAACCAACAAGATATTTCATGCAGGTTTTTTTGTTTTCTGAGTGCTTTACAACTTTCAGAGACATTAACAGTATATTAATTTTTCCGTGTGGAATTCTACATTCAGGTTAAAACTGATGGATTTTCTCTATGTAATGGACCCCTAAAGTATTGTACAAATGAGTATCACAGTATCACAGTATCGTAAGGTTGGAAAAGAACTTTGACATCATCGAGTCCAACCTATGACCCAACACCTACACCTACCCCTACTTGTCAACTACACCATGGCACTAAGTGCCTCATCCAATCTCTCCTTAAACACCTCCAGGGACGGTGACTCCACCACCTCCCCAGGCAGCGCATTCCAATGGCCAATCACCCTTTCGGTGAAGAACTTCTTCCTAATGTTAATCTTAAACCTCCCCTGGCGAAGCTTGAGACCATGTATTAACTATTCTTTGTAAGAATTAATTAGAAAAGAACTGAAAATCAAGGAGAATATCTGTGATTAAATTAGTTAAGTAAGAACTTACCAGATTCAAAATCACTGTGTTTTTCTTTTTCTGTACTATAATGGTTGGGACATTGCAGAGAAAAAATAAAAGCTTTTATAAAAAGAGGAAAATATCTGGTCTATATATACATTGCTTCAAAACAAGCTCTTGAGTTATTTTCATATTGCATTCAGCTACTGCCATGACAATTTCCACATCTCTGCTCACATCTTTTCATTTAAGACCAAAACAAAGCTAAGAAAAAAGTCGGATGAGAGAATACTGGATGGGAAAGAATTGGCCATCTTGCTCTGAAGAACCTGAGTAGGCAATGAGACATGGGGAGAGTTTCTTATCTCTGTGCACATTAATTGCCACAGAAAGGAGTAGATCACCTAGAAATATTTCCTGTATATCACAGATTTTTACGTCTCCATTTAGAGATTCAAATTAAATCAATGCCAGAGAACAAACACAATCTCTCTGCTCCGTGAGCCTGAAAGATTTTTTTGCTCGTGAGGAAAAAAAGGAAAACAGAGAGAGACTTGCAATTCCAAAAATAAACTACCTTATCTCAATTTCAAGATCATTTAACAAGTGGAACTGGCCACTCTGCACTTGGTCCCATAAGCGTAGATCAATTTCATAGCTATGGAGTAGCAAAATATTTAGTTAATTCGTTACTGAAAAACCGCTTCTTAGAAATTTCTCAACTGCCATCTCATGGAAGATCACAAATTTACTGCTGTTAAATACAAACTATTGGCAGACTCCTGTAATAAAACTACCCATTGATTCAAATTCAAGTTGTAGTTTGAGGATTATATACATGAATTTTCTTAAGGGGAAAGGAACACAAGACCGATGGTGTTGAACACACACCCTGTAAGACATTTTAAAAATAAACAAGACAATATCATACAGCTACGGTAAAAATACATATTTTTAGCACGCAGCTATTAATCAAATGAGCAAAATAAGACTTGCGTCATACTGATAGAATTCCATTCTAGACCTTCAAAAAAATCACTGGGACAGACTGATGATAGCAGAAACCACGAGCAGGCTGGAACATGGTGAAAACCTTGGGTGAATCTATACAAAACAGGCCAGCCACCTCCCATCCCTTCTTCTCACTGATATCCATTTTAAAATCTGATGAATAGAAAAAGCAAAACTAAGGCTTGGTTGGGGAACTCTTTAAGATGTTCGAATCTGTTTGTCTGAATGTGTAGCTAGAAAAAGTCTATTCGTATCGGTGCAAGAAGTTTTTCAGCAAATGGTGTAAAGGCCTGAATTTCACTTGGAAAGAGTAAAACACCAAGGCCTGTCTTAACGCTTTTTTTCCTAAGAACCATAATTGTAGCTTTTCCATTGATCACTAGCAATTCTGGCAGCCTAAGAGCAATCACAAACAATGCTGTAAAAATATACCCAGGAAAAAACCAACACTATCTCAAAAAATGGCAGATTTCAGCTGTATTTTACAGAAATAAGGACTTAACGTATTAGACTCAAAGTGGCATCAGTTAATTATATTGAAAACTCGTGGCAAAGTAAGCTTCTTGTTAAAAATGTGTTGCAAACTAAACTGAGTTATGATAATTTTGAAAGGATAAATGAATATAATGCTTGACTGTAGCAAAACAGTGAGGAAGGGGGATGTGAATAAACAGCAGGAGACCAGAAGGTAATTCAAGGGCAGAGGAAGAAGAACACAAATACTGATCTGCATTTCTGCTGTGTTTCCGAGCAACAACACTCAAGAAAAACAGGTCAGCTCACCAGGTGGTAGACTGTGCAACTGTTTGATGCTGAGTCCTCCTGAGGATGTGCTTTCCATGTAACACACATGTCCAAGGAACAGTAGAGTGTGCAAGCAGCTACAGCATCCCAGGAAATTTTTATCTTAAGGAGGATAGAAAACTCAGCTAAACTCTCTGCCACATTTTCTCAAAAAAATCAACCCCTGCAACGCTGCAGAACAGCAAGAACCAACCCATCTTTGAACACAGCTTTTTCACTGGAAGCATGAAAAATTTCCCACAACGCTTCACCCTCACCTCAGTCCTTTCCAAACATCACATAAAAGACCAACTTCTGAGCCTCTGAAGGCTCTGCGCTTGTTTCTCCTCCATCAGTTAGTTTTCTGCTCTATCTACTAAGCTTTCTCCTTTGTCATGAAGGTATCTACAACTCACAGTCTTTTTTTCTTTCAAGGTCATAGTCTGGATATTCTTTTGAGTGTGCTCAAAGCCATCACACAATTATTTCAGCCATTTCTCCCCCAAATTGACCGTATACTCTCCAACACTATCTTCTATTTAGGCTGTATTGTTCTAGACTGGAGTTAACAGACTCCTTTACCATCTTCCCACTCCATTCCAATTTCTCCAAAAGTTTTACTCTATGGAGAAAAACAACACAAAACCAAAACTCAACCACCAGGTCAGAAACAGGAAATTCTTTTCTTTCCTTCATAGAACTAATTATGGAATGACAGAGGTGTATTTCTAGCCTCACTTTTTGTCCATTTTATTCTCTTTTCATGTGCTTTGGATAAGTCAATAAAATTGGCTTGAGCACGGGAACAAAAAGTAAACAGATCCACCCACAACTTTACCTAAATATTAAAGATATGATGCATAGACACATTTTTCCTAAAGCATAATTCACCTCATTTCAGGGAGGTAGGCATATTTATTCACCAAAATCCTGGACTCTAACTATTAAGTAAATACATAGCATAGGTCTTCCTTTTGCATTTGAGTTTAAATAATTTCAAGTGAGTTAATGTTCTACTGAAAATTAAATATTTATACATGTAGGCATTTACATACTCAGAAAATAACTGATGAACAGATAACTGGAGTAAAATTCCTGTGACATCCTTATAGTAGGTAACCATACAATACAATATGCTATAACGTAATGTAACGTAACGTAACATAATGTAACATAACGATATATAATATATCAATTTCCTAAAATAATTTTCCTGAAAACCAGAGTGTTTAACTCTCATTTCCTTTCCAGTCTAAATTTATTCCTGGACAGTTTGTTCGAACTTGTTCCTGAGCCAACACTATTCTTTAGCTTAAACAGTTCCTTCCTGTCTCTGGCTTTACCATCCTGATGTATTTAAAGACAGCAATCTTATCCCTTCTTTGCTTTTGTTCTGTTAAAATTCTAAGCTCTTTCAGCGTCCTTTCATGAAATAGACTCTTCCTTCCCCTGAGAATCATAAGAGCCCGTCTCTTGCACCTTTTCAAATTCATCTCTCATGACTATGAATGAGGAATTGAACACAATATTCCAGATGAGGCCTCATCCAAGTCTGCTACAGTGGCATTAATAGTCCCCCTCTCTCCACTGTAAATGTCTCCCCTGACACATCCCAGTCTTTCACTAGTGGTTTTCACTGTCACATTACAATGGTAGCACACAAATTATCCTGTGATTGATGAATGCATTCAGATACGCTTCCTTCCCATCAGCATCCCATTGATAAGCTCTGCTACAAGGACCTTGTTTGATTTCATTTATTAGTCCCTAATAATTGAAGTCTTTTGCACTTCAGAGTTTTATATACTATTCACATTTCATTAATCCTAAAACTAACTCTCTGCGTGACATCATTCCACTACTCCATATTAACAGCATCTGCCATTTTCAAATAATCAACACCTTTCATTAGAACACTTCTACTTTTTGAGTGAAGTTTATTAATCACAACATCAAATGTCTTGCATCTTGAAAATTACTCTTTAATGCTTTCACTCCTAGCATTTAGCTTAAGATTTCTTTGTTCAGCATTACTCATTTCTTTTCTTCCTGTTAGCTGTACTCACTCTAAACTTTTTATATTTATCTCAATTTCTTCTAGCAAACCTACATGAATGATTGTGTGCTTTATTAGAAGGTGAATTATGTAATGATCTAGATGGATTAGATCTTCTAAGATCTCTCTGTTCCAAAATCCAATCATCTTATGAAAGAAGGATGTCATTTCAGTCTAGACTAACATATTTTCTGTAAAACTGTTCCTTATTATCCCATTTCATGTTTTTCTCTTTTTTTTCTACAAAGCTTCCAGTTGTCCAATTCAGTCCAAGTCACCTGTTCAGCAATCCTAAGAGGTATTCACTTACTGCCAGTACAATATTTCTCTCCTGCCCCTTCCAACTCTACCTCTTTATCTTTTTAGTTGTAGTGATCTCCCAAATTCTTAACACCAGGTCTATGACTTAGTCATTATTTTTCAGAATTATCTATGCCAAAAGCTTTATTTATATTTTTTAATTCAGTGTCAACCTTATTTACAATTACATCCACTTCTACTGCCTTAATTCTTTTCCCACAGCATCACCATTGCAATTAAAAATTGCAACCAGCCATTCACTTAGCATTGATACTTATTAGATTTAATGTGTCTGTTCCCTATCCTTAACAAAACACAGCTCTACTTTTTCTACCTTCATTCTTTTCCTCTTTATTTGTTTTTTTTTTTGTTTGTTTGTTTTGTTTTTGGCTTGGTAGAACATTATTACAGTTTTAATATGTTTATTCTGCTATAAAAAGAACAGGAACAACTGCAACAGCACGTGGTGAAATAAACAGTGCTTCCTTAAATTTGTAGCCAAAAGAAACTTGCCTAGCTATACAAATTTTTCACTTCTTACTGCTGACTCAGAGTGCCAGGGATACACTGAGCATTCAGAGTTTACATCAAAGGTATTGCCCATAAATTAAACTCACGCCCTCTCTAAGATGTGGACAACGCTAATATCGTGTACTTGTGCACTCCCTGAAAAGTGTAACCCATACAGCGTTTCAAGGCAATTTTCACAAATGAGGTGTTTAGCCCAGGTTTTGCCTCCCTCCCTCCCTGAAGCAAGGGGACCAACTCGGAATGCGTTCAGCAGTACTTTGAGTCTCTAAAGCACCGAAGTACTAAAAATACTTGTTAGCACCCGTTCCGTAACAGTATTCAGACAGCCAACCCCAGTTTTGCTCAGCTTCTTGTGCTTCTTAACACTTTCCTCTCCTTCTGGAGTGGGCTGGGGGGGCAGAAGGGGGAGGAGGAGCCAAAGTTCTGTGCCGCATAGTCAAGACCTTTTCATTTCAGTGGTAACTCCATCTCCAGGGATCATCCACAGTGCGATAGATGGTTGACAACAGGCTTGCTTCTTGGTTTCCTATGGAAGGTGTGAGCAGGTACTGAACTCCTCAGCACAACACATTAATAGAAAAGTCTCCTGCACTGCTCAAATGGAAAACACCGTTCAAACATTGTAGCCCTCTGATACAAGCTGTATTTACAAATATATATATATACATATATATATATATGTATAACTGCTGAGAACGACACCGTTTAAAAACATCTTTCACCACTCATACCTCAGCAAACCCACATTTTAGAAATGAAGGAAAAAACTACTAAAGGATCAAGTTTTCCTATGTTAACTTTGAGGACCACGTGTATAAATAGCTGCTACAGTCTTTTTTTTTGTTTGGAAAGCTGTTGAATTATTTGGACATGATGTAAAGCTATGTGGCACTGTGTGACCTAATAGAAAAGCAAACTGTAAGAATTTACTATTACACACCAGCAACCTGGAGAGATAAATGCTCTGCAGAGAGGGAAGGAAGTGGAAGTCACAGAAAATTAATAATAGTCATTTTGCTATGAAAGAAGAGTGAGCTACTCCTAGCTAAAATTTGTTTATTTCTTGTCTAACATTTCACAGGTTCCCTTATCTCCTTCTGGTTTGGGGCTACACATTTGCATTTTCCCAGCTTGCATTAACCCTTTAAATCTGGCACACACAAACAGATCAGACAGGGCTCTTTTGAGAAAGATGACCTTTCATTTCTCAGACAATAGGTCAAAGGATGCCTTTCTTTTTCTCCTATTCTGTTATTCTACTGATCCTAAAATTGATGTATGTTTTGGCTGTATCTGTATTTATGACATGGTAAAACCACCCATGGGGTGTATACGTGTGTGTGAAGAGCTACTGCACAGACTTTTGGGATAACACAGGAGAGGAAAAGTGAAGAATAACACAATAGCCTGCTGCATTTGCTGCCTTTACTGTACAATAATTGGGTTTTGGATGTCACTTCCTAGATAGGTCAGGTGAAGGTGTAAAGCAGTCCTTTTTGTGTTATAAACCTCTCATTTTTTTCAGCAGAAACCCTTTATTCTTTATCAGCATTCACAGATAAATTTTTAGACAATCACAACCATCGTGTGTTGAATGTGAACCAGGCTGACTGAAAGCAAGATATTTTCAGAAAGGCTGCTGTGCCTGCTTCCATTTGCACTTAAAAAAAACAGAAGTGTTGGAGAGTGTCAAACAGCCTTTCTTTTTTCCTTGTTTCTCCTGCTGATTTTTTCCTTTCGCTGTCTCTCCTTTACATCTCGGATCCCTTGCAGTACCATTCTCATCCAAATGCTGTACAAAGTCAATGGGGATACTACAAGGGCAAGCAGCAAAAGTCCATCTTTTGGGTTTCTGCTTTTGCTTTCTTAGAACTGCATCAACCTGATACCGTCAGAAATAAGGGGACCAGCACCGCACCTGGATTGAGCTTGGTTCCTCCCTTCACAGTATCACAGCATCACAGCATCACAAGGCTGGAAAAGACCTTTGAGATCATCGAGTCCAACCTACGACCCAACACCTACACCTACTCCTACTTGTCAACTACACCATGGCACTAAGTGCCTCATCCAATCTCTCCTTAAACACCTCCAGGGACGGTGACTCCACCACCTCCCCAGGTAGCGCATTCCAATGGCCAATCACCCTCTCAGTAAAGAACTTCTTCCTAATGTCAAGCCTAAACCTCCCCTGGCGAAGCTTGAGACCGTGTCCTCTTGTTCTGTCACCGGTCACCTGAGAGAAGAGACCAACCCCTGCCTGACTACAACCTCCTTTTAGGCAGTTGTAGAGAGCAAGAAGGTCTCCCCTGAGCCTCCTCTTCTCCAGGCTAAACAACCCCAGCTCCCTCAGTTGCTCCTCACAGGGCTTGTGCTCCAGCCCCTTTACCATCCTCATCGCTCTTCCTTCTGTTAATGTCTCACTGGCTGGGGACTGACATCCGAGGAAGCGCTGGAGATGGTTTCCCATGGCTGAAATCACAATGTCTTGAACAAAGTGTGATATGATCAGCTTGGGGTAAAGTAGACACAGATACCAAAGGGATGTGAAATTGCCTGAAAACACTTTTTATTACACTTTACAGGGCTCTGATGGTAAAGTTATCTTTTAAGTGAGCACATTCACGCAGTCACAAGACCAATAAGCTTCGGCAGCAGTTCACCTGCACCTTCAGTGACAAATCCGTGAGCCTGATGATAAACACAAAGCAGTGAGAATTGTGTCCTTGCTCTTGCTTGGCACCAGGGTTCTTTAAATATTAATTTTGGCAACTGACTTGGATTTTTTATTTCTCATTCCCCTCTCTGCAAAATGAGTACAGATCTTCAGTTTATCCCTGTAGCATTGTGAAACTAAGATCTACACTTTTAAGATGTGAGGTGTTTGAGTACTACTACGATATGCACAAAACCTTCTAGAGTAAAATCATGATGTTAATACACATCATTTCCACAAAGGCACACACTTCTGTAATTCTGTACTTTCAAGGTCAAAGCTGACATTTGAAAGATATACATATCTATTTCAAGTAAAATGAAGAAGTGTTTCACTGCTATGAAACATGAAGAATGTTTTGGAGGATTCTGTGAAAGCTCAAAGATCTCTCATGTTTTGTCCCACTTATTATGGATAAGCCAGAGAGTTAAAAACAATCCAAATGCCCAGCTGCACTTTTTGCCTGGTGCTAATGAGGCCATTGATCCTGAAAATAATTGCTCTGGGCTTCACAGAAATCAGAAATCCTGTCGTTTGGGTCCGTAGCGTTATTCTTACCTTTTGTTCTGAACGTCATAGTGTTTATAAATCCGGAACTGTGAGCTCTTGCCTCACATGGAAATACGAGGTAATGCCATTATTTAGAAAAGGAGAAGAAACTGTGGAAAATCAGTCCCTTCCTATGGGATAGTCCTAGTTTGGTGTTAGCAGGCAGAGACTTCCCGCATTTAAAAAGGGTTAATTGTACATCCGAGATGCACTAGTGAGGATCTACTAATACGCAGAGGTCGTATACACCCCAGATATTTTGGAAGCCACCACAGAAGCTAAAAATCATAGTAAATTAGAGTACATGTTTGTTCATTGAATGGCAGGTGTGTTCCCATTACAAAGATACTCCTTGGAAAGAGAAGTTGCTTCAGATAGATGTTTTTACTGTCTTATACAAAGCAACCAGAGCAGGAGAATAGCTGTGAATAGATCCTCACTGGGTGATTTTGTTCTGAATTAACACTGCTTTTCTCTCTGTATTCAGCCAGCCACAGCAGGTGGGGGAATTGATTTCCTTTGTTTAGTTCATAACTGAAGATGTAGAATATATATATATATTTTTTTTTTCTGGGAAATTTTGCTGCAGAGAAGACTGCATTGGTTAAGATAAAACACCAAGAAGGAGAGTGCAATACTATTGTGGAAGATCCATAAATACTTGCTGTGGTTATACGTGTATCTCATAAATGCAATTAGACTAGGAAGTGCTGTGCTACTGTTACCTTTATGGAACAAGTGTTACTGAAAATGTCCTCTGATGCATCCCCTATCAGATGCCGCAGCACCTTCCCAAAACTATGAAACAGGCTTTAACAACTGTTACAATCACTTTACCTTTCTAGGGAAAGTCCTTAGGTGTAACTACAGCTTGCAGTAGCTCCTTTAAAAAATCAAATTAATCCTTCCAAGGAGGGCAGATGAGTTGTTCTTGTTGTGAAAAAGGTGTGAAAACCCCTCTGTTTTGAACAGTTTTGTTTAACATGATCCATGTTGGATTTAACAAGCTGCAAATAGTGTTTGGTTTCCAATATTCCTCACAGCTCCTCTGCCTGTACAACTCTGTTTGATTCCACAAGGAATCTGTTATCGATAACTTGCTTTTGAAACATAGCCATTACATTAAACCATGTGATACGATAGGCATGAGCTTTTGATCTACTATGAAGCTGATCTACAGGGATCCACCTGAATCACCCCTGAACATGACTTGCCTTACCGCAACGACGAAGAGTTTGAAAACCAACGTGACTCACTGCATTAAACACTCCCCAAGAACACATTAGACATCATATACAAAACTATTTTAAGTGTGTAAAGAACACACTGAGCCCTCAGTGTTCCAAATTAATTGAACTAAATTGAATTATTATGAATGGGGAGCAAAATCTTAATTTCCTAAACGTAAAGCGGATGCATCAGGATCAAACAGTTAGAGTAATGACTGGAAATAGTATGAGAAAAAGGCATAAAAAATAGACTGCTGTAGTAGTCCATGAAACTCTGAGTGCAAATACAGACAGCACAGAGTGGCTTGATTTTATTCAAACACAGAGAATCAAAAAGACAAAGAAAAATAAAGCAAAATACAATATCCAGCAAAAAATAAGGCTGCTAAAGAGAAGGGAAACCTGCTATGAGGGCAAAAATATTTCCTTTGCAAAGTAGCATTTCTGGTTTTGATTTACTGCATTTTCTCAAAGATTTAATCTGTAGTAAGCAAAAGATATTTATGCACTCTAACAAAATGCAATTCTTTGTGCAGATAATATTTTTTTCACCCCTAAATTCAATCTCTGAGGAATGTTACAGACTTCAGTGGATATTAAGCCTTTCTGTTTGTTTGTTTCCTGCTCTGCTGTATATTCCCCCCCAAACCCATGCATTTATTGATTTGAGGAGGAATCAATTATGGCGTCCATAACAGGGGATTTTCAAGGGCTCTTAAACTGTTCATAATCCTTCGAATTGAGTGGTAAAATTAACTCTCGCATTAGCAAAACCAGAATTGAAACAATATTATTTGGAATTCCCCCCCCCCCCCCTTTGATTTGCATTCTTTTTGTTTCGCTCATATTGTACCATTTTTAGCTTGTAAAAGTTCGACTAATAATAAAACTTAGAGACATCGGGGCATAGACAAGCAAAATAGCACCCTTATTCATGAAAACACAAAAAATAGAACTTCCACATAATGAGGAGTTTCTCTTATTCAAGGTTGATTTCTATGCAGTCAAAACCCAATTTGTGAGATACGTCATAAGGAAAATATTTTTGTGACTAATTTTGAGCACTGCTTTCTGCTCCTGTATGTGGTCCAGCCAAAGAACATCCATAGCTAAAATTATTTTCTGTAGTGGCTGTGCTTACAGTATCACAGTATCACAGTATCACAAGGTTGGAAAAGACCTTTGAGATCATCGAGTCCAACCTATGACCCAACACCTACACCTACTCCTACTTGTCAACTACACCATGGCACTAAGTGCCTCATCCAATCTCTCCTTAAACACCTCCAGGGATGGTGACTCCACCACCTCCCCAGGCAGCGCATTTCAATGGCCAATCACCCTCTCAGTAAAGAACTTCTTCCTAATGTCAATCCTAAACCTCCCCTGACAAAGCTTGAGACCCTTGAAATATTCATGCTAGCTGAAAGACTGCACCTTCACATTCAGAATGGTCAGTACCAGTTAATTAAAGGCAACATTTCTCCTGTTTCTGCTTAAAAAAATAATTTATGCAAATTTCACAGTTATTTTAAGTCTCCCTCTTTGGAGACTTTGGATTGGTCCAAACCACCAAGCTGCAGTGACTGGACAAACCCTTCTTGCAGTGAACATTTGTGCAGCTTGAAGAGTTGAGAGCATTACCTTAGGGTGGCCAATAGTGCCGTTATGAAGGGGTTTGACTAAGAAGGTAAAAGAAATGGCAAACAAACCAAAATGTAAAGGCAAATACACCCTCCACATTCTTCTGGCATGTCTGGCGTATGTTGCTATTCTTATTATTCATAAGAGATCTCGATTTTTGTCCCTGTGTTGCACTTGGATATTTCTTAAATGTATGTTTGTTTGCTTTTTGTTTGTTTGTCTGACTGCATAGGAAAAAGAAAAGTATTTCATGCTATTTCTGCTCCAGGATATTGTTTTTTATTATTTTTCAATTATTCCTTGTCCTGCAGTGTCCTGCAACTTGATTCCATGTTGAAAGAGAGCTGACTTCTATCCCTTCAGCTGGTGACATCCTGCTCTGTGCTTCTGTTCATTTAGCCCGGAACTCCGACGTCAGTACCGTCACCTATGTGGTGTTGCACATGGCAGCCAACTGCTTCTCTGCTGAACTGAGAAAACAAGAAATTGTTGGGAAGAACTGCAGGATTTGCCAAGGATTGTTTCGATCACTTTGTAGTCGCTTAGTTTCTTTGAGCTAAACTCTTCCGTTACTGGACTCATTTAACAATTCCTTCTAGAAAGAAGTTCAGCAACGTGATTTTATAACATGACGTGTTATCTGGAGTCTAAGAAGAAGCATATACCTTTCAGTGACCTTTCTGTTATAAAATGTACTGTGTTCATACAGTGAGGTTTCACTTGGCTTACCCTTAAGATTGAAGCATTGCAATTTCTGAATGTGACTGCATACGAAATTTGACGCTGCAATAATCAGCCTGGACGACTACAAGGAGTTAGTGATTCACATAATGACTAATCCAGGTGTACACCTCTGTATCATGGAAACTGCATGATTGTGACTTAATCAAGGCATAGCTAATCAACAGTATAATTAATCAATGGATACACAGCCAGTGTAAAATTATTCAATGTATGTGTAGTCAATGTGTACTTAACCAAAACTATGCATACAATATCGTCTTTCCCACTTGAAATATTAGACGCACTCCTTCAAGAACTGTAGATTTTTTAATGAGAGATGACTGTTACACCATAATTACCCCGCCGCAAAGGTAAACACATTGCAAGGGGAAGTGTAAGGAAAATATAAATTTCTATAAAAGGAACTACCTTCAAGAAAATCCCACTCTTTGTCATCCTCGTTGACCTGTGTCTGTCTTACTCCACCTGCTCAGCTTTGTGCCTTTCAGCTTCAAGATAGGTGCCCGAAAAGTCTCTGTATGTAGAGTTGCTGTTTCCTTTTGTAGGTGAGGTGCTGGTTTTCAGTCACATTGAGTTGCTCAAACAGAATGAAAGACTGAGGACTCACTTATCCCACACCTGTACTGAGCAGGAAAGCTTCCAGGTCTGGAACTGTTAATATCAATGGATTCTTCACTTCCATCAGCCCCCTTCTGTCCAAGCTGGAAGCAAAAGGAAATTGAAAAGGATGAAGATAACCCAGTAAGAAAAATGTTGCTTGCAAAACAAAACGGAACCTATAGTTTTATAAGAACATATACAACGGTTTCTTCAGTCTTCTATATGTCTTATGTCTTATATGTGATTATAGATAGAGACCGACACCCCTTGTAACACACAGTTCAGAGGACAGGATTGCTACATTTTCTGGTCCTTTGCACTTGCAAAAGGAAATGCATATTTCAGCATCCATTAGTGCTTTTCTGCAGGCTTTCCATATCCTTTAAGTGAAAGAAAAAACCAACAAACCCTGGGATAGACTCGTATCCTGCTTGTTTAAAGGTAAACTTCAGTAACCTCACCCAGAGGACTTCAATGCAAAGCATGGTAGGAAATATATTTTCAAAGACAAGTTTTTCCTCCTGCAGAGAGTATTTAGAAGAAGTGAGAGACAGCTAAAGGTGACAGAATTTGCCATCAGTGGAGAATTTTTCCCTCAGACAGCTCTGATCTTTATTCCTGACTCACTGAAGGCTCTGCACTCTCAAATGTCATTTTCCATGATCAACACTCAAAAGCTAGTAAATTCCTATCAAATTTTAGGTCTAAATATATCTCTCACAATGCGTTGAAATACATTTTCTCTCCCTCTTGGAGCGATTTTTAACATTGTGCCTGCAATTTAGCAAACGCGGACTGGGCGTGCCCCTATACACCTGTAAGTACTCTTCCCTTGATCAGAAAGCTATAAACTGTTCCATCTAAAAGCTTTTATCCGTAAAGAGGCATGAAAAGGCCTTTAAAAATGCTATATTCCTTCATTATTACTAACAACGAATTGTTACTGAGGGTGGTCATGGTAGACAGAGATTTGTTTCCAGCCTTATTTTCTAACATTGCTTCCACCATACCAGACTAGTTCTTGATTCTAAGGTGTTTTCCCTAATGTGTTAATATCATCAGTCCATCCCTCTAGAGGTTATAGGAAACTTTTGACAGTGCTTTGCTCTATTCCTGTTTCTGCAAACTTTTGAAAACACGGTATGTGTGAATAAAATGCTGATAAAGCATCCACATACCCAGGTATCCTTTCAGGAAAATTATTCCATTTATTGCAAACATTTTTCACACTTGGTTCTAAATTTTCACCAAGGATTTCTCACTCTCAGGCAAATGAGTAACTCACAGTTGGCAAACAACAGCAAAAGAAAATTCAGCTGGTTTGGAATAGTGTGGAAAGTTAATACGTCTTCGTCCTAGTCTACCTCTTCCCTAAGTCATGGTTATTTTCAGTTACTTAATAGTACTATATGCATTCATTTGGAACTTGCTTGCTTTCAAGAGACGGAATACCTGTATAGATTCAATTTTTTAAAGTTTTCCAGATCCACTACAGACACGCATTTCTGATCTAAATATATACAATTACACAGCAGGTATTTACGCATTTTTGACATTTCAAGTGAAAGCATTTGGCTTATCTAATGCACGCTGTATTTTTCCAAAGTTGTATTAGGCAAAATCCTCCCCTTCTTTCAGAGGAAAGGCTCAAAGAGCTTGTGGTGAGTTAACCACGACTGGCTGCCAGGTGCCCGCCAAGACATTCTCTTCCTCCTCCTCCTCTTCAGCAGGACAGAGGGAGAAAATAACATTAAAAAGCTTGTGGGCTAAAGACATGGAGACCACTCACCAATTGCCATCAGAAGCAACGCAGACTCAACTTGAGGAAGATTAATTTAATTTATTGTCAATTAAAAATAAAGTATGATAGTGAGGAACAAAAAAACCCCAAAAGTCAAAATATATGGACCCCACCTATCCTGCTTCATAGGCTCAATTTCACCCTGATACTTCAGAGTGAACTTCACTCAACTTCGTTTCTGACACTTCTATCTCCTTCCCATCCCCGGATGCAGGGGGATGGGATTTGTGGTTTGCTCATTACACTTTCTCTGTCACTCCTTTTTCCTTACACTGTTCCTCTAATGTGGCATAGGGTCCCTCCCATGGGATACAGCCCTTCATGAACTGCTCCAGCACGCATCCTTCCCATGGCGTACAGTCCTTCAGGAACAGATTGCACCAGTCTAGGCTTTCCATGGGCCACAGCTCCTGCCAGGATCCTGCTCCAGCATGGGCTCTCCACAGGCTGCAGCGTCCTTCAGGCATCTCCATTTGCTCTGGGTTTGAGATGCAGTATTGATACCTGCGCTGATGTGGTCCTTCATCGGCTGCAGGGGGACAACCTGCTTCACCATGGTCTTATTCAGAGGTCGCAGGGGAATCTGCTCCAGCACCTGAAACAACTCCTCCTCCTCCTTCTTCACTGACCTTCATGTCTGCAGAACTGTTTCTTTCCCATCTCTCTTTCTTACTCTTCTTTCTGAAAACTGCTGCACAGGACATTTTGTCCTTTTCTAAATACAGGGTCACCACCAGTACTGCTGATGGGCTCAGCTTTGGCCAGCAGTGGGTCCATGGTAGCTGGCTGGAACCAAATGTGTCTGACATGGGGGCAGCTCCTGGTGTCACAGAGACTTCCCTTGTAGCCCTCACAGAATCACAGAATTGTTTAGGTTGGAAAAGACATTTAATATCATTGAGTCCAACCATAAACCTAACCCTTTCAAGTTCGCCACTAAACCGTGTCCCGAAGCACCACATCTACACGATTTCTAAATATTTCCAGGGAAGGTGACTAAGTAAGTTTCCTGGACAGCTTATTCCAGTGCTTGACAACCCTTTCAGTGAAGTAATATTTCCTATATCTAGCCTAAACCTCCCATGGCACAACTCGAGGCCATTTCCTCTTGTCCTATCACTTGTTACTGAGGAGAAGAGACCAATGCTCGCCTCACTGCAGCCTCATCATCTTGCCAGGTAAATTCAACCAGCTCTCTGAGCTGGATCTAGATTTCTAGTCGAAGTATTGTAAATCCAGAACAATTCAAATGGACTCTTATTTTACTTCGCTTGCATAATAATTACCTGTAATGATATATCTGGTCTATTTAATTGTAATTCATGCTTTCTTCTTCCTGAAGTTTTCACCTATCAAACCCCTTTACGTATGTACTTCCTCTAATCCTTTTAGATTTATATATGTCTACAACACATCCTTTCTTAATTGCTTCTTTTGAAATTAATACTAGGTTTTAATGGCTTCCCATAGAAGCATTATTCTCCTTCACATCTCCTGCATTGCTTCTGAGTCTTCATTATTTCCTGCAATACGGTGACCAGCACTGTGTACAACATCCTTCTACTGCTTTCATTTTGAAACACGCTCATATATATCACAATGCTCACACGGCTTTCATCACGGCAGCATTAAGTTGTGAACTTAGGCAACACCAGAGAATGAAGAAATACCAGGCACATGACCCAAAGATTTAATGCTGAAGGACTGTTAAGAGAAGTCCTGCTTTCTACTATAGCTCTTTCTACCCAACCTCAATTTCTCTCTTCACTTTCAGAGAGCTTGTTAGCTGTTTCTGTAAGGTTCTGAGCCTGGGGAAATAAAAGCAAAGCAGTAATGTACCATTATCCTTTCCTAGGCAGGATTTTGTGACTCCCTTCTGGAGGAGAGAGAAATGCATCATTTAGTCAGTCCTTGAGATCTTGAGGAAAGCTCACACCATTAACCTGTATTCTGTCATCTTCACTTCCGCTGCTCTTTGCTATGTGGCAGTGATGTGCGTGTGGCATGAGTTTGTCCTCACAGTCTCCATTACTTTGGACAGGCTATGAAAATTTCACTATCTAAATCAGAGCAGAAAATCACGAGACAAAACCTACTTTTGAAATTCAAGGGTGGTTCTCCTGCCAAATCACAAAGGCCTGTGGCAAATAATGAGTGACCGAAAGCTTCAGAAAAAAAATTCAAATAACAATTTACAGTAAAAAAAGTATTGGCTGTTAGAACTGTGCAATCCACCTCTCCTTTTCAGTCTGCATTCACTTACCGCTATAACTTTGGTAGCTAAGTTACTTATTTATGAAAAATTTCAGCACTGGTAATGTACTTGGTAACCCCATACACAGCACAGTGTGAAAGGACTTCTTGATGTCCACAGAGATGATATCTCTTCCCTGATTCTTGTCATCTCTTATTGTTATTTACTCCAAGAAGTTAATCAGGTTTCTTGAGCCAGCCCTCCTTTTCATAAATTCATGTCATCAATATGTCTGCTTTCTGCCTCTTTTTTGTGAAGTGGATTCAGGACTAAAATATAGAAAAATAGACAATAGCCACAGGAGCAAAAGAAAAATGATAACGAAACCCCACAGATGATAACAGAGAAACAGGAAGGGTTAGAAGCGTAGTCAATGAGTGCAGCTAGCCCTGTAGTGAAGGGACCAGAGCCCCTTAACTGCTACACTGGGCATGCTTGCAAAATCATCATCAGCTAGTAGGGAGGCTACAGGAACGCCCTTGAGCATCATCCAACTTCCAACTTCTAGGCTAAGCCATTGCCAGCATAACAATAAAGACGTGTTTCTTCTAACTGTTGCCTAATCACAGTATCACAGTATCATAAGGTTGGAAAAGACCTTTGAGATCATCGAGTCCAACCTATGACCCAACACCTACACCTACTCCTACTTGTCAACTACACCATGGCACTAAGAGCCTCATCCAATCTGTCCTTAAACACCTCCAGGGACGGTGACTCCACCACCTCCCCAGGCAGCGCATTCCAATGGCCAATCACCCTCTCAGGAAAGAACTTCTTCCTAATGTCAAGCCTAATATTGTGAGAAACCTTACAGGAAATGTCTTCATATGATTTATATTCAGGGTGAATTTAAATCTTCTCTGTTTTTCCACGCTGTCTTTTGGAGAGAAGAATCTCATTCCATTTTCATGACTATCTGCAATTCTGGCATTTGCTACCACGTAAGCATTTGATTACACAAATAGTATCTTTCCAAAAAAAAAGCATGTGTGTACTTATATGTACTTTATATTCTACAGAACGGAGGACGTAACTATAAATATATCCACCATCTTCACCTCCTTCTTGTTCTTACTTTTGCTACAGTCCTGACATAGATCTTTTCATTTGCTTTTCTCACAGTTTCCTTCTTCATTATTATTTTCTCAATAACTTCTTTGATCTTCCAGTCCAACGTGTCTTCATATGCCTGTTTTAACCCAAGACTTTGCAGAATTTGAATTGTGAACAATTATTTTCTTCCTGTTTCTTTCACTATGTAAGTGTTTCAAAGGCGTTAACAAATTCAGCTTAACAGAATACCCGTGAGCTTAGATTGTAGGGTCAACTTCATTCTATCACAGGAGAAGAAAACAGTTGAAAGCCTATGCTAAAATGACCATTTTCACATATTTTGAATGCTTTGCCTTTGAAAGCAGATCTCAGGGATACTCTTTTTCAGCTACTTGACCAAACCATTTAGTTTAATAGAAGATAAAGTGTACTGTACCCATAGAATTAAGACTAAGATGTCTCTAAGCAGCTTCGAAAGAGGTCACATAATGCTTAGTCTTTTCCTTCCTGAACTCCATCTGCTCATGACACAAGCCTCCAAACTCAGCTCTGCAGACTGTGGCTCAGTATATTTCAGTCCACATCTACTTTCCCAGACTCTGAGCTCTACAAGCACATCTTTGAAGCAGTGTTATCTCCAGAATGACAGTATTTCTTTCTATATATTCATCTGCTGCTTCTTTGCAGCATTTTATCTTCTCTTTTTTTTCCTCATCAATCTTGTCCTATGGTACCAGGGTATTCAGCACAACAAAGTCCTGGTGTATTTATGAAGGTTTTAGACAAGGATTTGGACAGCAATAATTATGAGTTTTGAAAATAAAGAGGTTACAAGTAGAATTAAAATTCCTAATCTTAATATATTCAAAGACATCTTATGCAAAATGTACTTCCTGGGGTATTGTTCAGCCAGAACACTGCTGGCCACGTATTCCTATGGCATCCTTACCTTGGACATGACATTAGCACTGGAATTCTTCCTTTATTCTGCTTCTTCTCAACCCAGGTACAGATGGAACTCCCACTTTAATTCAATGTAAAGGCAACTCAAATGAATTTTCTGTGATTAATATCTTTGCTATTCAGAATCTTTCCAAATTTCACCTACTGACCCATTTCAGAAAGGAAACACTGTTATTTCAGTTTTATTTTCCTCTTCTCTGTTATGATCAATGCACAACCTTAAAATCTTTTTGGTGTCGTACGTCATGAAAAGTACATGAAAAGACTTGTACATCAGCTCATTTAAGTTTGACAATTCCAACATATCCTCTGTTTCCTATCAAAACCATTTTAATATATAGAAATAAAACTTCATGTAACCAAGCCTTTGAAGACTTCTTCTCTTCCCTCACTTCTTCAGACATTCGTTTTTGGATACAATAAACTAGATGGAATTGTGGTTACACAAGGTCAGATTCACAAACTTATGTCTAATAATGCTTACGCTGCAGGGATAACTTCGACTGACGACCGAAGAGCAAAGTTCCAAAAAGATTTAGGCTAAAATTTCCAAGTGCTTGCTGATTGTGAATGCTCCTTTTGTGATCTTAGGGGTTTGCTTCCTTCCTTAAGCTGGATCCAGGACACTGAGCTGAGTGCCACCATCTCTGGGCAGGTAGCAGGATGAGAGAAGCACCTCCAAGAGCAGCTGGGATTCCCCTTGCTTCAGCTGATCTGTGAGATGGCAGCATTTGTCTGAAAGCCTGACGTTCCCCAAGTGTAACTGCCTAGCAAATTCCTGAGAAATGGAACCTCTCTCTCTTCCTGATGATAAAATGCCTTTACCAAAGAACTGAGGGAGTGTGTTTGACGGTATGAGAGAACAGGCTTTACGTTTCGTGCCATAGTCGTGCATGCCGTATGAAACGGGGTCGTGTTCTCTTTCATGACTCCCTCTCCATGGCTCCAAGGTTTTTCACTTCTACAGAAATCCCTGCAGGTATAAATTCATGGTAGAAGGAAGAAATTCTTCCTGAGTGTAAACTGGTGTTCAGGGAGCTCTCGCAATTGTTAGAGAAACCTCTGTTCCCATCCGTCTCCAAAGGAATTTCTGAGAGAACTGGTTTTTTAGGCTTAAATCTTTCTTAAGCCGCTAAACTACCAAGAAAACCCATAAAACAAATAAGACTCGACGTAATGGAACAGATTTCAAGTCTTAGCTCCAAAATTTCAGCAGTTCTTAAAAATAGTAGCTGTGATGTTTTAAACATCATAAAATTTTTCTCCCACTCACTTTTATTTAAAGAATCTCCCTAGCGGTGTTACCTGAGATTTAAAGAAGATACAAACCTAAACAGCCCAACGTTACTGTTGTGGCAAATAAAACGCCAACCATTAAAGTTTTAACAGAAATGAGAAAAGATAATGGGAAGTACCTGGTAACCTAGCTAAACATATGTCTAATTACAGACAGTGATGATGGATTTTCCTGTAATGTACTTACATTTTTCAGTAGAAGGGTAGATTTTTGTTGCTCCATTCCTTTTCAACTATTGCTGTGACTTAGCCCATCTGCTTTTCTGTACGCTCTTTCTTCCTTCAGTTTCACTATCCTAGCTTTTGATGATCATGTGGCAAAAGTGGAGATCCTGCGTGGTGAATTCCTGCCCGATACTGAAATGGTTATGAAACGAAACTAAATCATTGTTAAGAAACATCAAGCCTAGACTTTAATATCAAATCTTTAACATTATCCTTAATATATGAAATAATCTTAGTTTTTAACTTAGTTGTTTGAAGGTTTGTGCTTTCATCTCAATGCTGTCCATTTGGAAATCTTCTGAATCACATATTTTATGGTGATTGATAATCTGCACTTGGCTCTGTGTTAATCCCACTGAAGGAAGCAGCCAGTACCCACGGCTTTCGCTGACAGCCAGCTTGTCCTGATTATTTACTGACTTGACTGCTCACACTTCACCAGCTACGGTGCATAATAATTATTACTTCAGATGCCAGCGTTATGGATTTGGGGGGTTGATATTTTTTTCCATTCTTTGGTGGTATAACAATTTAATGGTTATCCCTTCCATTTTTATTTTTTTTTTCAAAAAGCCAAATAACATCACATTGAAGATAAACCCACGCCTTTACCTAGCGCTTGCTTGGATGAAGCTTCACATACGTACAAGCTGTATTGAGGTCAGAATACAGCATAATGAAGATATTAAATAATATAGCAAAACTGTTGACAACTATTACGGAATAAATTCTTGTGAATTTTTCCAGCAGATAATATTCTGTCATTTAATTAGCACCAAAGTTCCAGTGTCAATATCATGAAGAACTAAATCTGGCTGTATAGTTTAATATCTCTCTGGCCATTAATTCTTAGACATGGATGTTCTCAAATACAATGCAAATATTATCAAATCATTTTTAACCTTCTTTGCTAGTTAAATTTTCCCTTAACACGTTGCATGAATTGCATTAGCAAAGTGTACTTTCCATTCCTTTTGTAATCTCCATATTCAACTTTCTCACTGCTTTTCATCTTTCACACCATTATGTTCACACCATACAAAGTTTTTAACAAAGGTTTGTATTTGCTACATCCAAACATTTTGCCCAGCTATGTTATCTAACCTTTATTTCTGTCCAGTTCTTATTTTGGCTGCCTGAGCTGAATTCTGTTAGATTCTGTTAATGTGTACAGTGAAAAAAAAATGTTCTTTTCTACTATTGGCATTAGTTTTTCCTATATCACTCAATTGACTTGAAATGTTAAATATTTCTCCTTCACCCAGAAATATTTTCCCCATTTTTAATATTTTTAGTCAAAATGCTTATTATAAAATATTGCATCAGTTAGCAGTGTCTGTCAGCACATATGTTAGAGGCTTTCTTGGCAGCAGGTCATGTCATTGTCATTCTCTGAATTGTTGCCTGACTTAATGCATATTCAGAGATACCCATATCCTATAATTGACTTCAGGAATCTATATGACGTTGGTCAGCTCCTGAAGCCACTTGAGGTAGTTCACATCCTAAAATTAGATGCAGAATCCTAGCATCAAGAAGTCTTAAAGGCATTTTACTAGTAAACCAACTTGTTGAGATTCTCATGAATCTGCTGTCATCATAAATCAGACGTTATCAGAGTAATTTAGCAACACTGGAAGGTGTTACACCTGTTTTCTATAAATGAACTCAGGCACAATGATGAAGAAACAGCTTGCAGAAAAATTTGCTGTAGGGACAGAAAATAGAATAACACCTCCTGCTACTGAATGGTTTTGTTCCTCACCTAACAGGGCGTGTAAAAATTGAATGCATATTTAACACCTAACTATATATATGCAATATTATAGTTCTACCTATAACAGGTAAAGTCCCTGAGCTCAGGCAAGGCCCTGTGTCCTGATGGTGTTGTGTTTAAGCAGAAATTGAAGCTCCTTCCGCATCTGATGGGTTGATCACGTTGTTATTTTATCCCAAATCCAATTGACCTGACAGTCAACTCAATTCGCAACGTTTTCAGAACGCCAGGAAACTTTGCCTTCACTCCCCCTGTACGCAGACACATTGTTTTACCAGAGAATTTGCAAAGGTTAGAAGAGGGAAAGAATCCCACTTGAGATATTTTTTAATTTGATTTTGTTCTTGCCATGCACAAATTCAAGAACACCTGTGTTACAAGAAATGCAATAATAACGTAGATCCAGAGCAGTGTGTTCTCTTACTTTGGAGGTGGGTTCTGCCATGAAGCTCAGGAGCTATCGCACAGTAGAGCGGAGCTTGGCATGAATCCAGGTAGACTGAAGCAGAATTACCCTGATTGGGAATGATCTGCAGAAATCTCTTTACATTCTGACAACTCAGAAAAATCTGACCAAATATGTTTCCAGATTTTTCCAAACAGACTCCACTCTGGATATACAGCAGCCAAGGTCACTATTTCTGCAAATAACAGGAGGCATTCAAGCCATGTATTCCAGAATCAGCTTTGGATTTGGTTTGTGATTTGAGAGTTCTTGTTCAGCTAATCTGTGGAATTATTTATTTGTGTATATTTTTCTTTCAAGGTCAATCTGACATGCAGCGGAATGTGATTTAATTACAGCTTTAAATTCTGTAGGTGGACACCTGAATAAAACATCAGGATGACGACCTCAGATCATTGTAGCAAAGAAAGCAACTACGACGTTTATGCCAAAGTACTTGTTTATATATATCTGTGTCGCATGTGGGTCTTCTTTTTCAGTTATTCAGTAATCAAATTGTTAATTTTTGTTCCTCTTTCACCTCCGATAATTTCTTAAAGATACATGACATGTTCTTTAAAGACATATGTTTTTAAGGGCAAAAGATGGATAGAAAACGCTCTTTTCTGCCAAGTTATCTGTAGTCCAGGCAACATTCTAGGCTATTTATGTAGTTCTTCAGAGATCCTTCTGTGCTATGTACTAAATGAAACTAAACAAAAAGGTCGTTCCCGTAAGACTGCTTTTAATCTACTTCTGAGATAAAAAGCAACACATGAATAATAAATGAAACAGAAGTTTCATTCAAAATTGTTACTACAGTAATCATTTATCTGTGGCCATAAGATTTCTTTTGTTCATTCTTACGTGTTTTAACAATGTCAATAAAGTCACATTTTTCTCCAAGAAAATTTAACTGACCAATATTTGCTCTGATTCACCTAAAACCCTAACTAGCCATTTCCTTCAAAAATTTAATAATTTTAGATTACTTCCCCCCAAGTTCAGGTTTATTGCATAAGGGTGTCATTAACCAAAGGCATCAAAAATCAGGTGCAGTGATCTTTGAGGAACAATGTGCAGCCTGCAATGCTCGGTTCTGAGCCTTGCAATGGCAACAACAGCATTAACATTGGATGGACCAACCAGTTTCGATCTTTCTTTCACCCAGTCTCCTTAAAATGGGGTCTGTGGTCTGCTAGGGTTAGGGCTGCAGAGCTGTAGAAACAACGGTGACCCAAATGTTCAATTTAGCATTAGACATTCAGACTTATTTATTTTCAAGTTAGATAAATGTAATCTTTGTAAACAACACACATTAAGTAAACTGAGAAATACCGTATGCATCCTACAAACTCTAAATGATAATGTTATGGCTGTGTAAAAGGAAATACATGTAGTTATATGTTTCAGCCTTGCAACACCTTGAATTTAAAGTTGTTAGACCACATTTTATTTACAGTATATGTCTATTTCATTTTATCAATAATTCTAGTAAGATTTTTACCTGCTTCCTCTCTCTTGCTGTTTTTGCCTTTGTATAATGTTGCAGTTTATGTAGTCTGTAACAATATATATACACACATACATTTTTCATTTTGAATAAATGAAATTACATTTGGTCTAATAAATATGTTGTCATCTAAATAGCAGCCTCATTAGAGTTCATTATAAACATTACTTTTATTATTTAGAATTTACTGTAATGCTGACCACTATTTATTTAGTGCCAGTAAAAAAACCTGTACACTTCATTATGTGCAGACTGAACCTTACAATTATATTGTGCCAAGATCTGAATACAAAGCAGTAAGATTTGTAAACTGCTTTGCATTTCTTGAAGAGAAGCCACAGCACAGTACAACTGCTGCAAAGAGCACCAGCAAACTCAGTACGAGAAGCAAATGAATTGAAAATCCATAGAGAAATAAGGTAACCGAGGATTAATAAAACGTATCACTAATATTCCTAAGTAATGAGAGATGCATTTCATCAATACTATTAATAAAACATAGTATTAAACTTTACAATAGGGCCTAAGTTCCTAGCACCTACTGAACTGGACATAATAGGAATGGAGGTAAAAGATGTTACAGTCTCTCTCACCCAGGAGATATAACATTAAATAAAAAACCATTTGTACAGCAGTAGAGTGTATCAGAAGAAGTATTTGCAGAGGCTCAGGAAATATGAATGCCATCGTATAATGTACTCCTGAGATTTCATCTTGAAACTCCATAAAGTTCTAGCTATCCTCACTCAAAAAAAGAGGAGTTAAAATCGCAAAAGCAGCAGAGAAAGTCTCATAGCATGGACAGGGAAATAAGAAAGGTTGACTTTATAGACAGTACTGAAAGAGAATGGCTTGCTCATTTCACCAAAATGAAGGCAGGGATGTGGAGAGGAATTATCACTGGTATTTTTACATAATGAAGGGATGGTGTGGGAAGATGAGGTAGGATGGTGTCAGAGGAGAATCAGTGGGGAGGCAGAAGAACCACATAAACTGCAAGATAGACCAACACAAGAAAAAATTGTAAAATGGTCAGAAATAAATTCAGGTTGAAAATTAGAGAAAGGATTCTGGTATGAGAGCAGTGAGGTTCTGGAACAAGCTCCTATCTGATGAGTTGGAGACAGAGGAATCCATCTCTAATTCCTCAATGATCCTGATGTAGATGGCACCCTGATAGTAGGGAGCTTGAGTTAAAGTCCAGGGCTTTCTTTGCACCTGTCACACTTCATACGGGTTCAAGGAGTTCATTGAGTTTCGTAGCAATGAACCCTGATGAAAGAAGAGATTAAATACACAGAAAAAAGCTGTCCTCAGTTCCCAGCACTACCTTTCAGAAATTAGTATAGGCTTGTTGGAGTTTCTATTCGGCTCTTGATCTCTACATTCAAATTCCAGTGACATTCAAACCAGCTGAAATAATAGAGCGCAGCCACATGAAGAAAATCACAGTACTCATATGCTGTAGTCTTTTTTTCTACTAATTGATTTTCATAAAATATATTGCAGTGTGTTTGCTCTTAATCCCTGGAATTTGACAGCATATAGATTTTCAGAGAGACAATCACCATGGTATCCAAACACTTTCTATATTGGGACACTTCAACACTTGGCTTGATCAGGAACAATTTTATAATGGATTTCCAGAAGAGTGTCAGTACTTTATGCTGATTTTTACTGTGTAAAAATGGATACACAAATTCTCAGCTAGAAAAAAATGTAGTATTACACTAATGAAGTTGGTGACATTCAAGTGACATATATCTTCCACACTCTTTCTGTTGCTAGAACTGAGCCAGACCAGCCCCTCAGCTGTATATTCCAGAACATCTACCAAAATTTTAAACACAAACTCAGAAGAAAACACAGTCAGCAGCTTCCACTTGCTTTTTTCTTCTTGCTATGGCTGAATGAAAATAGTCTAAGGACAAAAATGGTTCCAAATACAAATCAGAAGCTATGGAAAATAAATCTAAACTGATAAAATAACCTCATCAACTATGCTAAATATGTTAGTCGTGCTCCTTAATCTTGAAGAAAAAGTCACCAGCTGGATTTTGTTCCGTTAAGAGCTGCAGGATGACTCAGAATAAACTGGAAAAAAGCTAAAGCAGCACATGTAGTAGGTCTGAGAGCTACGTGTGTAGGTCTGCTCGTGAGGAGAGACTTGCACTGCGCAACACAAATATGTACGGTCCAGCCTCTTCTTGAGTATTGCAACATCTAATGCACCTGCAGACACGAACAGACACCAGGTAACACTGGAGTAATATGGTAAGACCAGGAACCAGTCACCCTCTGTGCATGCACTGCCTTCTGTGCTAAGAGAAAACCAGTTGATATTGTGAAATTATTTATTTCCTTGGAGGTCTTGATGATGCCAAGGCTTTGCAGATGGTGAGAAACAGGTAAAATAATTTGATATATTTACCATGACCTCCCCAAAGGACCTATCGTATTATTCAGATGTATAGACATTCCTAAATAGGACAAAGTTTCTTTATAAGAAGTAGGCCAAGTGTTAATTTCCTGGAAGGTTCTAAAGCATCTCCACAATCTCAGGCCAGGAAAAAAAAAAATCAGAATAAAAACCTGCAAATCTCCTCATTATTTTTTACACATTTCCCCAGGAAAGGGATTAATTAGCATCTCTGCCGCAAACAGTTATTCATGCAAGTCTTTATTTCAGTACATGTCTGGCCTTATTCAAGAAATACTTCATTGAAATATGGGCTAGAGGAGTGTTGATGCTCCTACACCATAAGCCATACTCTTAGATCATTTTCTTCCATCCTTTCTCCAGCAGAGTAATAATCTATTCCTTAAATACACTGTGTCTGCATGCCATTTGCATTTTTTTATGAAGGAAAACTATGTTTCATCTCCAAGACACACTTTTTTTATTGAATACAATAATTCAGAGACTACAGCATGGTTTGCACAGGAGTTGCAGTATCTGGCCTAATGTGCAAGCTAAAATTGGAGAAATTGTTAACTATTACCTGTATGACTCATGCACTGAATTTCCCTCTTCCATTCTCAAAGTAACGGCAACCTAAGATTACAGAAGACAAGGAATTCTGAGGACGACTGCCGCACTGATGGCTTACAAAAAGTTATCCAAGTTCAAAAATAATGAAATGGTTACAAAAGGAAAATTAGGCATTGAGAGGGAAAAATATTTAATTGCTCTAAAAATGGAAGAATCTGTTTAAAATATCTTCAGAACTTCCCTGATATGTACAATAAATGCCGGTAGAGAAAAGGGAACAGCTATGTACAGATATGATAGAATTTTCAGGGATGTAAATTATAATGTAGTCTTGCAATTGGTCATAAATAACTCTCAACAGCGGGCTACAGAGCAGTGGTGAGAGATGAGGAGAGACAAAATTAAGAGCAGGATATGAAAAGTTCTCCTAGCCCAAGAAAATGGTGTATATTTCCTTCTCCTTTTCCCAAACTTTTCAGTATGCAAAGACAAGATGAATGTAATCAGGGAAAGCAACACATTAGTTGCAGAAATGCTACAAGCAAAATGAAGTGTTGGCACTTCGCTGAGCTGATCAGGAGACATATTCTTCAAGAAATATTAAGGAAAAAAAAGTAATTTTAAGTCATCCTGTTGACAGCATAGTAAATATAGACAAAAGTGGATGAAACATCTTCCTAACCTCATGCATAAGGTCCTGACCAAGCATAAGAAATAGCAAGAGACCTTTGTTCCAGGCAGGAAGACCAAATGTGAGCAAAGATTTTCCTCTTATCATACAAGTAACCTGTTCAGAGTGCTGTAAAATTAATCTTGTTTTTTCCCTCAAAGAACGGGTAAGTTTCCTATTCAACTATTTGCATGGACTAAGTACTGGGCAAATAGGAGGAATTATCTTTGAAGCAACTGGAGGGTCACCTTGATCATACAAGTATAAATATTCTTGGTCTCTGAGTCATCAAGGTAGAAAGTCTGTCACGGTTTAACCCCAGCAGGCAGCTAATCCCCATACAGCCACCCACTCCCCCACAGTGGGACAGGGAAAAGAACTGGACATGTAGTAGCAAGAAAACTCACGGGTTGAGATAAAGACAGTTTAATAGAGAAAGTAAAAGCAGCGCAAGCGAACAAAGCAAATCAAGGGATTCACTTCCCATCAGCAGAGAGGTTTTTAGCCTTCTCCAGGAAAGCAGGTTTCCATCACGTGCAACGGTTACTTAGAAAGACAAAAAAACCATTAACTCCAAACATGCCACACAGCTCCTCCTCCTTTGTATGTTGAGCGTGACATCATCACAGCATCACAAGGCTGGAAAAGATCTTTGAGATCATCGAGTCCAACCTATGACCCAACACCTACACCTACCCCTACTTGTCAACTACACCATGGCACTAAGTGCCTCATACAATCTTTCCTTCCTTAAATCAATACAATCAATCCTTCCTTAAACACCTCCAGGAATGGTGACTCCACCACCTCCCCAGGCAGCGCATTCCAATGGCCAATCACCCTCTCAGTGAAGAATTTCTTCCTAATGTCAAGTCTAAACCTCCCCTGGCGAAGCTTGAGACCGTGTCCTCTTGTTCTGTCACCGGTCACCTGAGAGAAGAGACCAACCCCTGCCTGACTACAGCCTCCTTTTAGGCAGTTGTAGAGAGCAATAAGGTCTCCCCTGAGCCTCCTCTTCTCCAGGCTAAACAACCCCAGCTCCCTCAGTCGCTCCTCACAGGGTTTGTGCTCCAGCCCCTTCACCATCCTCGTCGCTCTTCCTTCTGTTAATTTCTCACTGGCTGGGGACTGACATCCGAGGAAGCGCTGGAGATGGTTTCCCGTGGCTGAAATCACAATGTCTTGAACACAATGGCCTGACCAGTGCCGAGTAGAAGGGGATAATAACCTCCCTAGTCCCGCTAGAGCTTGGGATATCCCTTTGATCAGTTGGGGTCAGCTGTCCCAGCTGTGTCCCCTCCCATCTTCTTGAGCACCCCAAGTCTACTTGCTGCTGGGGTGGTGTGAGAAGCAGAAAAGGCTTTGACTCTTTAAGAACTGCTCATCAGTAACTAAAATATCCCTCTGCTATCAACAATCTTTTCATCACAAACACAAACCACAGCCTCACACCATCTACTGCAAAGAAAATTAACTTTATTCCAACCAAGATCAGTACACAGGGCCAGAGAGATCTCCAGAAAACGTACCAATTATTTTATTCAATAGTATTTTCTATCTCCAAAGTCCACTTTTCTAGGCTTCCTAGTAGTGTCTTCTAGCCATTAAGTTATTGGACAAAAGAGAAAATACCTTCTTGTTCTGCCTAATGTGGCTCTTACTCAAAAAAATATGTCTATTTTACTATGAAACTTTTCATTTGGCCTGATTTTTTTTTCCGTGCTAAACCAGTAATTTAGATATTTTAATACTCTTCACTGGACACTCTGAAGACGTCAGCTATTTGTAAGCTCAGACCTACTTTTGTAAACTGGGGAGCTCATTCAGTGGTGCCTCACCCTGAGCGCTTAAAATGGCCAGAAAAATTTTAATGGCAACATCTTTCAGTACAAGACCTATCAAGGTTAATCCTTTGTGAAAACATTTTTACAGGATTTTTTTGAGGGGAGGAAATAATGAACGGAAGAAAACCTGACAAAAGAAGAGCATGAATTAAACCTTCTTCATTGTTTCAGTGAGTTAATCTGTAGACAAATCCGGTGGTCCTATTTAAATATTTTTAAATATTTTAAAATTTTAAATCCTACTTAAAGCAAACAAACAGACCTTGTAGTGATGTCTTACAGCACTGATAAGTAAGGGCCCATAGATTTGTGCAAAGAGACAATATTACATGGGATTTAAGGATCTGCCTGTGATAACTGCTGTGAAAAACTCTGTCTCCTCTTTTCGAAGTCAGGGATCTTGTGAAGAATTGAGGGTATTTTTGCACCACTGTAATTATTCCTGACAAGGACACCTCAAAACACTTCTTTTCCAAAACTTGCTGTGTCCTGTGACAGCTGCTGACCTAGTGACAGTTCCTGACAACTGTTTCAGCGCAAAAGTGTCACTGCAAGGTAGGAATCATTTGAAAAGTCGACGTTTGTCAGCTATTTTTTTTCCAGCTACAATAAATATTTTTTTGTTGTTGTTATCGTCTGTTTAGCAAAACTCAGCAAACAAGTCAAAAAGTGGCAGTTAAAGTTCAATAGCAAAGTCAGAAGTAACGCAAGCAGGAAAAAATATCATTATCAATCGATGTTGAGGACTCCGAGTCAGCCATTATGACTAAGAAAAAGCTAGGAGAACTATTGTGGATCGCTCTCTGAAAATATCAAGGAAACACTTAATCAGTAGTTCAGCCAGTAACTGGATGTTGGGGGTCATTTCAGAAAGAACTGAGAACAATCTACAAGAAAATATGTCACGTTTTTAATCTACACAGTTTCCATGTTGGAATATTTCATAAAGGTCTGGTCAAACCGTTGGAAAACCCAAAATGATGAACAGAATTATAGAATATTTTGCAAATGACAAGAAACTGCAGACTTCAGTGGAGAAGAGGAATATGGTGTTTTTACAGGAAAAGATCTGTAAAATCACTATTGACACAGAAAAGGAGGAAAAAGAAAGATAAATATTTGCATGTCACAACAAGATATCTAGAGAATGTATTAGGCAATTACCAGGCAGTAAGCGTAGATCAAACATGCAATGAAATTGAAATTAAAGAAACTTGAATGTAAGTGTAGAATTCATGGTTGCAGGATGCCACGGAAGCTTAAAATACCGGGAGGGCTCCAGATCAGTTGGACGCACTCATGGGTTTTAAGTTCTGTTGCTACGTGCTACACACGGCTGGTTATCAATGTGATCTGGAGATGTTAGGTCATATAAAACATACTCAGCAGTTCTTCCTATAGACAGACATGCACTTCATCAGCACGAACCACCTGGTTTTCCAATCCTAATCTTATATCCCTACTCAGTGACCTACAGGAGTAATTGTCAGCCTCTGGTTAAAAAGAGTGGCCACTTAGGATGAACTCAGACTTGATAGGTGAGGGGAGAGCTGTGGGTGTTGTCTACCTTGACTTCAGTGAGGCTTTTTACATTGTCTCCCATAATACTCTCACAAAATCAAGCTGATGAAGCACGGGCTGGATGAGCTGCAAGGTACACTGAAAACTGACTGAATGCCCAGATGTAGAGGTCAGGGTACAAAGGCTACTTGGAGGTCAGCAATTAACCATGTACCGCAGGGGTCAATATTGGGTCTGATCTTGCTTAACATCTTCATTAATAATCTGGATGATTGTCAAAGTGTACCCTCAGTAAGTTTTCTGGTCACACTAAGCTGGGAGGAGCGGCTGATACATCAGAGGGTCGTGCTGCCATCCAGAGGGACAGGCTGGAGAAATGACCTGATAGGATCCTCATGAAGTTCAGCAATGAGAACTGCCAAGTCCTGCACCTGCTGAGGAATAACCGCAGCCACCAGCTCATGCTGGAAGCCAACTGTCCAGCAAGTAGCTTTGTAGAAAAGCACCTGGGGTTCCTAGTGGACATCAAATTGACCAGGAGCCAGCAATGCACCCTTGCAGCAAAGGTGGCCAACAGGGAGCTTAATTTCAAATGCAGTGTGACAAGTGAAATGTCCTGAACAAGGACACAAGGAAACACATTCAAGTGTGATTATGTTCAACAGGACATCTGTCACTCGATCATCTGACTCTTCCCTTCTCCCAGTAGAATTTCACAGTCTTCCTTATACTACTTTGTAAGACATTTTGAGTCTTTGGCCTCAGTGTTTCTCTCTGTGCACTTTCTAACACATTATAAATATATAGACAGGATATGCCCACAGAATATGTAATTTTTAAGCCACTACTGTACACTGACCAAAACACGTGCATCTCTGAAGCTATATAAATATAACACGACACAAATATGTCAGTCTTTTGCTTCTGCTGGAGGCTACATAACTGCACGAGAGAAAAAGACTTGTTCAAACCCTTGATTTTCTTTAAAAAATAAGACATGTCTTGAAATCAGTAAGGATTTATGTACAGAAACACAGAACGGCTGAAGTTGAAAAGGAGTCAACAGAATGGGCTGTTTTCAGTATTATTAAGGCCACGATGCAATCTTATCTCCACATACTACGAGAAAGAGTACAATTATATGTTTTGGTTTTCTCTTTAATGGGTATTTTGCAAAATAAATTTTGTGTGTGTGTCTTCAGCACAACTTTATAGCACTAATTATGACACGGGTATCACTAGACCACCAGACTGATTTGCCTCCAGCTGAAGGGAATGCTCCTCCTCCTACAGGTTACATGGGAAACAGCAAAGTGAACAAAATTCCCAAGAACAGACAAATTTAATTTTGAGGTCAGCAGTAATTTGAGACTTCAGTGAACACTGTCAAGTAACTTAGAATTCCATGGTAGCTTCTAATACAACAGGAAGACAAAAAACCAAACCAAAACAAAAACCACGAAAAGGAAATACTAATATTCTACACGTTTCAACTTAAGAATTCCAGAGATATTAGAACTTTTCTGGGTATTTGATTAATTATGCCAAAAGAAATGAGAAAGATGTTCAGGAGATCTTGACAAATATTTGTATGAAAGGAGCAACAACACTGTCGTCTTTTAAAAGCTTGGAAATTAGGAAATATTGCACACTCGACAATAACCTTTTTATTGCAGATGTAATAATAAGACTGGCTAGTTCACAAAGGTAGAAGTTCTCAAGAGCAAGTGTTTGTAACAGCACCTGCTTGAAAGAAAAATGCAAGTTTACAGTTCCTAAGAGTGCTGCTCCAGCAACTTGTCCAATTTAGAAGAAAAATGAATTTATTTAGGTATAATACGTAAAAACCCCTCCAAAATACAAGAAACAGGTTTGTTAGAAGTATCAATGTAGTGAGGAGAAAAGCTAAAGAACAAATGGAGATGTTGTCCGTCCATTCATCCAGCACCGTGTGAATACAAAATTAATTTGCGCAGTAGGAACAAATACAGTTCTTTGTCTTAGAGCACCTGCAATGATAGTTTGATGTACATGTGCTGAGGTCAGAGCAGCCTGATACAGTCCGAAAATGGACTGGAAGATTATATCGAAAGGAACAGAGGAGCAAATCCGAGCCACTGAGAGAAACAGTACCTGGCCATGTCTTACTTTCACTCGTGTTGCACAGGAAGAAATGTGAATGCTTTTGCAGTTTTAATTTGCTTCTAAACTGGGCAAGGACATCAAACTGGAACACCCTGCTCAGATAGATCATCCTTGAAAATAACCAAAAGCCATCTGAACATAGTCCTGTCCTGGGCTCTAGCTGGCCCTACCTGGGCAGGGGGATTGGACCACACGACCTCCAGAGGTCCCATCCAATCTCGGCCACTCAGGGATGCGATGATTCTCTCGACACCTGCAAAGGAGAAACAAACTGGTGAAAATGCTTCTTAATACATCAGGAAATCCACAATCTGAATTATCACTGATTGACACATAGAAAGAAGGAAGATATTGCTGAACTGAGAGCGTAAGAAATGAGATTTTGAGTTCAAAACAGAAAAAAAAAAACATGGGAAAACCCACCTAGTTCAGTCCCAGTCTGCTCTGAAATAAGAGGACACCGTTTATATTATCTGAGATAAAACTATCGGGAGAGGTCTTTCATGGGCTGGCTTGACACTACTACTCGTAAGTAATAAAACATGCATTGTACAGGGAATATGCTGGAGTGTAGCTGGCCTTTCATGGGGACCACAGAAAGTGTTTCCTTAGGACAGGAAAAGAAAAGTGACCTAGCAAGCTCCCCTTCTCTCTTAGGTCCTCTCTTCTGTAGAGGAACATACAGGGAATGAAGAGAACAGGGCGAAAATGTGGAACAGAGAGGATGGTGGGTTTTTTACAGCTACTTCCATTTGGGTTTTTTTATAACAGGCTCAGAACAGCTCTTGATTTGGGTGATTCCGTCTTCCAGGTTATTATTTGAGTGGTCATACTAGGAAATGACTCACCTGGCTCCCTGTCTTTGACCTACTAAATAACCAATTAATTATAAAACGGAGCACTGCCATCAGAAGACATCGGAGTCTCCCACACCAATGTACCCAGCATGTATTACGGCATTCTTCTATGTTGTGAAAAATACAGAAACAAATCCCATCAGTCTGCAGAAGGGAATTCTGCCCATTGCCCACATTATGCAAGAAAGGCCAGGATTTTATAATCGTCAACACAGGCTTCAAGCATCTCAAATACTCTGCTTGTTTTCATCCAAAAAGAAACCATTTAGTCAGTTCAATAATGCTTTTGAAGATGAAGGTCCTTTCCTCTGTTCCCTAATCTCTCTGTGATTTAGCAGGTGTCCATTAAAGGAAGGACAGGATCACCACAAATGCCTGACTAGCAATACATTTTCCAGGCTACTGTAGGCAGTAGGATTTGAAACCAAACAAAACCCATGTGCTTGCAGAGAATCTTATGCAGGAAGCTCTCTTAGGATTCAAAATACTGCACTGAGTGAGAACTTCTTGACTGCTTGTCATAAGCCACGTACTGCAAATGCCTAGCGGAAAGGGTTCAAGCAATAGCAGCGTCTCTTTGAAGCAGGCAGATTGGAGCTACAACCTCTGCATAGCCTTTCAGTACAGAAAGAGCTCCAAACACTGAGATCTGATGGCAATCTGACAACATCCTACATGTGTGTTGAGGCAGCTTCTTGTGAGGGAGCAGCGAGAGCCGGAATACGTCCTGGATATAATGGCCGCAGGTTGCACCAAGGGAGGTTTAGGCTGGACATTCGGAAGAATTTCCTTACTGAAGGGTGGTCAGGGATTGGCACAGCTGCCCAGGGAGGGGGTGGAGTCGCCATCCCTGGAGGTGTTTAAAAGACAAGTAGATGAGTTTCTTAAGGACGTGGTTTAGTAGGGATATAGGCATGGTTGGACTCGGTGATCTCGGAGGTCTCTTCCAACCTTATGATTCTACGATTCTATGGTTCTATGATTCTATGATTGGATGAGATGAGCCAGGCACCAGTCCCTGCTTGGGCAGTGCCTGCACCTACAGGGTGCGGTGCCACTGTCCCAGGGGCAGACAAATAGGGCAGGGTGGTGACAGCACAGGGTCCTGTCAACAACCCAGTGATCATCAGCAAGGTCCAGTGAGGAAATCCAAGCAACACTCCAGGAACAAGAGTGAGGTAGATAACACCTACGACATGGCTCAGACAGGGACGGATAGCCCAGGAATAGGTTTAAATGGAGCTTTTAGTTAGGTTGTGTGGGGAGGTGCCAGGTAAGGTTGGTCAGGGCCATCAACGTCTATTTGTGCCCTCAGGACTCCTACCCTTGTTTGTAAGGTGAACTGTTCTGCACCGAACAATCATGCACAAAAATATTTGTCAGTCAAACCAAAGTGCAAATCTCAGAAATGGAAAATGGAAAGTACTGGGCTGTAAAATAATAACGTTACCCTTTGCAAGCTTAGCTCACTGTAAAAGAGTTGCTTTCACATTTCGCAATGAAACTCTGTGACATAGCTAAATTGATTTACAAAAGCTTTTAAAATAGAAATGTGTTGGATTTTAAAAAAAAACAACTGCTTGTTTTCTAGTGCTTTCACAAAACAGGGCTGTATGCACTCTTATTAGGACAATAAGCAATTCATCAAAACAATGGTGCCGCTATAATGTGAGCTGTTGGTTGCACCGTGCAGAAAACATAGAGCAGGAACAGGTGCCTGAGCCGTAAGGGAAATTCAACAGTAATGCTTCTATCCTTGTGCATTTGCAGAATACATGAAATTACCTCATTAACTACTGCCAGCTATAGTGGTACCACAGGTGAGACACTGGCACTACCTCTGATTTATAAGTCTCACCCACCCAGTCTGTACTGGGAACTTGAATCAGCAAGCACCTCCTTTCCTGCTTGTCTGGTTTTGTCCACTTGCAGTGTCCAGTTATCGCCTCTTCCTACAACAGCGCTCAATAAATTAATTTTCCTAAAAAGACTAAGAAGTCCTGGCATTCTATCAGCGTTTGAAGGCATCGTCACAGTATGACACTGTGAAACAGTGTTGTTGAGGGTAAATGCATGATCTAGCTCCAGGAGAAGACTGACACTTGCCACAAAGCTCCGCCTGGGTTACTTACAGCTTATCATGTCTTGCACTGATTGTTTTGCTTGTGAATCAGGATACATATATATAAAATCAATATGTATGGAAAACTTCCCATTCTGTACCAGGCAATGAAAAGGTTTTTCTTTCTTTTTTTTCGAATCATACAATCCTAGAATCCTAAGGTTGGAAGAGACCTGTGAGATCATCAAGTCCAACCGTGCCTTTCTCCCTACTAAACCCTGTCCCTAAGAAACTCATCCACTCATTCTTTAAACACCTCCAGGGATGATGACTCCACCACCTCCCTGGGCAACTGTGCCAATCCCTGACCACCCTTTCAGTGAAGAAATTCTTCCTGATGTCCAGCCTAAACTTCCCCTGGCAAAACTTGCAGCCATTTCCTCTCGTCCTATCGCTGTCACTTGTGAGCAGAGCGCAGCACCCACCCCGTCACAGCCTCCTTTCAGGCAGTTTTAGACAGGGATGAGGTCTACAATAATTGGGGATCATCTAACATCAGTCAATTTTGGCCTCCTGGAATAATCAAAATCTCTAAAACCCAATAATCTTGCTTGAAATTTTATCTGTTTACTAACGGAATTTGCTGCTAATGATTTCTTTCATAGCTTTAATTACTTTCTTACTGTATTTTCTAATAAAATGTACACCTGCAATATATCAATAGGCACATGATCAAGTTTGTTTATGAAAAGAATCTGTACTAGCTGGGAAGAAGATCAATACACTAACTTTGCTTTATAGCAGCATTTGACATTAACTTCATATAGTTGCTTCATCATTTTTGGGCAATATTCACAAGAAGGAAAAAAATAGCTTCCCTGGTAGTAAGGCAACAGGAACTGTACAGAAACAGGCCTGTAACTGATATGTGTTGTTCAAATAAAACCTCAACTAGCTTAAACTTCTATCCAGAATTGCTGCTTACCTTCACTATGTTCTTCAATCAATGACATCTCCACGTCTTAGCACGTATAAATCGACAGACAGCATTATTTTCAGGCCTACAGACAGACTAACGTATGGGCAATAATTAACTTCATGAGAAGTACCATTCAGCAGTCATTTTCCTGTACCACTCTAGAAACCAGCTGATTTTTTTTCTCACAGTAAAGGTGACTTTCCGTTACTCAATTTCATCCGCCTCATTTCCTTAGAGATTTTCCAAATAACAGTAGCTCTGTGCCTCACAGTCTTCTTCTGACCCAACAACAACAAAATATGAGTTAATGACTAAAAAAACCTCTTAACTGACAACATTTCTGAAATTTTAGTAACCTTACCAAGCATCATGGTTACTGTCTAAAATCCTTTGACTTTGAAACTATTTATAAGAGTAGATAAGTTTGCTCTTAGGTTAGAAGAAAAGTCCAGTAGCTCAGAAAAAAAAAAGGGAAAGAGCAATGGAAAGGACATGCCAGATTACATGACACACTCGTTTCAGTTGGAGATCCAATTATTAGCCTCCTTCACCAATTTCAATTTTCTTGTGTTATCAAGCATAACACTGTTTCAGAGGAATAATAGCATAAACACTGAATCTACCACATGTCACAAGCCTACGTTTATAAGTTATTGTAACATATCCATATTTTCCTAGGAACATCCACAAGTAAATCATAAATCTGAATGTTAAATTTTGTGTCTGTATCTCCTCTGTATGGCACCCTTTGTAGCACATCTGCTCAGCTTAATACTAATTTTAACAAGACTTCTACAGGCAAAACATTTATAGCTGAAACATTTCAGATCTTACACACCGATACAAGAAAAAAAAAAAAAGACAGCAATTTTGCAAATACATTTCTTTCTTAAAATGTGTGTTCACTTTTTGAGGACCTTCCCTAATGCCGAAGAATCTGATATTGCTGAAGTCTCTGAAAAACTGGTGACATGGCAGCAGATGTTCAGTGGAGAATTTCTTTTCACTTCAAATTCATTCACTTCCAGGAAGCAGCAGCTTTTGAACCAGGAAGCTGATACGCCATCACTACATCGCTTCTACTCGGCACTGGTCGCACCTCGAGTGCTGTGTCCAGTTCTGGGCCCTCAGTTTAAGAAAGATGTTGAGATGCTGGAGGGCGTCCAGAGGAGAGCGACGAGGATGGGGAAGGGGCTGGAGCACAAGCCCTGTGAGGAGCGACTGAGGGAGCTGGGGTTGTTCAGCCTGGAGAAGAGGAGGCTCAGGGGAGACCTTATTGCTCTCTACAACTGCCTAAAAGGAGGCTGTAGTCAGGCAGGGGTTGGTCTCTTCTCTCAGGTGACCGGTGACAGAACAAGAGGACACGGTCTCAGGCTTCGTCAGGGGAGGTTTAGGCTCGACATTAGGAAGAAGTTCTTTACTGAGAGGGTGATTGGCCATTGGAATGCGCTGCCTGGGGAGGTGGTGGAGTCACCGTCCCTGGAGGTGTTTAAGGAGAGATTGGATGAGGCTCTTAGTGCCGTGGTGTAGTTGACAAGTAGGAGTAGGTGTAGGTGTTGGGTCATAGGTTGGACTCAGTGATCTCAAAGGTCTTTTCCAACCTTATGATACTGTGATACTGTGACACAAAGGTAAGTTATGATCCTGAACAGAGACGAGTGCCAAGTCCACCAGGCAGAAGTTAGTTGCAGGTTTCCATGAAAAGAGGCCTTTAAATAACACACAATAAATACAAATGTATTTCTTTTTTAAAGGCTAGTCCTACAGCTGTGCTCAAAAAGCATGAACCGTGAACCGCATGATGAATGTGTATAAATGTTCACTGAGACTTAGAGTAAAGGTCAAAGTATATAATACCAGTCAGTCAATCAGTCAAGCAACTGTTCCCATTGATTTTTGGTTTGCTCTTTGGATGCATACATGTAAGGTTTAAACCATTTCCTGCTGTAAGTTGTTATGGGACATCAAAACGGTCCTTCCTCCTACTTCAGCTTTGTACTTCATGTGACATCTAAGTATCTCATTCTTGAAACATGACAAACCACTCATCATTATACTACAAAACTGGGAGGAGTGATTGAGGCACCAGAAGGCTGTGCTACCATTCAGCAAGACCGGGACAAGCTAGAGAGGTGGGTGGAGAGAAACCTAATGAAGTTCAGCAAAGGCAAATGTAGGTTTCTGCACCTGGGGAGGAATAACCCTCTGCACCAGTACAGGTCAGGGACTGCCTTGCTGGAAAGCAGCCCTGCGGAGAAGGACCTGGGAGTCCTGGTGGTCAACAAGTTAAACATGGGCCAGTAATGTGCCCTCATGGCCAAGAAGGACAATGGTATCCTAGGGTGCATTTTCCTCTCCCTCTACTCTGCCCTAGTGAGGTGGCATCTGGAGTACTGTGTCCAGTTTTGGGCTCTCCAGCTCAGGAAAGGCAAGGAACTATGGGACAGAGTCCAGAGGAGGGCCAAGAAGACGATGAGGGGACTGAAGCATCTCTCATAAGATCTGTGTCTGTTTAGCCTAGAGAAGGGAAGGCTGAAGGGATCTTCTAGATATTATCAATGATTGTAAATATCTAAAGTGGGGGTGTCAAGAGGATGGGGCCAGATTCTGTTAAGTGGTGCCCAGTGACAGGACAAGGGGCAACTTTAATAGGAGAAAAACATTTTCACTGTGAGGGTGACCGATCGAAGGAACACGGTGCCCACAGAGGTTGTGGAGTCTCCTTCTCTGGAGACATTTAAAACCCACCTGGACACTTTCCTGTGCAACCGGCTGAAGGTGAACCTGCCTCAGCAGAGGGGTTGGACTGAATGATCTTGTCGTGGAAGGAGAGATAAAGCAATGCCCTCACTCTTAAGGGAAAAAAGTAATATGTTTATTGATGTAAAGCAGCTATTAATGAAGTTTGATAATAAACGTGACAGTGATTGACAAGATTCAGTGGTAAGGTACACTTGATTATTTACCGCACAGAGGACAGGGTCAGACCAAAGAGTCAAGGAGACCTCCCATTGAATCATGAGGTTCAGAAAGGAGTTCTCAGAGAGGAGATTAGGTGCAGCTAGATCCAGACTTAGTCTCAGACTTGGTCAATAGTTTATATCTAAAGGGTTATATATGCACCATTGATTCCTTTATACCTCTTAGTTAAGATCACAAAGGTTCAGTGCATTTACTCCTAATTCACTCACTGAGGGTCTGTTGCAGCAAGGATTCTTTCAGCCTTGAGAATAACCTTGAGAGGTGTCCATTTCAAGGGGAGATGCTGATGTGCAGACTGGTGTCATTTCAGGAAAGCTCAAACAGCTCTCGCGCTGTTCATTATTTTATGGAGTAAGAAAATTGACTCATAGTCAAATCTACATAATAACTGCTGTAGCCACTTTCTTCCAAAGTTGGCATGAGTTGGACACTGACCAGCACTGTGGCCAGGTGGCTGCTTTACCATGGACCAGCCCTTGGCTCTCGTTGTTATCTTTCTCCCCCAAAGTCACCGCAAGGCAGATGAATCACAACCATCACGATCACCACTGATAGTTGTCACTTGATCAGGATTTATGGGAAAAGGTCAGGCCGTGGCCAGGGGACAGAACATTGTCAGCATTCTTTGATCCTATGATTATATTAACTTTGAGTAGTGCTTCAGAGGTAGTAGAATTATTTCTATGTAAAGTTATAACGTGAATAATTTTACGGGCTCAAGATCTTATTGTGTAAGTATTTGGGACAAGGGCTGGAGCACAAGCCCTATGAGGAGCGACTGAGGGAGCTGGGGTTGTTCAGCCTGGAGAAGAGGAGGCTCAGGGGAGACCTTATTGCTCTCTACAACTGCCTTAAAGGAGGTTGTAGTCAGGCAGGGGTTGGTCTCTTCTCTCAGGTGACCGGCGACAGAACAAGAGGACACGGTCTCAGGCTTCGTCAGGGGAGGTTTAGGCTGGACATTAGGAAGAAGTTCTTTACTGAGAGGGTGATTGGCCATTGGAATGCGCTGCCCGGGGAGGTGGTGGAGTCACTGTCCCTGGAGGTGTTTAAGGAGAGATTGGATGAGGCTCTTAGTGCCATGGTGTAGTTGACAAGTAGGAGTAGGTGTAGGTGTTGGGTCATAGGTTGGACTCGATGATCTCAGAGGTCTTTCCCAACCTTATGATACCGTGACACTGTGACACTGTGATTCTATGCCTAAGGCATATTTAAATTGCTTGGTTGAACTTGGTCCTACATTTGAAAACACAATACACAAACAGCAGAACTTTTCAAATTTACATACCATCATTTCTTAAACTCCTATTCACACTAATTGATAGGTTGCTTTGACGTGCTGACACTTTAGGAATCATCTTGTGTCAAAATGGAAATCCTAAATCAACTGCAGCAAGCCTTGATGGTTTAGAAAACATTCAAGAACATTTAAATCTACCTCATCTATCCCTGGTTTTACTATTACCTATCATCCTTCTTTGCCAGCTCCCACTTCTCTATTTGACTGGGCTTTGTTTCCTATTATAAACATTTTGGTGGATGATTCAAAGCAGCACGTGTACGGTACCTGAGGAAATCTCAGAACTCTTTAACATCAGTAACAAGAGCAACTTCAAATATCTTGGTATTCAGATCACTGAATTTCTACAAGATTTCTTTCTTCCTCTGCCTGAGGAAATAGGTCTAAACTCTTGAGAAACATTTTTTGCTACGAAGTTCAACCAAGTCTGTGTAAGTTTAAGAGCCAAAGAATAACTATGAAAACTGGCACGGTTAAAGACAAAAAGCAACCAATGATATCCTTGAAATTTTATCTGAATAGGAATCTGCTTTTCAATTTGCTACAGATTTTCAGTAGTTTTGCATATGTGAAGATGGGTTTACATTAACATTTCCTCCCTCACTGTCGTTACTGAACCTTTCCGAAGCTACCAAGGGAAAAATACAGCAATTTCAGTTTTATGCAAAAGAGCTAAAGATTGAAACTGACACTTCTCCAGATCATTTCCTACTGCTTTCTGGTAAGTCTGGCATATTGCAAGCCTTTTTTTTTTTCAATTTGACTATATTTTGGTTGTTTGGGTGAGAATTAGCTCAATATATTTGTTTCCTTGTAGCCACAATACATGTCAGTATTTCCTCTTGCATGGATCAAGTTGCATCTTACCCAATGCAACTCTGATTTCTTCCAGGGAAAGCCCAGGGAAAACGTCAAAACCAGTATTCATTTTCTCCTTTTTTTCTCCCTTTGGGATACAACAAACCTAGGATTTTCTAATTTATAATGAATAGAATAGATGGCTCTGTGGTTTTGTTGATTTCCACGCGGAAGCAAGTTGGCAAAGTGAGAAAAACCAGCAGGTATGTACGTCCACATGTTGTAAACCATCACAACAGTGAGCTGTTCCCAGAGGACTATTATAAAGAAATTAATAGGAGTTAATCCACAGGTATTTCCATGTTTGCCTCAACAGAGGAACCATCCTAGGCTGGATTTATTTTGCTTTTTTTTAATTATTTTTTTCAAACTTAACCGCACTTTTATCAATAAGTCATTAAGTCAACTTTGCAAAGGTATATATTGTCTATTTATAGGGGAATAAATAGTTAGAAAGTTGCTTGGTGCAAGATTTCTGGAATAGCTCTACTCTCTTCTACTTTAATATCACATTTTTTAAACTGCACACTCAAACCAAGCACGCAGGTATCCAGATATGGGGTAACAAGACATATTAAGAACTCAGGCTTGAAAATAAATTGCATAATTAAAATTTACTTCCTCACAGTGGTAAGCCAGACAATATGGATGAAATAAAAGATTAGGAAGAGAAAGGATTAAAATAATGTATCAATCTGCCTGCTGAAATGAATTGTCCTGTATTATAAAATATCCAGTGCTCAATCAGCTCTTGTTTCAAGTTCTTAATTAAGGACGTAGTTGTTCCCTTAGGTCAAGATGCCAAGCTCTCAATTCCCACGTCAATGACATTTTCAGCTAGTGGCCATGGCAGGTCATGAATTACAGATCACAAATATTTTACTAAAAAAAGCTAAATATAACTAATGTTTCCCTATTTCCTAAATCTTTACTGTATATAATAAAGTATTCTTTACGAAAATATTCTGTATGTGATTGGAATATTTTTTATAAATCTGCATAAACTAACTATTACAATTTTTCAGGTGTTCGGATTATTCCTTCCTCTGCTTTATAGGAAATCCCTTCATTTCCTTCAATAAGCAACACTGTTTCCTTACGGAGACTTCATCCTGAAAAAATTTCATTCTTTAGTTTTGCCAGGATTCACCCTGTTCTAAAAACTGAGGGTTTCTGTGCCTTTCAATAAGTTCTTGTTAGCAAAGTAAATTTTGTTTCCAGTAAAAAGCTTCCAAAAAAGCCCTTCTCTTTGTGTGAGAATCTATTAATTTGTAACTGTGAAAGTTTTCAAGCAACTTTCTGTAGAAACTTGCTTCTTCGTGCCGAAAAACGAAACGTACATTTCTTATGTCAGCTCTCATTCTTAAAGACAACCTTGCTTATCATTCAAGTTCAGAAGTTTCCTGGCTCATTTAGAGCTCAATAAATATCTTTTCTTCTTCTTTCTTTTTTTAGCTAAAACTTTGTAATTGTTTTACTGTTTTGGATAACAGTGAAAGATTATTTTTTCCATATAAGTAGATATTAATGCATTCAAAAGTCACTGACAATTATGAGGAAACATTAAGGAAACACGAGTACGGTTTCTAATATAATTTTGAAGTAATTAATAGTGAAGCCTGAGAAATATCTTTTTCTTAGTTTGAAAGTCAGCAGTTACCTGGTTGAAACAGGTTTTTTACTTCCATCTAAGTCTTATGCTGCAGAAGAAAAGCCAAAAAAGTAAAATCAAGCACTTCGAACTGTGAAAATCAAGGAATTGGATTTGCCTTTGTGATTTTAAATGTGTTCATTTTTAGACATAGATTATTTATCATGAACTGTCTTTACATAATTACTTTGAAGATTTCCCATATAATTCTCACCCAGCATGTAGTCATTGTTCAAGTGAGTAAATATTTAGTGGCAAACTTTAACCCATCTTTTCCTGAAAGAACTTTTATAGAAATGGAGATACCTGAGAAATATAATACAATGATGCATTTGCCAATAACATTAGGAAACACTGGATTTTAAATATTCTCCCACATTACATCTCTTTCACTATGTAATTTATATGGTCAATCAAGCATCCTTTCTCTAGGGCTGCTGTTTCTCCTTCTGGAAATATATTGTAGCCTGAATTCCAAAAGTGTAAGAACATGGAAATGCACAGCGCTCAGGACTCCTGGTTGCCCCTAGTACTGTGAGGCAGCATGTGATGGAGGGAACTGAAGGAGGCATTTCATCTTGTACACATGGAATAACAGTTATTGTCCATAATAAATGCATAGACATTTTCCTTTAGGATTGTTTCTCTTAGAATCATAGAAGCACTTGGATGGAGAAGACCTTTGAGATCATCGAGTCCAACCGTACCTGTGCACTACTAAACCAGATCTATATTAGAATCATAGAATCCTGGAGTTACCTGAATTGGAAGGGAACCAAAAGGATCATTGAAACATTTTGTTCTGTTTAATAAAATCTACAAACAAATTAAAAAAGGGTAGAAAGACTATTGAATATGATGTTAGAGATAAGAAGAGAGTTTAAGACATTTTACTCGCTGGACAGTTGGCACAGTCTACATCGACACACGTCCAAACTCTTAATATAAAAACAAAAGGAAAAGTGAAGAACAGTTTGTAAAATTCTCCAAAAGCCTTTCTAGTAAGTAACATAAAATGATAGTTCCATATAACTATTAAACGTGTTCCTATACATATCCAACCTTGTGCAAAGGCACACCTCACCACAAGATTCCTTCTGGGTTTTCTTTTTAATGTTCTCTGCATATCATTAAGTGATTAGCTGAGCACGAGTAGGCTGTCCCAGGCAAACAACAAGCGTACACAGACACACACAGAGGAATTACTGACACCCGTTCACAAGTTGTGCTTGCTGCTGTCATTTCTGTCACTGAGCAGGTCTTGGGTTTGTTGTTGATATCAGTTACCAGTGGCTGGGGGCCTGAACATGCCCCTAGGAGAACAAGCCCTGTGAGGAGCAGCTGAGGGAGCTGGGGTTGTTTAGCCTGGAGAAGAGGAGGCTGAGGGGAGACCTCATCCCTGTCTGCAACTGCCTGAAAGGAGGTTGTGACGGGGTGGGGGCTGGGCTCTTCTCGCAAGTGACAGCGATAGGACAAGAGGAAATGGCCACAAGTTGCACCAGGGGAGGTTTAGGCTGGACTTTAGGAAGAATATCTTCACTGAAAGAGTGGTCAGGGGTTGGCACAGCTGCCCAGGGAGGTGGTGGAGTCGCCATCCCTGGAGGTGTTTAAAAAACAGGTAGCTGAGTTTCTAAAGGGTATGATTTAGTAGGGAGACAGGCACGGTTGGACTCGATCATCTCGGAGGTCTCTTCCAACCTTGTGATTCTATAAAAGGGTATTTAAGAAAGAGCAAAATGCCCTGTGAAGGGTGAAGCAAACAAGAGAGACAAATAGCCTTTTAGACATCAACGTCAGTGAAGAAGGAGAGGAGAAGGTGCTCCAGCTGCTGGAGCACAGATTTCCCTGAAGCCCATGGAAGAGACTGTGGTGGAGGAGGTGCCCGTGCTGCAGCCACAGCATCCCATGCCACAGCAAGTGGGTATTTCCTGAAGAAAGGGGCCACCAGGGACAGCCCACACTGGAGCAGGGGAAAGGTCTCGGGAGGAAGGAGCAGCAGACAGGAGCTGTTACATACTGACTACAAGCCTACAAAAATTCTACATTTTAAGAAATCTCTCTTTACGAGTTTTCTCTCAAGCTTACTAGACAAATATTTTCTTATTGTATTTGCTGCAGAAAAATACTGCAATACACTTCACACCGACCTTTCCAAAAACATTTCCTTTTCTATCAGGTGTATCCAGTAACAGTCTTAAGCCTAATACTTTCTCTATGAACCCTGTTAGACATGTCAGGTAAAGAAACCTCACAAGTATTTAATACATGTAATATCTGTCATGCATTATCAGAAGGCATAGATTTTTTTTTTTATTAATAGGTTTTAATTAAATCTTTCCAGAAACATCTGGTCACAGACAAAATCATAATTTGTGACAGTTAAAAAGAAATTTCCACATTCCGAACTGTCAAGTAGCAGATAATTGCCAGTGAAATCTAAAGAAATAATTATTTTTTAAACTTCTTGGCACTTTTTTTGAGAGTCTCTTAAGATGTAATTACAAAAAAACCCATACACGTGCTATCCCAGAAACTTCTGATCTAGGCTGGATGCTATAGAGAACTGCTCTAGTCAGCTTGGACTTAGTTAAGTCCTGCTTTTCCTGACTCGTGAGATGGATTTTCAGAGCCCTCCCTGAGCTTCATGCTAGTACAGGTATCTAGCTTCTCGCATTTCAAGTATGTATTTTAAAACTCAATCAGTATCTCTAACTCACAGCAGCATCACAGAATTAACTGCCACCTAGACCCGCTCTCCGATGACTTGGTTGCATATGACATGACCGTTACTGTCGATTCGATCTTAATATCATTAACCTATAAAAATACCTTCAACATAGCCACATCCTGCCACGCTGAACTTCATAAAGTAGTTCAAATCATTGTTTGTTGCAGGTCATTAAGAAATTAGTAAACAGACTATTTAACAGTGATGCTAATGTAAATTTTCCATGACAGCAGTCACCGGCATCCTGCTGACAAATGATAATGTCATTGCGATGTGTCCTTAGAGCTCAGTAATTACTCTGTATTTGTGAGTGTATTTGGCTGGAAGTTTACCTGATTTGAATGTAAAAACTCACAGCAAAGTTTACACATGCCAGGTGTGTCGGGTGCAGGTATGACACAAAAATGTTTGAAATACTGCTAAGGAAATAATCTGCTTACCTGGGGCATTATGCTCTCTTCTTTTCCCCCATTCAAGATTCTTACTTAAATACTTCATTATTAAAATATTACTTTAGCTCCTTACAAGATAATTCAAAAAGAAAATATTTGAAGGCACAAAAAGTGAAATACTTCCACAGAATTGCAATAAACTAGGTTTAAAAATGTCCTGCCTATCTGTATGAAACAGGCTTTTGTTGTTTCAAACACCGCTAGCAAGGTCTGAAGCATAGTTTTACGATGGTGATTCTTTCAAGCTGCTTTTAGACCTTCAAAAATATTGGAAGGAAAACACCTGAATTTTAGTAGTTAAGACACAATATCTAATATTTACAAATGAGTTTTATATATGAAAATGTCCATGAGGTGATTAAATTTACCTCCAAGCGCATAAATAAATAAATAAAACTCTATTTGAAGCATCAACGATTATAAGTGAGAAGTCATTAGATGGGGATAGTCTCAGACAACAAGAAACAATGCATCCTTGAAACAAGGATAATGGGGAATCCAAGCCAAAAAGAACACTTTCCTAGACACTGACCACAGAAAAATGGAATAGCTGTGTAAACGGTGAACGTACAAGCACCTGAAGAATAATAAAAAGAGCCAATATAGATTTTTCAAGAACAAACTATGTCAAGCCAAGCTAATCTCCTTCTTGGGCAGAATAACTAGGACACTAGTAAAGAAGAAGAAGAAATTTGCTGTATCTTGAGTAGAGTAAGAATTTTAATTTTTTTTTTATATTAAATTCTCACAGCAAAATGAGAGAAATGCCATCTAGCTGAGAAACAAACATAAAGGCAGCATGTGACTACCTGAAAAGCTCTTCTCAAAGAATAGGTATCAGTACTAAATGGAGATATCCTTTCAAGCTGGTTCCCTCAGATTCCAAGCCCAACTCCGTTCAATATTTTCATTTAAAATACAGCTTACAAAGTAAATAGATAAAATTTGTAGATGAAACCGGGATGTGTTAGGGTTACAGAAGTCTGAAGAACAACTTCAGAATTCAAAATTGTAATAAAGAAATAATCCAGAGGGATTTTTTTTTTAAAAAAAAAAGAAGGGAGAAAGTTCAGAGGGTGATAACTCGCAAGGAGAAATAAACACTTAAAAACTCAAATGAGGGAAAAGGACCTGCAAGTTTAAGTGTACTGGAAACCACCTGAGAGTCAACAGTGCGGTACTACTGCAAAGCAAGGGAAAATCTTGTGTTGTCAAGAATTTTGCAGGTAAGATATGCGAGAGGATCGTTTTCTTCTACTTGTTTCCAGGGAGAAGGCAGCTGAAACAGCGTGAGCAACACAAGGTGCCACACTCCAAAACACACGTAGGCACTCTGGAAAGAACGCAGCAGAAAACAACAGGAAAGGGAGGAGGGCTCGGAACACAAAACAGGGAAGACTGCAGGAAAAAAAGGCTTGCTTTTAGTCTAGGCAGGTAAAGACTTGATAAATCTTCCAGGATACGGAAAACCGTTAACAGGAAAGGCAGTTCTCAATTTTTGCCAATTGTTCCCCCCCCCCCCAAAAAAAGGACAAAAAAAGAACCCAGTTCAATGTGCAGTGAAGACTATGTAGGTCGTATATTAAGAAAAAATATGAGAGGAAAAAAGCTTGAACAGGACGCCCTCGGAAAGTCTTTTGGTGGAAATTCTAAAAAAAAGTACTAGATAAATTCTCGGTGGGAAGCTATGGCACATTTGATCCTTCTCCAGTGGCAGGGAACCGGACTGTGTAACCTTTGGAAATCTATTCCCTGCTTTTCTAATTCAATGACCACATGATGTGCTTTAGCAAAGACCATTTATGGATTTTTTTTAAAAGAGTGCTCTAAGTGACATAAGGTTAGATAATTTCACCCTTCTGCAGAGTAGCATTTTCTTCAAAAGGCACCCCTTCTTCCCTTCCACTTACTTAAAGATTATAGTGCTATTCAGCACAGCTAAAGACAGAGGACAGTTGCCATGAAATGTATTTTGGATTATTTTTATAAATACGTCTACGTGAAGGATTAGGACAAAATTTGACTTGTTTTAAAAGATGCTCCACAATTAAACTTTCTATGAATAAACTCTGTCTTCACAGAGTATGAATCACTGTGCATTAAAGAAACCAACAGCTTTAAAATTAATTACTTTTAAGGGATTTTACTGCTAGATGAATCATTACAGCTCTGATTTGCTTCATATAACGTCACCAAATACTGTAACAGACATATCCACCTTGATGCTGGTCAGGATAATTCATCTTTATTATACATTTTTTAAAGAAGAAATAAATAGAGAAAACCAGACATAGCTTGGCTATCAGAATATTTGTAGGAACATCCACTTTTGAATAAATACCGGGTTTGCTTACAGCACTTAAGGCATCAAAACCTATTCTGATTTTCCAGGAAAACAGCTTCTAGTTCTGCAAACAAATAGCACATGGCTATGGCTGAATGGCACCAATTATACAATCTGCAGCTTTTATGGCGCGGGGGACGAGTGTTAGAAGCCAGATAGAGCTGAGGCAAATAGACAGATTTATTTGAGATAAACTTTAGCCCCGCCGTGGAGAAAATCATAGAAGTCTGAATACAGAAAGGCCAAAACTGTGGGCTGAAAAAGCATCTTCTAATGTAGGCAATATTGTATGAGCTCTAATTAATGTGAAAATTAAGCAGAAAATACTCTCTCTCTCTCTGCATGTGTGTGCTAAGGAAAGAATTAGATTGCTTGATCTTTTTTTCCCCAGTGCTGAGAAATAGTTTCATGTAAGTAACTAATTGTTTGATAGGAAATTATAAAAGGCATGATGGCAGCATATTTCTCTCTTAAAAACATAAATAAGGGTCTGTTAGGAACTGGGAAAAGAAAGCCTAGATTCATATAGGTGAAAAGTATCACTGTTACTGGCAAAAACCTCACTAATTTTTATGAGTAATTAAGTGTATCAAAATGCAGTTCTATTATATAAGTATGATTTTGTAGAAAAAGCATTGAGGGTTTCCTGGTCATTATGCTTGAAAGAGTTTTTTATTAAATTTGTTTTACTCATGAGTTAAAAACTCAAGGCAGAGGCTTCTTCTCACTATTAGACCACCTCCTTTTCTCCCCCAGGATCTGGAATTCAGACTTGAGCTTTTTGCTCCCCCAGCAGCGTCGACACTGAGGCTTTTTCAGATGGAGCTGATGTGAGAGAAATCAGCTCACCCTTCCACATGGGTGGCAGCACCGGGTGATGAACAAGAGAAATGAGTTAAAAAACTGCCACCTTCAAACAAAGGTGAACTTTGAGGTTTCTTTGCAGGAAACAGCAATGAGGTCATTACAAGCTGCTCTGGGTAGTGAACAGTTGCCATTCTTTATACTGTTTCGACATCTTTCTCACTCTGCTGCTTAGATTATGTCACAGAGGTTATGGCAAAACATTTTAATGAGAACTGGTAAGAAAATGAAAAATATTTTTCATAACATGTTGGCTAAAAAGAAGGAAAAATGCCTGGGGGATTTTTTTTTCATGGAAATGGAGCGATTTTTTTTTTTTTAAACCTTTTTTTTTTTTCCTCAATAAGACCCAAAGAAATCGTCTTTTTCACTTAGGGAAAACCATCTTTTATTCACAATAATTCACATTCCAAATATCAATAATTACCAAAGTTGAGTTTCTGTCTCCTGATGATTTTCTTCTGGTTTCTCCCCATCTTATTCCACGCTGAAATCAGTTTCACTTCAAAGTTTCCATCTGCAAGCGGGGAGTTTCTTGTTTGCTTAGATGATGTAGAATCAACATCCTACTCCCAGTTAAAAAAGGCAATATTTAAGTGCAGCGTGATTCAGAAGGACCATATGCACACCCCCAGCGCACAGTAGAGGGACATAAGGGTGAACAGCCTTTCTTAACCTGTACCCTCCCTTTCAGGGAATGACCAGGTTGGCCAGACTTTGCAGTGTAGGTGTAGCCATACACTTCAAATATACCTGGGGAACCCTTTTATTACTACTTTAGAAAAGTACTCAAATAAGTAAAATAAAGAAGAATGAAATACACATCTTTTAAACACCGTGCCGTGTAAACTTTCTGACGGTTGGTCTAACACAGTGCTTAGAAGACTAGCAATAACTCACTTCATATCCGTGAATTATTGTAAGTGATGGGCAGAAACCAGCACTGGCAAAAGTTGAGCTTTTTTCACTGTATAAACAAGGCCAGACGGGCTCAGGTGGAATGCATTTCAGTTGGTGCATTTTCCCCCCTCGCACACATCTAATTGATGAGGAAATTGCCCCATCCTTCAGAATTGCCTGGCATTTACTACTGCAATAAGCTGTACTTAGGAAAGACGCATTGCCTCAAACTTTCATACTTTCTCAGGTTCATCCCACGGCGCAGCCCGGGTTATAAATCTGGACCACAAGGAACGTATTAAACCATTAAAAATGTAACTTAGACGAGATCAAATTTAAAAGGCATAGCTTCCAATTTTGCTCTTGTATCAAATTCTAAGGGACTTAAGCTGTTTGAGAAGCATTGCAGAAGAATTTCACAATACTAATTGGCTGAGCAATAAAATGGCAGATGAAATTTTGTATCAAAAAAATGCAAAGCAGTGCACAAGGGAAAAATCACCTTAACTATACATACAGAAAGAATGGCTTCAAATTAGCTATTAGCACTCAGAAAAGAGAGCTTGAAGTCTTTGAGGACAGTTTCCTGAAGATATTGTCTACATGCTCACAGGGAAATGACATTTTAGGAATGATTAGGAAAGGAAATTAGCAAAACAGAAACCTGTTCTACACCTGAAGGTATATATCCTATTTTATGTGCCCTATTTTTCAGAAAGTCGTAAGAAGAAGCAGAGAGAATAGTGACAAGGAGGACTGATCTATAGTATAAACTATAGGATTTAGGAGGACAGAATAGATGGAGTAGGATTCTTCACATCTGAAGAGGTAACTGAAGGGCAATATTAAAAGGCATACAAAACAATGGATGATACGACATGGTAAATGATTTTTACCTGTTTCTACTTAGAGAAGTGCCAGGGAATGGTCAATATAAAATATGATCTAAACCAAACTAAATAAACTACTTTTTTAGAATAGGATTATAGAGCCTATTTGCATAGGATGCTGTGAATGCTGGAAGCATATATATGGAAATAGGCAACTCTTCAACACAATGATCTCTATGAAATCTTCGGTTCAGAAACCTTAAAGCCCTGGCTGCCAGGAAATGAGAGCACTCAGCAAGGAAGAATGTCTCTAAAGTCCTTTCAAGTTTAAATGAAAGACTGCTCAGCTCCTCATACTCCTCCCTAATAAACCACTCTCAGTTAATATTAGGCATAGGATACTGTTCTAAATGGACATTAAGACTAACTTAATATGGCAGCTCTTTATTATATCAGTGTCACCACATTTTTCTCAAACTGATCTAATCCTGACTGATATCAGCATGATTCACAGCATAATCAGGATTTTTTGCTATCCGCAGGATGACCACAATAACTTCCCCTTTCATGGTCAAGGTCTCTCACCCTCTCCCTTTAATTTCCGAAGGTCAATAAGTTTACAAAGAATGAAGTTAGCATAGAGCATGGTGGCAAGGAGTGGGACCAGTGGAGAAACTCATTCAAAGCCAAATGCACTGTACTACACTTATTTCAATATCAACATAACACTCCTAGCAAGAAGCATTATTAAAAATAGTAACCTGTTCTGTCTACTGTAGAATTTAGATGAATGAAAAATAAGTCAATAAAAATGAAACTGCAAGAAAACACTGTAAAGTGATTTCTTGAGTTCTGCTACTGAAAGGAAACTACCTTCTTCTAGCGCGTGGCTATCTCTACAACACCGCTAGTATCACCTCAAAAGTTGATGTGACACCATACCAAAGGGTGGAGTGTGAAAAATTCGACATTTTGCATTTTGCTTACTTTTTATTGCCAAGAAGTGCTAAGGACTTCACCAAAGTCATAGCCTTGTCCCAGAATTTAGACTCCAATGGATCTATTTGACACATCCATGAGCTACTGCATTTCAAGGGGCAGGAAAGGACTAAGAAAGCACAGGGTGTTGACTCAATTTTTTTCTCCATCATTCATTTATTGCTGAAGCATTCCCAATGAACACACAGTGAAAGCTGCAATGGGAACTGCATTTGAAGCAAGACCATTCTAAATGACTGAATCCAGTTTTGGGATGGGGAGCCTTTGTGGCACAGACATCTGCCACCTCTGAAGTAGCTCATTTAGCAGCACTGGCACACAGGCCACTGGCACAGTGCTGTCTGGTTTCATGCCGTCACTGCACTGGAACCTAGTGGGGAGGGGTGGTGGTTGATCATGGTGGTGGAGGAGCCACCATCCCTTGAGGTGTTTACAAAATGGGTAGATGAGTTTCTTAAGGATATGGTTTAGTAGGGAGACAGGCACGGTTGGACTCGGTGATCTCAGAGGTCCATTCCAACCTTGTGATTCTATGATTCTATGATTATTTGTGTGTTTAGTGCTAGTGAAATCACTCTCCTCCTTTCCTCCTCTCTATATTTCTAATTTCAGCCTACCCTTGATAAACGAGCACAGCTCACTTCCCGTCTTTCTCAGTCAAGTCTTCTTCTCCCTCACAAAGTTACGTGTCTCCAGATACATAATCAAATAGACAGTGTAGCTAGGATTTGAATTTTTGTTGCAGAAACATAAAACCATGAATCAAAGCTGCTACTCAGCATGTGAGTATTCACCTGTACGTGAATTACGTTCACGCAACACAAACTGTCCATACGGCAAAGTGTCTGTCTCCCTCATACCCTGCTTTTCCTCTGGGATTCCCGTAGGTGAATGCCTCTGCTTACCTCCTCTGCAGTTTTATTCCTCCTGGCTAATACACAGCCTTCGTTTCTTCTCTAGCACAGATCTTCTCATACTCTTCTGCTTCCTGTAGAGTCTTTTCAGAAAGGTATTTAGTCCAAGCACAAGACTATCTGATGAAAAAAAAAACACCCAAAGGTTTTCAGTCCCTGCCATAGGGAAAACCCCATCCTATTCATGCATTTTCTGCAGCAGGATTCATTCAGGGGCTGCAGAAAACAGTCAGACTCTTAATGGAAACTCTAAAGAGCAAGTCTTCTGTAGTGGTGGCCAGCCCAAGCTGTTAATGTGCCCGAAGGCACACTAAGAACCATCAGTCTTTATCGAGGCCCCTTCTCCTCTATTCCTCCACATTTCATACATTCTATGAAGCACTTTACAACCATTTCTCATTTTCTCTGGCATTTTGTTGTGTAACTCGTAGGTCTGTCCCTCTTTCTCCTAAAACACCTTCTTACAGCCATCATAGTCTGCCTGAAGGCAACTATAGGGAGCCAAGGACCCCAATTCCGTAGTGGCTTCATGTAGCATCTCTCCAGGAGCCACCAGGAAATCACACAACCTGTTCCTTCTGATCTCCTCTCGCTTGGCTTTGTACAGCTGTTCTGGGTTTATGTGGCAAGTTGAGGAGGAGGGGACCGGTGCTGCGGAGTCAGCCTCAATGAGAAGAAACCAGAAGCTGCCGCCATGTCAGAGAGTGCCATTTTCATCCAGCTCCAAAGCAGACCCACTGCTGCCCAAAGCTGAGCCCATCAGTGATGCTGATCACGCTTCTGTGATAACATATTTAAGAAAGGGTAAAACAATGCCGCGCGGCAGCTGCCTGAGAAAGCAGTGCGGAAAATGGGAAAGAAACAGCCCTGCACACACCAAGGTTGGTGAAGGAGCACGAAGGACAGAGGTGCTCCAGGTACTGGAGTAGACATTCCCCTATTGTCCATGGAGAAGATCATGGTGGAGCAGATATGACTGCACCCTGTGGACAACCTCACGCTGCAGCAGGACGAGATACCTGAAGGAACGAGCAGCCCATGGAGAGCCCACACTGGAGAAGGGTCTGTGAAGGAGCTGTGGCCTGTGGAGAGAAGCCCGTGCAGGATCAGGTTTTCTGGCAGGAACTGCAGCTCATGGATACCTGATGCTGGAGCAAACTGTTCCTGAAGAACTGCACCCTGTGGGAAGAACTCACACTGTAGCAGGGGAAAAGTATAAGGAGAAGAGAGCAGCAGAGATGAAGCATTACAGGCTGACCAGAACCCCCGTTCCTCACCCCCTCCGTTGCTGAGGGGAAGGAGGGTGAAGAGTCGTGAAAGGAGGACTGAAGTTGAGACTGGGAAGAGGTGTGTGTGAGGTGTTTTATACTTTTGTCTTTGCTTTTCACCATCCTACTCTATTCTTAATTGCTAATAAATTAGATTAACTTTCCCCAAGTTGAGTCTGTGGCAGCAACTGGTGAGTGATCTCCCTGTGTTTTTATCACACCACATGAGCTTTTTCTTCTTGTTTTCTTCCTCTCTTGTTGGAAGTGAGAGAGCAGCTTGATGGGCACTTGGTAGTCAGTCAAGGTTAACCCATCAGAGCCACAGTGAGTCTAAAAACTTATTTCACCTTTCTTCTCTTCCAGTCTTAATCTTGGTTACATCCTTGTTACCTTTCCTGTTCCAGTTTTTATGCAAGATAACCGTTGTGATCAATTACTTGACTGTCTGCCATTCACGTCTCAAAACTTACTGAAATGAGATTCTTCCCCCACCACTTGACACTTATTTCTCCCCTTGTGCCCTTTAAACAAAATTGCTATGGTGATCTCTTCTTCTTCATTTCCTCTGCTTTCCATAGCTGCAAAAATGATCCCGAGATGTCTAAGCAAGGGAAAGTCAAATAGATGGGATTATTTTCAGGAATAGCACTGACTGATACTGTTACAGGAATAGTGGGTCTTGAGCAGCCTGATCTGGTGGGAGGCGTCCCTGCCCATGGCAAGGAAGTTGGAACTGGATGGGATTTAAGGTTGCATCCAACCCAAACCATTCTATGATTCTATGCTATCTCTGACAGTCAACATTAGAAACCAAAGCTAGACAAATGCAGGTATTAATGAATGAGAGTAGGTAAGAACTGGAACAACTTACCCAGGTAAGTGATGGATTTCCTGTCTCTTGAAGTCTTTAAATCAAGATTGGATATTTCACTAGAATGTGTTCCCTATATATTTCACATAAATACGTTCCACCTCCAACAGAAATTACAGACTACGTAGGAACTACTAGGTGAGACTCTTGGTCAGATCATTGTACCAAATAGTTACTTGTGGACTCTCAAGTTGAAGTTAATATGCTACCATTGCATTTGAAGAAAGAACAAAACATATTCCTTAGCTTAGTTGGTAGGCACTAACTTGCTGTGGCACTACAAATATGTCTAAAATCCTAATCTTTTATACATACTTGGCATGAATGCGCATGAGTATATGTCACCAAATTAACTAAATGTTTCACCTGTTCCCAAGTTCACTTGCTCCTGGTGGTGAAGAACCACCCATCCATTAAGGAATGGAAATATCCCATTTTCATCACTTTTTCCTTGGATTTACATAGTCAAAAAGTTAAATACTAGGAGACGGAAGAAAGGAGGAACTAAATTTTGGAGAGAATTTAAGGAGACAAAGGAGGCAAGGCAAGGAAGAAGAAAAGAAAGACAGGAGCAAAAGCAGAGGTCACAAAAAGCCATGGGTAAATAATGTGAAGCACAAGCCTGTAGATTCAAAGGACGGATGGGAATACGTGAAGGGAAAGTAAAGGGAAACAGAAGACTTACTGAAAAATAAAGGCACGAGTATTCTGAAACTCAGGTGAAGTGCGTTAAAGGAATCTCCCAAAGAGTAATTTATTTACAGAACTCCACGCTCTCCCAAACACAGTGACTGTCACTCACAGGAGTTGCCCGTGTCCATGCAGATACTTTATATATGTGTCTGTTCTCAATGCTCTCTGCTTGCTCTTTGGGGGGTGTGATTGATGCTAAGGAACTCACAATCATGCTTCAGGAGTCACTGCCACCCTCTGCAGCAATTAAAGGGAGTACATCTTTCACCTCAAAACAGGAGAGCTTGAGGACACGGGTTGTCAACTACGAAAGCAAACCTGAGTGAAAGGTGGCAAAGATCTGGTTTTGGAGCAAACGTGTGCGTTTAAACACAGAGCCAAGGAGTTCACCTTAAAAATCAATGTTCTTTCACATTAACGTTTAACATTTTAAAATTAATTTATTGGAGCTCAAATCGTTCCCTGTAACTGACAGAAATCTCTCTGCAAAGCCACGCATGAAACCAGACGCTCCCTTCTCTGACATACAGCTATTGTTGGATGATTTCATTACCTATCATTTATTATACATATCTTTTAATTATTAACTGCAATATCCCCAGACCTCTGGCAGCCACTCTGGGGAACTTCTGAGGCTTGGAAAGAAAAATCCAAAGGCACTAAAAAGAAGGGTCTAGACACATAAAAAGCTCCATTATTTTTCCCATCTAAAAAAAGAAGGAAAAAAAAAATAGAAAAAAAAAAAGGCGGCAGCATAGGAGCAGCTAAGTTTTCCTTCCATTTGCTCGCTCTCCTTTTGGCGTGAGTGCCCACAAACGTTTCCTCTGCTCCATCCTCTGCCGCAAACCCCGGCAGCGAAAAGGGGGTCTCGCCTCTCCCGGTGCGGGGGATGCGGGGGGTAAAGCCTGCCCAGCCGCGTAACCCCGCTCCGCAGCCGCTCAGCGCATGCCGCTACGCCCCGTCACCTTCATTAATAATAATTGCTACTTAATTACCCCATGCCCGGCTGCGGGAATGCGGGATGCAGCGGCGCAAAGCCCGGGGCAGTGACCTTGCATAGCCCTCCCCCCTTCCCCCCCCCCGGCCCGCGGCACCAAGTCCCGCGCCTCTGCGCGCTCGCGGGCAGAAAGGGGGGTGCGGGGAGGGAGAACAGATCCCCTCAAAGCCCTCAACCCCCCCCCCAAAACGGGCTGGTTGCGACCTCCGGAGCTGCAGTGCGCGCGTGAATGCACGGGCATCTCCGCGGGGAGGCGCGGAACGCGGTGCGGGAGGGGGAGGGGGGGGTGGGATGCGCGCACAGCGCATGTCTGCCCGCACCACGCCGCGCAACCACTAGACGTTCACCACCCACACCCCCCCCCGACACGCACCCCCCCACACACACACCCCTCCCCGCCGCCAAACTCACCACCATCTTCTGCATGTGCAACATTTGCAGCCGGACACAAACCGCTCCCCAGCGATGGAGACTGCGGGAAAAATCCGGCGCGGCGGGATGATGGCTTGCTGAAACGGCGAGCGGGAGAGAGGCAGAGCGGCAGAGAGCTGCGAACAAATACTAATACAAACCAAAAAAAAAAAACAAACTAAAGAAAAAAAAAAAAAGAAAAAGAAAGGACGAAACCTCTCTTTTTCTCCCCTTTCCTTTTTTTTTTGTTTTTTTTTTTTTTTTTAAATTCTTGGTTTGGTTTGTAGCCACCTCAATGCCTCTCTGAGCAGCATCTAGCGAGCGAGCGGGGAGAAGGCGAGACAGAGAGGCAAAAGAGAAGATGAGGATAATTTGCAGACAGCTTGTCTTGTTGTTTTCTGGCTTTTGGGGACTAGCAATGGGAGCTTTTCCTAGCAGTGTGCAAATAGGTAAGCGCTGCATCGGGCTGGGTGCGTGTGGCCAGGGGTTCAGTCCTTTGCAAAGTGAGTTGGAAAGGAGGCTCTGAAGGCAGTTGACAGCTTTCTCCTCCACCACTCATCGTGTTTCCCCTTGCCTTCACGAAAAATCCGCGTGTTTGTGTGTGTCAGCCTGTGTGTGTGTGTGCATCCCTCTGTGCGTGTGTACATCCCTCTGTGTGTGTGTGTACATCCTCTGTGCGTGTGTACATCCCTCTGTGTGTGTGTGTGTGTGTACATTCCTCTGTGTGTGTGTGTGTGTACATCCCTCTCTCTCTCTCTCTCTGTGTGTGTGTGTACATCCCTCTGTGTGTGTGTGTGTACATCCCTCTGTGTGTGCGTGTTCGCCTGCGGTAAAGAGGATGCTTGTCTTTTTCCAAAACTCATTCCAGCTCCGGGGGCTGTAGGATCGGTGCGGGAGGAAGGGGCTCTGGGCTGATGCCCCTCGGCTGCTTCAGCCCCCTCTGGAACCGCAGCTTTTGCCCGGCTCGCGGAGGGATGGCGAGTTCTGTGCGCTGGAGGTTGCGGTAGCCGGTGGGAATGGGGGATAAAAGGCAGCGCTGCTCTCCTTTCCCTGCTTCTAGTTGGAAAGTTTAGGGTTTTGTAGGTCTCCCCTGTGCTCCTTTCGCACCCCTTTCCCATGGACTCCTGCTTCCCTCCTTTCGGCCGTGTTTCGGATGGGACGCAGCTATCTGAATTCTTTCCAGCTCAGCTCCATCACTGCATCATTTCTCGTGGACTTGTAAAGATGCTGCTAATAAGGCTGAGCTGCTCCCTGCTTGCACATGGCTGCAGAGGAGCAAAGTTCATTATATTCCTGTTCAGTGCAGATTGTCCTTTTTTTTTTTTTAATCCAGCAGGCACCGTTGCCGTTAATCAGCCCGACACTTAATGTGAGAGGCTGTTGAGTAGCTGATTTACCACTGTGTTCGGTATCAGAGAGATGGAGGCTGAACACTTCCAAAGGTCACTGTAATCATGACAAATCTGGGTATTTATGTATGAAAGGATGGAAACTGAGAAGTCAGGGAAGAAGCATGAATGCATCAGAGAGGTTAAAATCGATTGAGGACAGTGATTTAAAGGCAGCGGTTGTGATTACGAATATGATTAGTTCCTTATCCATTAAAGTCTTAGGGTTTGCCTTACTGTGCAGCTTTGGGAGAGACAGTTGCTTGCTGTTACAAGATAGTAAGTAGCTTGCAAATAATTCACCCTGCCTCCTTTGCTTTTTGCTTTTTTTCTGTTTTGTTTTTTTTTTTTTTTTTTTTTGTAGGTGGTCTCTTCATCAGGAACACAGATCAGGAATATACTGCTTTTCGATTAGCAATTTTTCTTCATAACACCAGCCCCAATGCATCCGAAGCACCTTTTAATTTGGTTCCTCATGTAGACAACATTGAAACAGCTAACAGCTTCGCTGTAACAAATGCCTGTAAGTAAACATGCCATTGATCGGACCACCTTATGGGTAGATTGCAGTGGAACTAACAGGAAACCACATCATTATCTTGCATTGCAAATACATCAGTAAGTCAGTCTTCAGTTTTTTTGCAGAAGAGCAAAAGGGGCAGCAATTCTTGTTAGTTTCTAACTGGAGCAAAATCTTCTCTCCTGCCTTCTGCTGACTAACCTGATGTGACATTTACTTTAGTGTTATTACTGTAGTTTCTTGCTTCTCGGTTTCTATGGAGATGAATTTTGTTGTTGTAAAGAAAAATTATGAATGTCTCGATCAGTCTGTAAACCCCACAGTTACTCTTGTTCGCTTCTGAATATGGTGTGCCTTGTGTGTATTTGAAAATATATGATAATATTTCTGCTCACAAATGCTTTTCTACTGGCTGGAAAGCAGACAAGGAAGCAGTGGTGTGCAGGATAATATATCTGAGTTGGTTGACGCTGCAGTTGATCTGGTGATGTCACTTGAGGCAGCCCTGGTCTTATATTCTAGGTTGTAAATGTCTCTTATCATCTCGTAATGCATACATCCCGTGGATATGTCTCTATGCATCCATACATTGGTGCCAAATCAAGTTAGTATCTGATCTACTTGATTTCACAGACCACCTCAACTGGAACAAATATTCTTTTCCCACTATATATTTTATACGCACACACCCCTGCACACACACAGATGCAAATACACCATGAGAGGAAAACAGAAAAAGAAATGTCCTTACCAAATGAGGTAAGAGGTTTTATTTTTTTAAAAAAAAAAAAAAAGAAAAAAAAAAGAAAAATAATTAGCTGAACTTCCTACTTTTCAATCATCTCAGGATTGTTAGCATTGGTTAAAATGTGCTGAGTATTGCTTAATCTCTGAGAGTGGCAAAGCATTATTTCAATTTATCTTTGTGTATGTCTGGCTTATAAAAAGCAATTCATGTTATTATGTAAGAGATACAGTGTGGCAAAGCTGAAGACTGTAGTAGCTTTACTATTTAGATGTTCATATTTCAGGACTCCATAGGTTTTCTTCTGTGGCCTTTTAAGTTTTCAAATCCCTCCTCTTGGTTCAACAGTGAATTGCCTTTGGAAGTAGATGCCCTAAGCAAAATTGCTTCGTATGTTTAAAATAGAAACGTACTGGAGAAGGTCTCAGTGTTCATCGTGCCTCTAAAATACCTACTGTGTTTCTCTCAACTTTCCCACAGCCATCTCCGTGACACTTTTCAATAGGTAAACTTGCATTGTACGGTGCGGCTCTCACGTATAATTTATGGAATGATTGCTAAATTAGTTTATATGAGCCTTGGGTACTCCAAGTTTCAGATGACCTTGCCACCTTCCTTAACAGGAAAAGCTTCTGAGCTGCCAAAATGGCTCCATTCATTTTATGCAGGAAAGACTGATGTCCCATTAGGTGTGAATTCTATATTAAGCAATGTATTAGTTGTGTTTAGCGTGAAAATCAATATCAAATTCCGTAAGGAGGAAACATTTGAAAAGGTGCTTTGAAACTGGAAGGAATCGGCTCTATGCAGGTGTAGTTCTTTGAGGAAATATTACAATGCATGTCAACTTTTGCAGGCACTGATTATATATTCCATGAAGGCAAATGACACAGTAGCTTTTTTAAACTTTCATTTTTAATGAAAGGGAAGGGGACTAAAATTTTTGTATATTGAAATCAGTAATTTTAGGTGAAGTCAGTGATTTTAGATCCTGCCTACGCAACTGGATCTACCAAATAATTTCCAAGGCTTGTTAGTTTTTGGATTAAGGGTGTTGTACAGTATTTCTCTTTGAACATTAGTGGATTAATTCTGATTTGCATAAATTTAAAATTGTCTAAAGTGGGGCTAAGACTGAAGGTTTAAAAGAAGTGTTTTCCCAAAACTTTCCTCATTTAGGGTATTTGCACTGATTCCAGCTACCTTAGATTATGTTTATCTTGCATTGTTTTAACTGAGGAAAACCTGTTCGCTTGTATTTGCTGTGATCTATAAAATAGTGATTCATAACCTGATCCTTTTATTTTTTTTTTAATTTAACTGAACCCAGTTTCAGTTCCAGAGAGTTTAATGACTCAGAGATGATGAATCTTTACAGTATGGGAGGAGGCAGAGAAAGAGAGGGAAAGTAAATGTGTATGTTTATGTGTATGTATGCTCATATAATTCTGCACATCTGTACTAAATAAGTGCAGTCCTACAGGCCTTATTTATTTAGGTCTGCCCTTCCCACTTAAACCAACATGTATTTTTGCATTAGTTTGTATTTATTTCACATTTTGCAGTCTCGTGCCAGTAATCCAACTGCTTCTTTTTTTAAAACATTTTAATGCTGAAGAAAAAATTTAAACAACAAATCTCCTAATGGAAATGGGCAAACTGACTGACAACTGAATGAACATATCGCATATCCCTTAAGCTAAATATGAGCAGAATCCTGCAAAAATCAATTGTCTGATAGCTGGAGGACACCGGCTTCCACGTGATTGAATTTGCTGGCTTGACACAGGCTTCTAAAGCGCAGATGTGAGAGATTTTCTAACCTAATTAAAGAACCCCCACCATCAGCTCTGAATTAAGTGATTTCATGGCAATATGAAATGGTAACTCTTTGCTGAACCACTGTGAAACAGCGGCTTCGGATCTTGCTGTTTGGGTTACTCAGTGCTCATGTCCTCAAATATAGAGTACAAAAGCCTTGGAGCTGCTGGACTGAAATGAATATTCCTGTGAGTTCAAGCGTAAAGCTCTGAGACATGACCAGTTACGTCTATTTCTGTTTCCATTTGCTGTGGAGGTTACTTGGGAAGATTCAGGGCCAGGCCCCTTGCGTATGCTAGGGACAGTAAACAGACTATTTCAAAGGTTTATGGATGGCATATTAGCAGGCAACTCATTGTAACTTCAGAAAAACTTGAGTATTTTATTTATTTTCTATAGATAAAAACATATACCCAAGCGTTCACCCAGGAGTACATTTGGAACTGGAATAATTTTGTATTTCCAGTTTAATATCTTATCTTCTAATGGTTAGCTGAAACATTTTTGTTTTCTGTAAAGAGACCCAGAACATTAGTATTTCTGTTCAGAATCGTGAATGCCTATGAAAGAAGTTGTTTAAGCAGATAGACTGTTGTGAGTTTGCAAAATTGATCTGATCTAGGTTTGTTTGGAGATAGTCTTTCTTTCTTTCCCCTTCCCATTTGCGTATTTTATTTAAACTCTGCTCATTTCTTTTGCACTACATACATTATTCAGAGAATCTCTCTTACTGACAGAGAGAGATGAAATTATTGCAGAACATGAATAGTACAAGATTCTTACTCATCAGAACACAATACACCGCAGCTGAAACATTTGACTATTGGCATACATGGCTTTGCACATTGTAAGCAGGAAATTTTGCTCGTGATTGGAAATCTACCTTCAGCTTGATTTCAGATACTGGAGCAGCACGTTGATTTTTGGAGAGGATTGTGTGTGTTTATTCTTTAACTGGATGCAAAATTATTTTCTCCACTCCATGCACCATCTATTAATAGATTGCATTCATATATCTCAGCAATGCAGTCGATGTTAAACCTCCTTGCGTACTTTTGAGAGGTAACTCTACAGTTTTAAAGAACTATTTGCCTTCCAGCTCTTGTCTTGTGGTTGAGAATTTTTCTGTTAAGTTTCAAGAGTCCTTAATGAATAACCACTCCTGCAAGTCTCGTACAGGATTAGGCTAAATGGGGAAGAAAAGAGATCGATTCATGTCTTTCATCAGTGTTTTGCATTAAAAGTGAAGCTTTTCCTTTTGAGTCTGTTTGACTCCATGTGTATTTTGAGATGAATAAATTCCTAAGAAGTGTAATTTAGGGTAAATCAGACACTCCATTGCGATTCTTGCACAGCACATTTCAGTTCTTACCAGATTTTAAGATTTTGTATCTTGGAAGAGCTTTCCTCTTTTTCCAGGAGTTAGTCCCTTTGACTTTTATGCTCTCCAGACTCATCCAGGCTTCATGACCTGAAATTGGAGGGCCTGATTCTTCCTCACCAGCATGAAGGTAGTTTCTGGGTGAGATCCACCGAGGTTGGGGTCCAGCCCTAAGGACAGACAAGAACCTCTCTCGTCACCCTGCCCTCTCTGTGGGTCTGTCTTAGGGCTTGTGCTTGCTAGAGAGGGGAGAGGCAGTACCGGTTTGGAGTTAACTTTTCTGCCAAAACATCCTGAAAGCTGAGAAAACAGACTCAAATGTTGTATTTCCTTTATATTGTGACTGTGTGTCATTTTACTTACAGCAGTTTCAGCTTTGATTTGCTAAGCTGCATCATAATGGGGTTTTCATTAAATTTGTTTATTAATTCTTCTTTATAATTACGACTCAATTTAGCAATAGGAGCGTAACCTTAGTTGAATAATCAGTGTCATTTAAAACCATGCTGTGCTTTATTTAGAAAGTGAAGTTTCATACAGCTGAGTGGTGTTTTGCTGTCAAGAGCAGTACAGTATTCCCAAGGTTGCAGTTTGGAGTATATTGAGAGTTACCATAAAGGCGTACCATACGGTCGGATTTGAACTGCAAAAGCAAATAGTGTGCCAGTTGGCGAGAAAAATGGAACTGGTTTAAATTGTACCCTTCTAAAATAGGATCGATAACAAAAACCCCATTTGAAATGATTGTTTTTCTTTAATTCATGGAGTTTATCTCCAGCTAGACCCCAATTATTGAAAACAATTTCTCTTAAATTCCTATTATCAGCACTTGCTGATGGAATCAAAGAATATATGTGTACTTGGGTGTCATTTATTGTGAGAAAGATTTTGTATACTTTTAAGATATGAGAAGATCTATACTGAAAGAATTTCATAGCTCTAAATGTGATCTTTGTAAAATAGCTGTACAGCAGGGAGAAAATCAATCAATCCATCAGAGTCTGGATTTAATTTTCAAGGTTATTGTTGGGAACAGAAATGATGGGCCTTTGTTGAAATAGTCAGGTATCTTCAGTGAAAATTCAGAACATGCATTTCCCTGGCGTGAAATAAGACTTTCGTCCAGACATGTTACTGGACTGGATAAAACTGTAAACTCAAAAGCTTTATTGTAGGTTACAAAAATAATTTAATATTCATTTCAGAGGATTAATTACGAAGATTGTGTTTCTTCATTCCTACTGCAGAAGCCAACGCAGTGCAGTACTTCTTGTGTAGGACAAAGCACTTTAACAAGTAAATTAAATTGATTAACTTCAGCTTTATCATTGTAATCTAAGTTTATATTCTAGTCAAAATAGCTCATGCATTTCATTTTCAGGTCTTGATTGTTTTGAGATTTGCCTCTTCATGAGAGAGGAAGCCGTGTGCTTTGATTTCTTAACCATTTTAGATCCTGCCATGCATTGAGCAAGTTCACATTGTAAGCAGGTGAAATTCTTTGGGTTTAAAGATGTTGGGACAAAGAATCTTTTCTCACCGGTCTTGATCCTTAATATACGACTAATGTAAAGGAGATAAATTCGTGCTACTGCAAAAGTGAAGAACCATGTATGATTGCACCAGTGTAATTAAAAGGAAAAATTGACCTCCTCTCTGGATTTCCATTCCTCTGGGTAGTTGGCTTGAGGCAAAGATTTTGGATTAGTACAGCACAAAGTCCACACCTGTGATTTTGGTACCTATGCCAAAGTTATGTGTTGGGACATTAAACTCAAACTAAACAATTGATTCCTATGAAAATCAATTGCTCTTCTGAATTTGTGAAAAATAAATTTACTGAGGAGTACCTGATCACAACGTCTTAAATCTGTATCGGCAATGTCTGATTTTAGGCACACAATTTCAAATAGAATCATAGAATCATAGAATCACTAGGTTGGAAGAGACCTCTGAGATCACCGAGCCCAATAGATAGGTTATCTTACATTTTGACACTCAGAGATGTTCTAGTATTTTCCAGAGTACTCAGCAGCACCTGCCTTGCCAATGGAAACCAAGCAGTGCTGAGCACTTTGGGAAATGTGCCCTTACCTGTGGTAACACGTGGTTCAGCTGTCTTGTCTCGATAGTGTTACTTCCTTGTGAGGACTCTCTTTCCTCTCTGTTCTTTTTCCCATAGTCCTGAGGAGGCATCTGCCTGACTTGTTCAAATAATTGCAGCTGCTCGTTGGGTTTGTGATTCCTTATGGAAAGAAGATGGAACCAAATCACGTACCCATCACCTTTGTCTTTGCACCGCAGTGTAAAGACCCAGCCCATCCTTCCTCTTCACCAGGTTTCTAAGAAGTCGATTATAGATTCAAGAGAAGACACCTGAATACTTGTTAACAAGCTACTGTTCTCGCTGGGGTTTTGGCCAACTATGCTGACATTAACAAATTCCAGTTCAAACGCTGGCCCTTGTCCTGCAGTTCTTTCCTCAGGCAGGGTTGTCTGTGATTTAAATACGGGCTCTACCTGAGCAGGGGTTGCAGTGCATTATAATGAAGAAATAGTAAGAATCAGCTTTTTTTAACAGGTTCTCATTGTTTTTTCTCATAGCTTGATTTCTAAAAAGTATTAAATTACTTAACTCCTGTTATTTATTTTTTTTAGAAATATTTTTATAAATTGGACCCCCTGTACATAATTGCCTATTTTAAAAGAATGTCGTTTGGGCTACTGTTCCCTTGCATTCCGCAGGCTATTTCGGCGTTGTATACTTCCATTGCTCCTGAAAAACGCAGTCTAGCGCAGAACCTTTCCATATTCTAAAGCCATGGACAACACGAGCATGACTGCAGGTTTTTTTCTGTAAATACAGATAGTGCACAACAGAGGAAAAAAAAGCACTTAGACTTTTCACCAGCTTATTTATTAGATTCCAAGTGGGAAGAGGCTTTAAACGTATTTTGAAGGCTGACATTAAAATATGTCAGCTGTTAACTATTCATCCCAGTTCCTCCGTTTCTCACTTGCAGAGCCTCTATGGAGTAGATTCTGTGCCATTTCTTCATATACACTCTTCCAGTTATTTTACGGTGTATTTGCATAGAGCTCTCTTAACCCCATAAAATTTGAACTTCATTTTTATTTGCACATCAAATTTTGTACAATTCAGGTATGCTCAATGACTGCCCATCGAATAGGGGGTTTAGGAAGGTTCGCAGGTAGCGAGAATTAATTGCTGAAAAGATTTGAGACTTTTACAATTTGTTTGCCTCCGTTCTCAAATCCATTTCTAAATGGATGTGGAATTTACATTCTCACATCGTGGTGCAAAAGGCGATATGTATGGTAGTGCTAGAAATTACTATACAACAGGATTAGGAATTCTTGTACAAAATATTCTGGTTTTGTTAATTTCTTTCACACCTATGTGCTCTGCTTAATTTCCTTTTGTTAAAGATTTCACTGGGTTCATGTGATTTTTTTTTTCTCTGTGTCAGGGTCAAGTGCGTTTCCTCAATGGGTATAATGATCTGTGCAGTACATATTCAAGGTAGAGGCAGAGGAAAGAGAGGAAATTCTTGTGGAGCAAAGAGTACAAAATGTAGTACTTTATTTGTCTGCAAAAGCTTTCTATTCTTTTTTAATATTCCTGATATAAAGAAGCGGTATTTCACGCTAGTAGTTAATGTGAGATATGGGTCTGGATGGTGCTGTGTTCAGTTCTGGGAACCGTTATTGAGCAAAAATGAAAAATACTTTATCAAGCACAGATACGTTCATGTGGAATTCAGGAGTAAAAAGCCATAATATTAGAGAAAAAAAAAAAAGGCAGTCTGTGCACATCAGTACACTTAGTCCTTTATTTCCTCCCCCAAGCTGGTGGGTTGAGACTTTGCAAACCCTCAGTCTCAGCAGAGACGTGTAGGACCTTGTATTAGAGGTTTCCAGCAGGTTTTCTGTATGGTTCTGTCCTGGAGAGGTTTGTTAATGAAGGCCTCCAAGCTTGGTCAGTTCCATCCATTTAAACTGAGCAGAGTGTTTAAAAATGGACTTTTCAAAAGCACTGCACCTGGGAGAACAATTTCCTTTGAAAATCAATATTCGCTTGCTCTTAACTGACTCAGGAGTTTTTCTCACTCCTACTCCCAGTAGAAAGCAGAAGCCAGGCAAGAAGTTAGCTCTTGGGGCTGTTTGCACACCCTGTTAACGCTGTCTCTGTGCCCAGCTGTTTGTGTGGCCTCCAGTTGAGAGCTGGTCAGGTGGGTTTTCTTCCTTAGGTAGGTTTTTTTTAATGAGTATTCTTGTTCAGTGCTTCTCTTGGGTCATAAAAGCAGCGGGGTAAGACTTTAAATAAGTGATACGTTATTATGTTGATAAGAATTGGAGTTGCTGTCTGGAGGCACAAGCAAATGTCCAAGGAAAAGAGGATAAGAGGACATGGGTGTATTGAGAGGATGTACATCTGCATCTGTTGCACGATGAGATATGCCCCATGAAAGCGCGTGGCTGGCAGGTCAGGAGTAGTGCCATGTGGAACTGATCCAAGTTACAAGTCCTTACAAATGATGCAGAAAAGATGTGAAAGCAGTCTGAGGGGGGATGAAATGTTTTCTGATGGCTGTGAGCATCAGTGCTTCAAAGAAGAAAAAGTAAAGAAGGTCACCAAAATAAATAGGAGGGTGGGCAGCGTTCACACGTTATTGTTTTAAGACAAGATGAGACAGTTTTCATCACCCGGTCTGACCAATTAGATGCTGGTCAGCCAGCCTCAATTGATTTCTGTATCCAACATGTAATTGTTTTCTGGGTGGATACCCACCTTTTCCAAATAAATCCAGTGTAAAATTAAAACCTGAAAGAACCATAGGGAAGTTGTCAAGTTATCAACACATCATGTGGCCATATCACCCACTGCCTTTATCTGTGCTGAATGTAGGAGTCACACAGAGTAGGCAAACAGAAAAAAAAATGCCCACTGGATTTGCTGTTGGTCATTAATTTGGAGAGATACCATAATCAGCAGGATTCGCATCCAGTTACCACGTTCCTGCAGCTCCCAGAGCCCTCTGAGAGTTGTTCTGCCTGGTTGGGACTGTTTTGTGTGGGTAGAGGGGCAGCGTGGGACACCTTCAGTAGCAAGGCTTGTGCCACAGCAAGACATGTAAGGACTTATTGGAGTCTTTTCCATGTTCCCTTGAAAAATGCTTCTGGTGGACACAAAGGGTGGGGGTTTTTTAGGAGAGGATCTTCTAACCCCACAGCAGGGAGTATGGCTCGAAGCAATAGTAATATAAGCTTGTTAAAGAACTTCAAAGACCATTAAGTATATTTTTTGCTAATCACTCTTATTTGTATTCACAGGTTTGTCTACCTACAAATACAACTTAATGGTCATACATGTTACACGTATTTCGTTTGCTGTGAGCCACAGAGGACATGAATCTATTACTGCTTTCACCCGAAGGGTTTGGGCTGTTAGCTTAAGATACCAAGAGTTATGAATTTAGCTTTGGAAATCCCTGGTTTCATCTGCTTTGTGTGTCAGAGGAGATGGCAGCCTGAACACAAACGTGATGATGAATGAGATTTAATGCACAAAGATATTTGCAGAAAGCAAAAGCCTCAATAAAGGAACACAAGAAGCGCTCCTATAGTTGTCTTTGATGATCTGCTGTGCTATTTTGGATAGCAAACCTATATGGAAAGAAGGACAAACTTTCTATTTTCTTACACCTTAAGTCATTAAAACAGGGAAAAATGCTAACATGAGACCTCAGCAATTAATTATTGTATATTAATGGCTGTTCTTGCAGTGTCCTGTTTACTGCCACTCCACCTGTTAAATGGTTTACTTAAATGATTTATTATGCAGTTATTATTAAAATCAGCTGGAAAATGACAGGGTGTTTTTAGGTAACTAATTCAGAAAAAGAACAGGCACGGTGGATGCAGATGTTGGTGAGGTTCGGCCAGGTGTTGTGTGCAATGATTTGGAGCCCAGGCAGGAGATAGATCTTCCCCAGTTCTTTGGGCACCCTTGCAGACACGGGAGCAACAGATTGTCTGGAATAAGGAGTTGAACAACTATAAGACCTTGCATCTCGAGTTTCTGTTTGCCCTCCGTTCACCCTCAGTTGGGTGGGAGAAGGGGTTCAGGATACAGCCGGAGCCAAATATTTATGGAACAGCGTTATTCAGCGTTGAGGAAGGAGCTTTCTGAGAGCAGAGGAAGGGCTAATGTACAGCCCTGCTCGCTACGTGGGGAATTCTCTGCTTGTGAAGGCAGAGCAGCAAGGTGTGGCTGGTGCTTGTGATTAAGGATTATAACTGATGTGCACTGAATAACTCTGAAAAACGTTAAGGTGGACACGTGGTTGTGCTAAGCTGAAAACTTAGTATGGAGAGGGAAGTAAGGACTAGTTCACCTGTGCAGTGGAGTACAGGAGTTAATAGACAAGGAAGAACATAAGACTAAAAATCCTGTTCTCTTCCATCAACCGTCTTCCTCTCCCTCCCTGCTTGTTACTGTTGCGTGCCCCAACTTTTCATGACGAAATGGAAACAATCTACAAGAAGCACCTCCAGTGGAAGCAGTGGACACGGTGCTTCCCAAGCTGTGCACCCCTGGCAAAGTGCTGCTACACTGCCAGCGTCCCAGGAGCTGAGTCACCTGGCTCCTTCCTATCCCACACCTAGGGCCGGGCTGCTGTGGCTTCGGCCACAGTTATTAGCTCCTCGAACGTATTGATTACAAATAGGCATCAGCTTAACAACTGCAGGGAAAAGAAAGAGAAGGGACAGGGCATAAACCATTTGTTTCTTGGTTACAAACAAGAAAGAAATTATATTCTTACACAACCTCAGAAAAAACTGTGTTTCCATCTTTGGCTCACTTCCCCCAGCCTGCCTTAGACTCCATCGTTGTCAATACTTCAATATTTCAAGGGAGTGAATGGAAGGAGGGAGTGGTGGTGGTGTACCACAAAAGCCAGTTTATACAGATGGATTGGATTGCGTTCCTCCGTTCTTCTCTGGGTCTCTGACAGATGTTGAAGGACTCCTGTATTTTTATTTCCCGATGAAAGCCTCAGAAAGCCCATCGTTCTTTCAGTTACTGTTTATGATGGGAATCTTTCGCACTTCAGTACGGCTGGCAGGCATCGGAACTTCACACCTTAATCACATTTTCTTCGTCAGCCTCTTGCACACCCTGCTAAATGGGAGACTAGCAGAAAATCCTTTGAGCAATTACAATAATAGGATAATAATAATTATTGCAGTTCCTTGCACTTACATTGTATCTATGAGATTAAAATGAGATCTAGAATAACGTTACCCCTTTGAAAAGGTGTGGATATCCCTGCCAGTGGCATCACCTTGAGAAACTGCTCTCCATGGCCTCATCTTCTTGCTCCCTTATCTTTGGTGTGGTCAAGCAGGGCTGTGCTGCCACCTTCCTATTCATGCCTGTGAGCAATTGACTGCACGAATGAAGTCATGAAAGAGAATGTAAATGAGGGGAATCAGCAACATAAAGAAGGTTGTTTTGGTTTTTTTCCTCTGTGTGTCTATAAAAGACAGGAGAACATTAAAGGGTGAAAACTTCCCAGCTCAGAGGGAGCATTCCTACACGAGGCATTTTCCTTTCTTGGCTGCACATCCCGTAGATCATAGGAGCATTAGTGAGAGTTAAATGTCTGCAACCAAAAATGTAACACAGGGTTACACCTTTAAACCTGCTGGTTTCTGAAGATATGCATTAAGATAACGCACTGTTGTCCTCCCTGGTCCTGTCTGTGAAACTAATGTCTGCAAACTGTTGGACTGTTGGTACAGTAAATAAGCAGTTTCTATCTACTGATATAAAATCCTTTGGGATCTTTTCTTGGTCCCCACAAAAGTGCTCCACGCTTAATTAAAATTATAAAGTTCAGCATCAAACTTTGAAGATGATGTGCCTATTGTTAGCCCCGGGGTGGTGGTAAGTTCTTTAAGGATGTGCATGACCATAATAAGCTGGTGCCATAGAATTTTTACTGAGACAAGAATAGCAAAGTGATTTAAATCCTGGATTTTCTTTTTGTTATTATTTGCCATGCAGCCTGTAACTTTCCATGGTAAGAATACAGAACAGCTCTAGTTTTTAGTGTGAGTCTGCCCCTTTTTCTCACCTCTCCGTAGGTCCAAGCAGAGATGGAAGCATCCAAGACCTGTCAGAAGATAGGAACACAGCAGACTATTTCTCTGTGTCTCTGACACAGGTGACTGAAAAATCTGTGTTTGTCACCTCAATTAATGTGTCTACCATGATGCTTGATTCAAGAGAGCAAATAATAGCTCAGACTTGCTAAAATCCAGGATGTGCCACAGTTCTGGCTCCCTGTACAGCCAGTTGTAACCCACAGTAGACCTCCATAGAGGGCAGCCTGGATGTGGCCGTTCCCAGGATTGTGCTGGGTGAAATGCCTTTATTTTCAGCCAGCCATTCCTTATTGTATAAAAAAGCAAATGTCAGAGGTTCTCCTGTAATACTTCTGCGATCATCTTGACTGAGTAGAAGGTGTTTTGGTCCCTGGTATCTGCCTGGATCTAATCCCCTGGAAGTCGTGGCACCAGGAAGCGGTCCCAAAGGATTGCAGCAGAGATTTTCTTCTGTATCTTGTGTTTCTGCCACTCCAGTGTCTACCCTGGTAATTTCATCTCCATTTGCCTGTGCCAAGGACGTTAGGAAAGCAAAGAGACGGTGGCTGGCAACGCTGCCCTTCCCGGGGCCTTTTTCTCCTGTACTTACACTCCACTCACACCTCCTACCCAGGAAGGGCATTGACTTCTGCTCCCTTTCGCCAGGTGAGCAAAACTATTTGGGGAGCAAAACAAGGGTGGGACTTGGATTCTTCTCCTCTGGGACCTCCTGTACATATTTATGACTTATATCTGTGTTCTGGCTTTCTCACCCATATCTGCAAGCGAATTTGAGCAACGGTTTAATTTCTGGAGCTCAGACCGTTTGTTTTGTTAGGATTTTTACTTTTGGCTAAAATTATGCACTTGGTTGACAGTGTTTGTCACCCAGAAAAGGAGGTTTGGGGAGACAGGGACAGGTCACTGAGACTATTCTACAGCATTTTGGGATAGTGTCTTACGTTGAGCTACAGAGGCAGGCAGGTGTAAAAACATCTTATTTGGGTTCTTCCATGTGTATGCAGAGAAAGATTTACAAATAGCTTCAAAATTCTCTTATTTTGGCTTTATCTCGTACAACTGTAAACGTTAAGAGGAAAACTTGAAGAGACTTGATGAACACCTTGATAGGGCAAATCCAAGTACTCCATTGGAAGCATGGGTGGGAGTTAATTTACTTGGACCAAGTTGTTCATTTCTGGTTGAAACTCTTGTCTAGAAGTCTGTGTGAATGTGTAGAGCTAGCAGAGAGCTGCCCTTCTGTGCATGCATTTTTATACTTCTTTCAGCTACTTCAGTGATCAAAAATACTAAATCTAGCACTCAAGACGGGTTTTGGATTTGTGACAGTCCCTGAAGGACTTTGACTTGCAGTTATTCATATAGGTAGGTAGTTTTAAAAATTTATGACAGAAATAAAAACTCTGATAATATTCATCCTATTGCTTATTTAGGGCACCGAGTGTGAGAATAAAACACGAAGCAGCTGGAAATTTCCAAGGCAAAGTTTTGTGTCTGTGTTGTGCTGTCCCTCACAGAGTGTGAAAGCCAGAGCCACTTCCGAGACTTTAGGCAATTTGCGGAATTTGCAGAGATGTAAAACCAAAGTGAAGTTTAACCCGGAGCAGCAACTAGTATACTTAGCTGTATTTTGGATGCCTTACTTACCTCTTTCCAGTTAATTATTGTTTTCTGCTATTTGGGGATGTGCACGTGCACTGTAGAAGCATTTAGCAAGTATTCTCTGTCCCACTCCACATCCTCACAGGATGATGGTGACCTTCAGCAGGTCATCGGTTGGACTCGATGATCTCAAAGGTCTTTTCCAACCTTATGATACTGTGATAACTGTGGGTTTTTGCCCCTCTCAGGGCTCTGGCATTGCCCACAGCACTGCCCAGAGTATGCTCTGGATGTTGAGAGGTTACAGCAGATCTCTTGGGTCTAGGCAGTAAAAAGAGCATCCTAGAAAAATGAGAATGGGTAGCTGGAGATCGGTGGAACCACCCAATGTGGTGTCACCCTGCCTTCTCCCTTCCCTTTCGGGCCATCACATACACCAAGCTTTATGAAGGCAACCTACTAACAGCACTGCTTAATAAAAACAGATATCAGAGATGATTTATGGTTTGGTGGGGTTTGTTTTGGTTGTATCTGCCATCTCTTTTTTCCATACTTTCCATTTTCCTATGAATATCTCTTGGAAGTGTGATTTCTTCCAGTAGCCGTCAGTGGGGAGAAGGACATGAAGCACAAGTGGGCAAGTGGATACAACCTTTCCTGGGAGGGAGCAGGAAATGAAAACCGGGTTTCATCTGCGTTTGTCCTTAGGGGAAGCCTTTCCTCAGACTGAGGTCATGTTTTCATTGAAAGAGCGACTAAGAAACTAAACATGGTGTAAACCTGTGACACCAAAGAGCTTTCTCATAAGGGGAAAGGCTGCTGTAGTCAATGGCTTTTAGTTTTAATTTGTGACTAAGACAATCTTAAGCCAAATAGACAAACTGTGACCTGAAGGAAAGCCGTGCTGTAGCGGGGGCGGAAAATGTCTTTAAATTAGTGTCATTCTAGCGTTTATGCCTTTGTAGGAAGAGGATTAGTGATCAGGTGTTAAGTGAGATGAATGGCTTTCAGATATGCTTGGGATGATGGTGTTGCTTTGTTGTGAGGGTTTTTGTTATTTGTTTTGATTTGTCTCACATTCAAAACCCAAACCCATGAACCTCTCATATAAATCTTACAAATTTTTTAAAAAAACCTTAAAACTCCAAAATGAGTGAATGGGGGCAGAGCTGGTACTTTCCATTTCAGGAGGCGCACCAGGACAGGTGTGTTGGATGAATGCTGTTTCACAGGTCATTAACAACCTATGGAGGAGCTGCTGCCTCACCATCACCTCCAGATGTGACAGTGCTGCCACGCAGGGCTTGTGGCACCCCTTGCTGTGGGCTGTCGACGTCCCTGCCACCTCTGTCCCAGCCCAACTTGGGCTCAGGAAGGGACTTGCACACAGCCAGGTAGCAGACAGGGCTGGTTTTAGGATGGGGATGGGTTAAGCTGGTAGCATTGTGCTAAAGCCGTCGGGGGGTTGCAGCTATTCAAAAATGTTGGAGGAAACCTGCATTAAGATCCAGCTCCTGCTGTTGCTGCCCTTGCTGAGCAGTGCTCACCTCCATGGCTGGCTGCCCAGGGCTGGGGGCTGGACAAGGAGCTGCCTGGTACCTGCTCACCCACGTTCTTTTAATAAGCACAATAGCTTGTGCTTGTTTCTATGCCTTGAAATTATGTGGGATTTTTTTTCTTGCTCTTGAGGGTTAATACACTGTGTCCGTGTCGTAGGAGCATGTCTGCTAAGGGTTTCTAGTAAGACTTCTTGATTCACTGCCAAAAGACCTGGAGAGCTGCATACCTTGCTTTTAACGCAGAGCGACAGCTTTGCATCACACATCATGTGACCGCATAGCCAGGATTGTAAATACCAAATTTTAATTATCTACTGTATTTATAATTCATTAATAGGAGGCAGACAAATAGACCAGGCTTGCCATGCGGTGAAAGGAAGATATATGGAAGATGGTGCATAGATAATAGGTGCTGGAGTAGAATGCGTGGAATTTTTCTTGCCTCCATTTTGCCTTGCTGCAGCTATTTTGCTTGAACTTTTGAAGTTGTTCTAGGAAGAGGGGCTGGAAATAGGACAAATGTACATCCATCACTAATATTCAGAATCCTAAAACTGAGCTTTAAGTACAATGTGAAGAACTAAACACAAAATGTAGAGGAGCAGCTGTACTCTTTTGTTATATTCTGTGCCAGATATTCCCCTAGCTATTTAATGGAACCCATATATTGAATATAATACTTCTTAACCATATCCTTTCCAGTTGTTCTGGAATATAGAAATTTAATTGACTTGATGATAAATACTCCAGGAACTGCTTATCAGTTTGGATGTTATGATAGATGCTATGCCATTGATTTAATGACATGAAACCATATTTAGGTAACAAACTTTGCACAGCCTTTCTCTTGTGAACCTATAATCACCTACTTCAACAGTTATTTTCCAGGCTAAATTAAAAATGGCATGTGAGAAATGTAATGTATACGCAATATATCACAAACTCAGCGGTAACTTGAGTATCGATAGCAGTGTACACTGTTGCCTAACCATCAGGCAGGCTTCAGAGGAGTAATTAGCTATGAAAAACTGATGAGTACCTAATTTTGTATCATTAGAGATAATTATTATAACTCGGAATGCTTTTAACCTAAAGGTGAATAAATGGCACCTGTGCAATATATATGCTCACAATTTGAAATAATTTAAATGAAAGATGTAATGGGAGACGGGAAATGGAAGTTCTCGGTTTGTTCATAATGTCCTTTTTTCTTATGGAGGTGAGAGAATGGCATTTAATACAATGTATTAGTTGTGCATAGACTTAGCAGTAGGTGGGTGTTCGGGTGCTCCTAAACATTCTTTGACTGTTTGGACCGAGACTTGGCCGGGTGGCTCAATGGCCCCACGCCTGGGTGTTGAGAGGACCTGGGGGAGCAGGAACCCTTTTGGGGAAGCTTAAATAGGCTTCCAGGTCCACTGACTTATTTTACTCACTCTATGTCAAGCGCTTTATTTGGGAACATAATTAGTGGGTGGAAAGAGGGCATTTTTGGATTAAAAAGACACATCATTTTTAAAAGTCAAAAAAAGGCAAAGGAATGTGATACTTAGTTCCTAGTAGAAGCTGGACATCTCGTTGCCTGCTCTGAGGACACCTCCTTATAAAATGATGCTCAGGAGCATTCCTTAGTCTCTTCTTCACAGTTGATATGTTTCCTCGAATAGGGAAAATAACAATTTTGGCTTCCTCAGGTTCTTTCACCTGGCAGCTTCAGAGGTGTTTATATTACCCGTTAATGAACTTTCTGGATGTGTCATGCTTTATGTGGAATATGGAAAGACAAATTGCTGTCTGCGTGCTGTGATGGGCCAGGAGAGCTGAGCAAAGCAGAGCTCCAGGGGAAGGCTGGTGTGCTCCATCGCAGGCGGTCCATGCAGGTGGGGTGGAAGGGAAGGTCTCCAGTTCTCAACACCAGGCAAAGTTCAGCAGTCGGTGGCCATGAGGAGAGCTCCCCATCGCTGCTGCCACAGAGAACAGAAGTGATCTGGGCTGTTTTGTACTGATGAGGCGTTTGGGGCCTGATTTCCAGAGATGATGTGCTGAGGATGCCCATTGCTCCAGCAGCAAGAAAGCTGATGTGAGATGTTGTTGCTCACAGGGCTCGATTTTTCTTCCAGTTTTTGTCTGGAGAAGAAGTCCAGAAGGGTTTCTGCTGGATTACATACATCGGTTCACCCAATTACGGCATCAGTAGTTATGTAGAGTGACTTTAACCATCAACTTCTATTTCCATTTCAGTTTCTAAAATGAAAAGGATCAACCAAACCTACTCCTTTTAGAGTTTCTAGGACAGATGGAAATTTTAGAAACATTCAGTACCCAACTATATGTGCTGTTCAACAGCATCTCCTAGGTACATAAGTGTGGCAAAATGACACTATTAACTCTGGGTCCAGTTTCTTACAGTCGTCCAAAAGAGAGTTTTCATTTTGTCTAGGTGTTCTCATCAGCAACAATCTGTTATTTTAATAACTGAAAATAACTGCCAATAATTATTTCAGGGCATGTTTCTATTTCCTGTTTCCAGGAGTTTGGGGGGCGGTTTTATACTTCAGAAATAATCTGTCCACCATCAGTGAAGAATAAATGCACTGGGCAGTCAAGCTATAAGTGAAAATAATCATTCGATATGCATTTAGTGATTCTGTTTCGAAGACTGGGTACAGATAGTACTGCTCTTCAAAGTCTACCTTAGAGAAAATTTGGTTTCATACTTTTTCACAGAAACCTGTTTAAATCAAAGTCATTGCAATTGCGTGTATACATGAAGTTAAACGTACTTCTAGATGCTCAGATGAGCAAGGTGTTCAAAGCATTTCAGTGGTCGTCAGGCCAAAGCACAAATGGGGAAAGAAAAGTGAAATGTTTGCTTGAGGCCAAGGAACCAGTTCCCAGCAGGATGGGAAGGAACCAAATTCTCTGACTTGCTTTTTGGCAGCCAGAGCACAGTTTGAGAACTACTTGCGTATTTAGATATAGGGGTAAGAAACTTCATGATGGTTGTGATTTATGGTTGTCTTTATTCTCTGGAAATGCTCTTTGTCAAACCCAGGAGTTTTGTTAAAGAACAAATAAACTATTACACGACAATCTATTACTAGCATAAAAATAAATAGAAATTTATGCATATTTTCTTGTTTCTGTCTTACAGTGTTTTTGTGAACAAGTTTATAGCCTTAGCAATATGTTTCATTTTCTCTGGTACCATTAAAGCTGTCATTTAATTTTAATGTGTGGTGTACAATTGCTTGTTGGTTTATTATCAAGTTTAAGACAATCTATTCCTGGAGTATGGAGTACACTTTCTCCCAGCAAAACTAATTCCCTGATTGTAAAGGGCAAGAACAGATACTGAGCTATTGTTTTATAATTCTGGTTTTAATTTTTGTTTTATTAATGTATTGAATATGTCGTGTAAGTTTCTCACATATTAATCTTTGCTTGGGAAAAAAGACAAGAAAATAATTCCTTTCTTTCTCTTTGGCAGCTGTTTAAGGAAAAATTACGCGCATACTGACTTTTTAATAACACTCGAAATATGGAAACAATTGTTTGCAGATAGTGGGAGCACCTTTCGGAGATGTAGAAATAATGCTGCAAATTAAGTGATTTCAAATATTTTTACTGCGTTTCTCCAACAATGTTTGTGTGCTACAGGTTCAAAACAAACAAAGGATGTGATTTGCATGACAAGTGGTTTCTGAAAATGTCTGGAGATGCCAAAAGTTTGCGTGGGTTCAAGTACAGATTAGCTGTGCACCGGGTGAAGAGAGCCATGAGGCCAACCCACTTGGAAACACTCAGGAACTATAAATATCTGAGTGCTAGGAGAATAATCAGGGGAAACACTCACTTTTGGCCACTGCGGGAGGAGGGTGGACCTTTTGCCTGAAGCAAAGTTGCCATTCTTATTTTGGGCAATACTTTTAATCCCCTTCCTATTGTAGATTCCTTATGTAATACTGTGCTGACATAAGAACAGGCTAGATGTGATGGCAAACCAACGTCTTTGGACTGGCAAGACTGACCCCTGGGTGTGGTTTCCTGGCAACAGGGACCACCAGTACAGTGCTGCTCATGCTGTTCGGCATCAACCTCGTGCAGGTGTGGGTGATGGCATGAAATTCAAAGATGGGAGAGGCTCAGATGCAGTGAGGCAATTACGTGTTCAATGCACACGCTAGCACAACGCAAGCCTCACAGGTATTTCCAGAGGAGAATGTAGCCTTTCTGCTCATAGACATCAAAGGATCTGTAGGGTTACTGATTAGGAACTGCAGCTTCTTTTACTAAAGGAAGGCATGGATAATTAATGATTTTGCGTTCTGATTAGAAAATTAACATTGCTAATGCTGTTACTAGATAACTGAATTTTGGTATTATAAAAGCCTTTTGAAATGCAGTTTGACAGAGCATATATCAGATTAAATTGGATTGATTATGAGAGTTTTGAAGTTGTTGATTTCTTTGAGAGCTCTGTTAATGAAGCATTATATTGTAACAGAACCCATTAATAGCACTGTTCTACTTCGCTAACAGCCCGTTACCCTCAATAGGTGATAAAATTACAGCTGCGAGACACTGTAGCAAACAGGGTAGGACAGGACACTCCACTGCTTCCACTACAGATCGTAGGGTGCAGTTCTTATTTTGCTGTGCCGTGGGGTCTTGTTTTCACTGTCGACTTGGGGTGATAATACTGAGTCCCACACACCACTGTTGTGAAGTGAGACCATGAGTTTGCATTGGCTGTTAACAATAATGGGCTGTTACAAGAATACCACGTGGCAGGGTGGTGCAGTGACAATATTCTATCTATGCGAGTAACTAGTGAAAGAATTGACGCACTGAGACGTGCGCCGTGCCCCTCTCCGAGGGGCAATGAGATGTTTACTCACATGTGGTTTTCCTCAGTTTCTTTTCCAAAAGGTACTTTTCTCCTAGAGGCCAAAGCAACTGCATTATACTCAGGGGTACCATGCAAGAAATGAAAAATGTGCATTAAATATTAAAATGAGGAATCCAGCCTCAAAACTTGTACTAACCGGCGACTCTGGCTGCATACCAAAAGTTCTTTTTAATTCTTTCATGAACATCCCTGATTTGAATCTTGGCCAAAACCCTATCATCCTACATATTCAAAAGTTTGGAGATAAAAAGCCTTGGCGTCTCATTTCTGAATGGTACTGCAGCATCTGTGGAGTTCTTTGCCACCTTCCCGTATGTTGCTCCAACGAAGGCAATGGGCAGTGCTGCCGTGCAATTGAAGAACATCAGCCAAAGTCCACAGATGCATAGAAATGACAGAGTTATTTTTCATTTTCTGAGCATTTTGATAATATTGATGATGCAGGGAAAGATATTTGCACAGCTAGCAGCTGAAAACTGCACTTTTTGAGGTCAAGAGATAGGAGGTCAAAGAATAAAAAACCCCACGGTGCTGTCTTTTGTTAATTTTTGATGTATAATTTCCCTTAATATGTATCTTTCCAAGTGCACAGTTGCCTACCATGGTTGTCTGGGAGCCCTTAAAAAGAGGCAGTTTGGGGAGGAAACAGCTAAGAGGGGAAATACAATTTACGACAGTTCTGTTACTGCCATGGTCTGCTTCCTTATGCGTATTTTATTGTGTTTTGGGGTGGCAGGAAGATTAGGGATGTGAGAAATTAAGTACTTTCTGGAGGTTTCTATTTATTTACTTGCTCCAGGCACCCCTGTGTGATCTTGTCTGTAAGAGGCAAATTCTGGCCTCAGCAGAGGTTAATAGGTCTGAGAGCAATAACCCAAGTAAACCTAAATGCACCTGTCAAAGACTGATAAGAACACAGGTCTGTCTGCTGCCCCTATTGAAAGAATCTGCATTTCTGTAGTTCCGGAGTTGTGGCAGCCCAATTTCCTCTCTATTTTATTACTTCTCAGTAACAAAAATTTCTTAGAAGTGTCGGGTGCCTTGCAACTCCCCTAAACATAATTCAAATTATTTGCCACTGAAAGTGCACTCGCAGTCTGGAACATTTAAATTCTGCCTGGAATGCAAAGTGGAGGCACAAGGTAATTTTTAATTTTATTTTTTTATTTTTTTTAAAAAGCCTCAACAAAAAAGCAAGACACAACACTGTTGTCCTTTGATGTTAGACTCCTCTTTTTTAGACTAAATTTTTTTAGATGAAAATGGCTTTGCATAGATGTAATTAGGCTGAATTCATTGGCATTCATCTGAATTTACATTGGCTCTTGCCTCTTTTCTTTTAAAAAGTTTTCATTTTCAGTAGTTTGTTTCATTTCGAAAAGCCGTCTACACCCCCAAAGTCGGAGACTTGTGGAGCAGCACCTAGAATCAAGTAAAATTTTAGTTTCCTTTGGAGAAAATTATTTCAAAGCCAAAATGAAAGCAGGCTTTTCCATCAGGAAGCCGTGTGTTCTTCACTAGTTAAAAAAAAATCAAGTCAGGTTATTTTGGGGAGAGGCAAACAAAATGAGGAGAGGAAAAATGGTTAAAAGGAATGGTCTGGAAGATGCTGACAAGGGTGAAAAACCTCTTGTTAATGTAGTCTCTTTCAATCAAGATAACAAAAGAGAGCAAAAAGCAGATGGAATGGATTTACTGCTATGAATCAAATAGGAAAAATAAGAAAAGAAATTCCAGAGCACTGCAGCATGAGAATGCTTGTGCCAACTGGGCCAAACTCCATCTAAGCACCATCCTGCCTCTACCAAGGGCTACTGGAGAATATCTAGAGGAAAGAGAAGCCTGTACAGGGTGATAATTTCCCTGTGGCCTGTGCAATTTCTGACACATTGCAGGGATTTCTGCACTCAGGGTATATCCAGGCTTATTGTGCCATTTTATCTCTCCTTTTTGACTTTGCTTAATCCCTTTCTGTATTCATTTACCCTCCCCAAATCCACAGCATCCTGGGGTGTTAGGAGGGGTGGAGCGATGTTGAATTCATGACCTCCAGTGTGTTTCCTTCTTTGAGATATTGAATGAATGGGAAAGACAGAAATTTTCAGCTACTGGCAGTTGCTTTTCCAGAATTTATTCAGAAAGCTGTGTCAAGCCGACAGATTAAACCAGACAAAATGTGTTCTCCAAAATATCATTTAGCCAAGCATACAGATTTGTTGATATTGAGACATCTCATTAATCTATTTAGTTTTTGCGAGTATGTTTGGCAGCTTATTCTCCCTGTTTCTCTTTCCCCATTTTCTTAGGAATTGCTATATCCAACTTTGATATATTTAAATGAGTATCATTTCCAGTTTCAGTGTTTGATTTTTTTCGTTCTTAAATCTACTTTAAATTCAGTGTAAAACTCTGAACTTCCAAAATTACTAAAACCCAAAAGATTTCTTTTATGTTCCGATATGTTTCTGACTGTTTCGTTGTCAAAAATAAGAAGGATTTTATCTCCATCCACAGCAGATGTTGATTTTATTTTGGGAATTGCAAGGAAACTGAAAAATAAGCTATTCAGACAGTTTTCCTCATGCATAAAGTCATATAAAGCTTAATTTTATTTCAGAAGTCTCAGGTGACAACACTTATATCATAGTGCTTCTTGGTGTACTCCAGTCTTGCAAATAATCAGAAGTTGTATGTTGTTGGTACGTGGAACGGAATAATCCAAGCAGCAGCACTACAAGACTAGGTCATACTAAATTAAAAAAAAAATGTAAAGTTAACTGTTAAAAATCATACTTTTTATCCAGCTATGAAGTTGCAGTAGCATTCTCTGTCTCCTTGTGAGTTTTGTGACTGCACATTCAATTAAAATCCAAACGAACAACTGGCTCTTGAGGACTCTCTAGGTTTGCCAGAGTCCTTTGAAGAAGTGGGATTTGATTCAAAATAAGATAAAATCATCAGTAATATCCGTGACTTCTTTTTCCGAAATCACTGCACTAAAATTTTGAAACAAAGAAAGTGTTTGAAGACTTAATTTTGGAAACAATACTTTTATGAGACAGAACTGGTATCAGAACAATTTTAAAGGCTATCGCAATGTCTACATGAATGATCAAAAAAGTCAACTGATTTGAGAAGTGGGCGCAGTATTTTATGTTACATCATTGAAGCAAGACGGCGCAATGAGCAGGGACAGCGCTGAAATGTAGACGTCTAACCCTATAATGTTACGAGTTCTCTACTAGAGGTAGGACTCTGCTTCCCTCAAAAAAGGGCAGAAATTCTTTTGCTTGCTTTAATTTCAATCTTATAAGACACTTAATAGAGAACAAGAAATACTCTTGATGAGAGACAGTATAACTGGATCGTTTTGATTTTATTTTCCCTATATTTTATTCCGCTCTATATTTTATCACCATCTTCATAATTAGGAAGATACCTGTGATAGGTGAGAAAATTGCTTGGGTACAGAAAATTGTAAGATACCTGTGATAGGTGAGAAAATTGTTGGTTTATTTTGAAGCTGCAGAAAACAACTAGAATGACCGTAGCTGCATAGGTGTTCATATTCAATGCTAAATATCAAATTAATTAATGCTTAACAGTCATTTATATTTTAAAAGCTTTTTTTTTTTTATAAAAAAACAACACACTTTTTTAATGCAATACCAAACGATAAGACAGGGGGAGAATATCTGCTAATGTAAATTGCTACAAAGCCGGAGCTCTGTCTTAAGCATTAAAAGTGATATAATTTTTTAAGAAAATCTATTAGGATGTGCATTTTTTTTTCTCTTTTCCTCCCTCTTTTTTTCCTCTACAAAGCTAGAACATGTCCCTTAGTGGAATCTTAGTTTTCAGAATTGCATGTAGTAATCTGTGAAATAAATGCGTTGGCTTACTATTGCAGACTACAAATAAGGCACAACCACCTCGGATGTTTCAAAAGTGAAAACAAGGGCTTTTTTTTCCCCATCAGACTGGCTTCTGGTTGTGCAGGCAGTGGTTGAGCCTGATTTTACATCAATATTCTCAGTAAAATTAGACAGATGCATTTGTAATCTTGCTCCAGTCTGTGTGCTGACAAGCAGTGCATGAGTAATGAAGAGGTCTTTCCAATGTGACCCTGCTGCCGAGCACTAATGAGCAGGATTGTGCATTATTAGTTGATAGTTCATATCAGAATTAGAACAAAGAAATGCAATTTGAGGTGCTGCTTACTTATGTAATGTTCTAGCTGCTTTACTTTAGGGATTAGTAAAGATATGGGACTTCTGTGCTGGACTTGTGTAGCTAATATTTTCCTTGTTTTTTAAGAAATTAATGCTTTTTGAAGAAAAATGTAGAAAGTTTCAAGAAATTATTGTTGCTAGCTTTACAGTCAAAAGCAGACTATGTGACCTGTAAAAATATTTCCATTTAAATTACAGTATGGATGAACAGATAAATGCTTAAAAAATGAAGAGTCATGTTCTTTTAAAGGTAGGAAAAAATCCTTCACTGAGAGGGTGATTGGCCATTGGAATGCGCTGCCCAGGGAGGTGGTGGAGTCACCGTCCCTGGAGGTGTTTAAAGGGAGATTGGATGAGGCTCTTAGTGCCGTGGTTTAGATGATGAGTAGGTGGTGGTGTTGGGCCATAGGCTGGACTCGATGATGTCAAAGGTCTTTTCCAGCCTTGTGATACTGTGAAAGGTAATGAACATGTTACCTAGAAATCCAAATGCATTTTTTTTTAGGTTTTGTCATCCACTGCTACCTGTAAATTAATAGTCAAACAAATAAACTGTCTTCTTCTGTAGGATATGTTAACAGACCTTTTATTTTTCTTCATTTTTTATTATTTGGTGATAATGGACAACAATGCTTGCACGATGAAATTCATTTTTGCATGCTTTAGACTGCAAATTAACCCTTCTTATGTTTTGAAGTTGCAATCAGTTCCCTAGCAAGAGAGAAAATGATTATAATGGGATAAAATTCCAGCTTAGGGACACTGCTATCTGTAGGTGGTCATTCCAGTAAGGTGACAGTCATAGAAAGCTGTCGCAGGTCCATGGATCCAAATCATAAAGGCGCATCGCTCCGGTTGGGCACTACTGACATGGGTATTTAAGTCTGCATTGGTAACACCCACCACACAGCCATGCACTTGGGTAGAGGCAGATAACTCACCACCCAATATGGGTATGGTTTTCTGCAGTGTAGTCACCGCTGAGATGAATTTTATGCTCCTGCAGACTTTCAGCTGTGTGGACACGATTTTCACTGGCTGACCACCAGGAGAGTAGCTGAGAAAGGAGAAGTGTGATGAGCTGCTTATGGGAAACGGTGTGTGCGTCTGTGTTTGCTCAAGGAGTCTTTGGCCCTTGGAACAAAGATATTTGAAGGTGAAGCTCCAGAAACATGTAAAGAAATTGCAAAATATTTCAAAAGCCATGCGACTGTGGACAAAAGTTTATTCCTCTCAACTTTTAAATTAAAGATAGATGAGAATGATAGGTTAAAGGATGGTGCTTACTGCCCTTTTGATCTTTCAACTCTATTTTAAACCATTCTTCGCCCTAGAACAATTGAAAGCTTTGGGGCAGTTCAGTAAACCTTATTGAATTAAATTTCCAGTGTTTGTTGTTTCACTTTCCAAAGATTCTTTCGAAGAGCAAACACAAATTGCTTTCTCTAATGCTGGCTTTGTAATTCATTTAATCACCAACATAAGGCTTTCTGTGTAACTGTTATATTGCTTTAGGGTTTTATAGTTTTCCACCTAAATTACAATGTTTCGTTAAATCTCAGTAACAAGTAATATTAACAATCACTTCATAAAATGAAATACTGTTTCGTTGTTATTGAGTGACACTTGTGAAGGATAAGGAATACCTAGTTATTAACAGAGCATGAAATCATCAATCAGTTTCAGCTGACCAGCTAATTCAAGGAAATGTCTGGTATGTGGTCTGCACGTCCCTCAGATGTCTGAGGAAGCCAAGAAAAAGTGTTTGGATGACAAGCTGTCTTCCAAGTCCAATACAGTCCAAAGTGATTTGTTTTGTTCCATTGAAAATTGCAGCAGCTTGGTCTATCAGATGGCCGTGGAAGTGGTTGTGTTCAGGTGACGCGGGTGGATGAGGAAGCTGAAGGCTCACTCATATTTCGCAGCACCGCAGATGGGATGCCAATCCTCCCATCAAATGTAGTCTATCAAATTGCCTTTTCTTTCAATAAGAATAAAAGTTGGCCCCTAATCTGTATTCTGAAACCTGTACAGTTCGGGAAATAACGGAGAAGGAAGTAATTCTTTTTCTTGTTCTTTTCAATTTGCAAAGTTTGGTTTCAGGGATAATTTGCTTGAGTATTTGCTGTTAAATTCCAGTGAGACGAGTGCTAAGGAGAGGATGAATTCTAGATGTGTTGAGGTCTCTTCCAGCTTATGGAAGGGTTTATCTCGTGTGGTTGCCTGTATTTTTGTGGGGCTTGATTTGATGGTTTGAGAGATAACTTCCAGATGTTTCTGTGTTTTCCTTAGATTTTTAGACGATTTCATGATTTTAACCGCTGTGCTAAAGAGAATGGGCGGTACGTGGAAAAGACATCTACCCAGACAAACTGGATACCTTTTTTCACCAGTTTGGCAATGACTTTTCTGAGTGACATCCCTCTCCATGTCTTAGAGCTAAGCTGAATTAGTGTCCTGAGTGGTACAAATTTATCTGCGATAGTAGTGTCATTATAGTACTTTTGAGTTTCAAGATTTTGCAAAGTTAATATGTGAATTTTAGAGCAGGGAAATGCAAGAGACTTACTTTTGTTTCTTTTTCTTTTTTCTTTTTACGCTAGATATTTTAGAATGTGAGTCTCTTGTCTCAGTTTATCTATTTTTCAGGTTCCTCTAGGAAATATTTCCTTATAAATTAGGGCAACATGTCCATATACATGCGTACAGATGTGGGCATGCATGTGTGTATGTTACACTTCAGTCCACAGTTGTCAGTTCTTAGGCATGTGTGATGCTTTTAGTGAAGTCGCTGTAAATATTTCAGGAAAATAAGGACTCCTATGTTTAATAAAGGCTGTGTGCAAGGTGTACTCCTTTTGTTTATTCTTCCAAAGATCAACACATTTGTGGTAGTGTTTACACAGACCAAACTAGCCAAGCATGAATTTCATGTGGCCACAGCCCATTTTCTGGCTGCTTGGTAGGTGTGATAGGACTGGCATAGGGAGCTGTTGAATTGTAGATCCCCTTGTCCTCACTGGTTCCAGACACTGGAGGAAAAAATCCACAGTCTGATCCAGATTACAAAGATAGAACAGAAGAAAGAAAAAGTAGCCCCATTGGTCTGACTGTTGGCTGCCTTTCAGATACGCAGCCTCGTGTGAAAGTGTTCTTCACACCAGTCGTATGGATGGAGATTAAAGGATTATCGCCGATCTCCCGTCTCATAGCAGAGCCAGGACTAAGGAGCCTGTGGGATGTGAAAGCCCTTGACTCTTGGTTGTGATAGGAAATTTTCGTTCTATAAAGGGTGAAGTTACTGCTGATGGTTGGCACTCCTGGACTGGCTTTGAGATGTGCAACACTCGGGATCTGCTTGTGGCGTCACAGGATGAAGCCACGCTTCCCCTATGCTTTCTGGACCTTTAAACCCGAGTATCATTCAAGAAACATCCCCCTCGCAGCCTAACAGGACCAGAGTGGGGCAATCTCACCACCTGTTTCATACATGGATACATACCTTTCCTTACTTTTGATTCATTAGCACACATAAATCTGACACACTTCTGGACACCCAGGTTTTCTGCTGCTTTAAAACTCCCTCAGTGCTTCTGGATGGTCTCTATTTGGACTGTATAACACAGCTACTAAAAGCAGCAGAAGTTTCTCTCTCTGGAGGAGTTGGCTTCGGACCACTCCTAGCTGTAGCAGGTGAGCAAGTTGGTAGTCTTGTCTTTAATTGAGTTATTCATGAGCTTAAAATAATTCAGGATCATGAAACATGTATGTAAAGCCTATATTTTCACGGTACAAAAATAATGCATATATATTTTGTTGTCTAAACAATTCTTTGTATTCTAGTATAATAGGACAATAATATAGTTTTTGTTGTGTGGTTGTGATACGTGATTTAACTTTATAAATATTTTAACTGAATAAAATTCCATTTGAATAGAAGATTTTATCTGAATAAAACCTGTCTTTAATTCGTTAGCATGGCTTTAAAAGGGCATGTAAAATATTAACTAAATCTGCAGTATGTTTGCATTTTACTGGCCGATAAACATGTTTTTTCAGACCATCATGAACTGATTGTGTTTGCGGACTGTTCACAAGCAGTTTAACCATCTGAGTGCTCTACTCTCCCACATGCTGTGTTTCGTGTGGTTTACCATTATGCATCATCATCATTTTTGCAGAACAGGCATTAAAGCTTTACCTTGTGTTTTGTTGAGGGCCACAGTGGTTGCGCACTGAGGGTTTGTCATGTGTGACAAATCGAGTAATAGATTCTCGGGTACTGGGACCAGTGCCCATCAGTACACTCCAAATTAAGCCATGAGGGGCATACTACACCATATTGATTAGGTGAGTATAGTTAGAGACGTAGAGGAAGAAACTCAAGTTGAGTAAACCCCACAGGAAAAAAGAAGCTGGAGAAACGTGGTGCTGAACTGCAAACCTCATACCTGGTAAATGGCTTTATCAAGCTCTGATCGCTGTGTTTGCAGAGGAGGCAGGGAATGGGTGTACACTGAGCCACATGTCTGTCTGTGTTGCTGCCAGCATGGCCCAGCTCCTTGCCGATGGACCCTGCAGGTGCGGTGGCCGTGACTGCTGTGAGCTCCTAGGACTGTGCTAAAGTCAGTGCTAAGCACTGCTAGAAACAGGAGAATTTATTCTGTAACTCATATGTGGCCTTTCTAGGAGATGGTTGTCATGTGATATTAAAGATTGTATGTCTTGGTGTTCTATTGACTGAAAATTATAATTTAAACTTTTAAAATATACATCACAGTGATTTTTGACTAGAACATTAACAAGCCAGTACTATGCCAGGTTGACTGACAAGATAATATATATTTAAATAAAAAATGACAGTGGGGCTCCACCAGATTTCCCTGGAATTCAAGCAGCAATTAAATGTTACTCAGTCTTCTTTGCACCACAAGTTAATGAAGAGATAAAACAATCAGTGAGGAAGCTCACAGCCAGAAGATACCATTTACGTAAAGTGATCCATAGGAAGTCAATATTTACTGCACTGTAAATACAGTCTTTCCCTTTTTTTTTAAAAAAAGGGCAAATAGAGGGCCATGGTACATGTAATTTCTCTAGAGTGATGACTACTGTAGCTGCAAACAGCTATCAAATAAATATACTGCCAAACGCTATTAATACTTGTGCTTGCCATAGAAATTAGAAAAGCTTACATCCAGTTCTTAAATGAGGGCAGCATAAGTAGCTCTGGGCAATAACTCAGACTGTCCGATCACGTCAGTTTTACAAGAGGACTGTGACTAACAAGAGCTCTCTAGTACCAGGAATAGTGAGAGCAGCTTGGGACGGGGTACTGGATGTGAAAATTCAGGTTATGGGTTATCTCAGTGCTGCTGCCTCAGGTGGAAGCATCTTCCTTTTTATAGAGTTAATCGTAGGTGAAGGACCCTCTTGGGAGCAGCTAAACTCCGGCAGCATCAGGAAGGTCAGTGTAATATTTAAGAATAAAGAGTTGAGTACGTATATAGTTGGGTTTTGCATGTAGTGATATAATTGCAAGAGCTCAGACCTTGTGGATTTTTGAAAGGAATGTGTAACTTCAAGATGCTGGGTTAGATGTGATGGGTGGATGAATTCCTTGGGGACACGGTTTAGCGGGGAGACAGGTACAGTTGGACTCCGTGCTCGGAGGTCGCTTCCAACCTTATGATCCTCTGATTCTATGATTTGCACTGTGAGGTAAAGACCATCTGTGGCAACGTTAACGTATGGAGGTGGCAGTAAGCGTGGTATTGCCCCTGTATAACACCAGGAATTCACTGTTGAAGAGAAGTATTTCTTCCAAATTAAAATTGATGATGGATTTAAAAAGCGTATAATTAACTGAAGCGAATAAAATAATACCTTAAGTGACAGTATTTAAAAAAGGAAAAGATCACACGTTCCTATCAATATATTGGGACAAGGACCAAATCTCACTGACATATAGTAAAATAAACCAAGGGTGGAACTGCGTGACAGCTTCTTCCCTCAGTTCAGTAAAACACATGGTGTTCTTGACAAAGTGTAATCAAAATAAATCGCTGTCTAAACCTAAATTTATTATAGAATTGGAGTGATAACCATGTACTTAATGTTGCACTGCCACGTTCAGATATAAAATATCGTTACAGCAAAGTAATAATGCTGAAATGCCAGTCTTTTCATTCAGACAATGTTCAAGTTAACAGGTGGATTCATTAAAATTACTAATATAGTTAATAGAAAATGTTTCATAATTTCAAATGTCCTGGCATTTGCCTTAGTTGGACACAACTTCATTTTTAAAGCTAGAAGAAACTCTCAATAACCATGAGGTTTCCAAGTGCAGAAACAGTGTGGGGTTTTTTCACTTAGGGTGATAGATGGAAACTTTTTGGTTTTTACACACATAGCTAAAAGAGAGCTTAATTTTCAGTCCGTGCATTTCACATGCACAGAGTAGTCGTGAATGAAGAAATACGCGCTCTGTCTTGCGTGAAAATTATTTCAATTAATACAAGTACTTTTTAAACCAGAAGGAAGTCAGAATGTGATCTGTGAATTCAGGGTAGTAGTGAGGGTTCAAGTGTTGCTGCTGAATTGGAGTATGAAGTGTACGTCTTTCAAAATGAACAAATTTGTATATTACATAATAGCTTTTAGATAAGAGTTTTGAAAGTAACATGATGCATATGTACTTTATATGTGCCAACCATAAGTTTTTTTGTGCTGGGGATTTTCTAGAAAAGGAAGATATTTTTTAAGATACTTTATTTTTGATGAGACTTTTGGAATAAAATGTGTATTTTTTTTTTCCAAAGGATTTCTGTATATTGAAAAATGAGCAAAATTAAAATTTACCATTTTTACTTTGGTTTAAGAAATTCTTATTGTAGCGTTTTCATCCTTTGGAGCTGAAAAATTGCAATTTGTACTTTAACCTGTTTTAAAATGCTATTTTAAAGAAAGAAGGGAAAGGAAATGGGACGGTTTTATATGGAACAAAGCAAAAATTTCTTTCAAAATATTTTGCAAAAATGCCTGCCATTTCCAGCCTGCTTTGTGCTGCATTGTTTCCTAGTAAGAGAAGCACATTAAGGCAGCACTTCTAGACTCGTTAACTGACAACTTTCCAGTATCAGTCTCATAAAAATGAATATTTTCTTGTGGCAAGGGAAAGTAATGATATTTGCAATAAAAAGAATCCATGTTCAGTCTGGAGAAACAAATGCATTATCAGAGAAAACGCCTTTATGAATTGGGTAAAACCAAGATACTACTAAAATTACTTTGCCTTCTGAAATTTCTATAATGAATGCTCTGTAGAGAGACGGTCTCGCGTACCTGGGCACGCCGTTCAACAGTACGCCTAGGCTTTTCAATGCCTTTTATCCTCTCTATTTTGAATAGATGTAATGTCATATTATTTGGTGTTAGGAAACCATCATTATTTAATTACAAAAACTCTAGTGATAATATTAAAAATGGAGTATTATCTCCTCAGAAGAACATACTATAAAAGTAACGCTAGACTGTACTTTCAGAGGAACGATACAAACCAGATGACTTTTGTGTCCACTCTTGATTTGATTTATTCTAATTGTGAGCCAAATGAAGGAAGAAGTTCTTTACTGAGTTCTTTACTGAGAGGGTGATTGGCCATTGGAATGCGCTGCCCGGGGAGGTGGTGGAGTCTCCGTCCCTGGAGGTGTTTAAGGAGAGATTGGATGAGGCTCTTAGTGCCATGGTGTAGTTGACAAGTAGGAGTAGGTGTAGGTGTTGGGTCATAGGTTGGACTCGATGATCTCAAAGGTCTTTTCCAACCTTCTGATACTGTGAAATACTGTGAAATAGTCTCTGATGAAATGCAGATGAGCAGGAACTCAATATTTTGGCTTTGGAATTCTTTGCCAGCAATGGCTTGCCTAGCAGTTAGGACCATTGTGAAATCTTTCTAATACCAGATGTGCTACCTGGTTTCCTGGTGGGAGCCACTTTACACTGTGGCTGCAGGCACCAGCCCTGAGTCTTGCTGGGTTGGGCTGTCTGGCTGCAGTGTGAGCCAGAAATGTACTTTCCCTGTTGAAGTCCTAAAATATCCTGATGCGCTGTCTTGGCGTGTCACCTCAGATCTTCATCAGGCTGTACAGCTCTTCGGTGCCATACACAGACAGGAAGGAGGAGCATCTGCAGTGCTTTGTACAAGGTAGGTATAAAGCACTGTCAGAGCCCCATCAGTGGTGTGCAAGTCTTTCTAACGTAATTTTGGGGGGCGAGGGGGAGGCAAAATATAAAAATGGAAGTGCCTTTAGTAAGTGTGAGGCTGGGGAGTGTCAGCTTGAGTTTGTGGTTTGGAAACGGTATGATAGGAACTGGGGTTCTTACTCTTCTGGTTTTGACAAGGAAAGCCTGAGCTGGTATTGGCCAGGGGTATCTGAGTAAGTTCATGTGTTTCAAATTGCTAGGTAATAATTTCTAGGATGATTAGCATCTTTATTAAAATAGTAACAACATGCCATCAACGTTTACGTTGCATGCAGCAAGCAAGATTGTGTGATGGTTTTGGGGGGAATGGAGTGGAGGAACAGATGCTTTGATTTTTTTTGCTAGATCGCAGTGGATTCTCGGCGGCTAAAGGAGTCAAACCTGTGTTGCATTGAGCCAGAAGGACTATCCTTTTGATATTCAGATTTCTGGTTTGTTTAGACCATATTTGTGAGTATGGCTGAGACAATACCTGGTAGGTCTTTCTATGTGCGTTGGAGCATGGATTCACTGTGTACATCATTGTCCTAAAAACCTCAGTTACTTATAAGGAGATTTCGCATCTGCATAATCTGGCTGGTTTGTGTATTTTTCTCTTTGGACACTAAGGTATTGAAACCATCACATAGATTTATGACTGACTTGGAGGACTTAGAGCAGTTCAACAAGTGTTTTTATGTGTCCACTTGCCGTCTATTTTAAGTGAACTTGGTAGATACTTTTTATACCTGAGACAGTCTATAAATCCTTGAATATTGTTCATGCATAAACTGTCCTTTGAAAGTATAGCATTTATCATTCGTTCAACTGTTCAGCCAAACAAAATTTTAATGTTAATATTAAGCACTGAATTAGTGTAAATTATTGAGTATTGAGTATATAAAATATTGAATTTAGAATATGAACTATACAGAAAAGTGGATAGCTGAGAGTTTCTTATGTGAGTCATCAAAGAAGATTAGGCTGTGAGGTGTCATATCATGAATGTGTCACACTCTGATTTTCTAGTTCAGTTGTTCAGCACCAAAAAGTCAGTCTGATGGAAGCATTTCGTTTCAACAAGTCACAGATTGTGGTCACCATGTGCGCTGTATATGTGTTTATAATTTGAAGGCAGTAACATCTAAAACACACTATGCTAGGCACTGCGGTAGCATAAGGAAGCCAGTCCTTGCCCAAGCAAAGTTGTAATCTAAGACATGACATGATTAATGGAGATATTAAGAGTCCAAAAAGTAAAGAACAAATCCGCGGTGCTGATATGGGCAGATATTGGTACAGTAGTAGTGGTATCAAACTGTACAATATTTAGGGATGCAACAGCCATACTGATGTGAGAGGAGAAAAATGGATATTTTAGCCTAAATTTTGAACTGAGAATGTCTAATATCAAATATTTAAATGAATAACTTGAGAGATGTGAGACTCTCTTACCTTTCCCACTGAGATTAACTAGCGCAGAGGCCTGAGGGCAGCTCTCACAATCAGGCCTGACTTTATAAATTCACCTTTGGAGGTGTTGGCTGCCTTTTTACACTTCTCATATCTAAGTGTGTTTCTTAGTAGTTTGCATCCAGCAGTTTATTGTAAAAATTGCTTATTTACTACCTAATGATAATTCTAGCAATTTATCATATTTCTAAAGGTTAGTAGGAAGGCAGAGCAGACTGAATGAAGCTGTGGAGGAGACACTTGCATATAGCCACAAATTAAAGTTCAACAGCTCGGGAGCATGAAGATGTAAACCCTACGCAATGATTTGCCCTGTAATTCTCTTCCAGTTTAAGGGCAAACCCTTAGATTCTAGGAACTCAGCTTAAGAGTAGCTTTCTGGTATTTCTGATGTAGTGGGGTTCAGGACTGGATGCTTACAAGAATGAAAACTTGAAGGCTGTCCATTCTTCTGAAGGATGGCCTGGGAATCACCCTTTAGCAACTACAGAGAAGGAAAATCAAGAAAGACCTAAGTATTCTTGGATATAAATTGCTTTCGGTACTGTTAGCAAAGTACCCTTCTTATTTTCTGTGTCCCTTTCTGCCTCTCCACATAGCTTTCTTTCATGCATTTATCAAATATTAATTAGATGGTAATGTACTCTATTAAATTACAGGAAACATTCCTGTGATTTTGTGCTTTGAGCTTTGCAAAATACATTAAAACACTCGTGCAGATGTGGTGTAGTTATATTCACTTCTGCCATGTAAGTCTGTGTTGAATTTGCCTCATGGTCACAAAATCTTTTGAAAATTGACATTTTTGCAAAAATGTGATAATAAACAGCACAGTCATAACGAAACGGAAGCACTTGTTCATTCTGCCTTCTTGCTTAGGTAAGTCACCTTTGGAGGGTGTAAAATGCCTCAGTAATTGGAAGGCAAGCGTAAACAGAATAAAATTTTATAAATAAATTTTCAAGGTTAAGTATGTGTTTGCAAATCTAATGTAGGCACTTCATGTACCTCCTCTGTGCTCGCAGGGATTGAGAAGGGTGCTGTATGCCCATGCTGAATTCGTGGAAGGGAAAAAGTGGCAGAGGGCTTCAATTCACAGTAGTTTTTATGATCAGCCTTCTGAAAATAAGATTTTGGCAATTTGTCTTCATTGCAACTCACTGAAAACCAGACAGAAATACCTCATTTACAAAGCAGTTTTATGGCTTACGTGAGTTGATGCTGACTGCATGGTAGCGTTGTTCTGGAAGCTCCTTGAGTGGTTTCTTATGCAATGGCTGCAGTTTGTGCCAATGATTGTGTCTGAGTTTTTGGACCTAGAGGTGTTTCCTGCTGCTGTGGTCTGGCTGAGTCCCACCTGTGCCTCAAATCTGTACTCCAACACAAGGTTCTTTGTGAAATCAAATGCTTACTTGTGTGTTTCTGTATTGATTTAATTTCTAACCATAATTGCAGACAGGATACAAGGTGGATAGATAAAATTCAGTCTAGATAAATGCTAAGAGACCGAATGGTGTAAACATGCTGAGAATTTTGCGTATTCCTTAGCAAGTCTTTGCCGACAGCAGCGTGTTGCAAGGCAAACCAGCTAGCGTATAGCTCAATTGAACAAGACATTGAAGACTTGGAATTCAGTAGAGAACAGGAATAGACATTCTTCTAGAGTGCCTCCTATGCACCGTACCTTTTCCCATGGCGGTGCCCTGAAGTCATCCCAGCCTCTTGCTTTGTCATCTGGATTGTGTGCTTCCTTGGGTCATTCCTTGAGTACTGTGTGCAGTTTTGGCCACCACAGTATGAAAAGGATATAAAGCTACTGGAGAGTGTCCAGAGGAGGGACACGAAGTTGATGAACGATTTGGAGAGAAAGCCATATGAGGAGCAGCTAAAGTAACTTGATCCGTTCAACCTGGAGGAGAGAAGACTGAGGGGAAAACCTCATCACGGTCTACAGCTTCCTTACAAGGGAAGGAGGAGCAGCAGGTGCTGATCTCTTCTCTGTGGTGGCCAATGATAGGACCCAAGGGAAGGACAGGAAGATGTGCCAGGGGAGGTTTGGGTTGGATATTAGGAAAAGATTCTTCACTCAGAGGGTGGTGGAGCACTGGAACAGCTCCCCAGGGAAGCAGTCATTGTTAACCTGACAATACTCAAGAAGCTTTTGTACAACGCCCTCAAACACACGATGTGAATGTTGGGCTTGTCCTGTACAGGGACAGGAGTTGGACTTGATAATTCTTGTGGTTCATTTCCAAATCAGGACATTCTGTGATTCTGTGATTCTCCCCATATGACAGTCCTTCCTTCTTGCAGTCCTTCCCATGCTTGGCAGATTGAAAATTTTGAGTTGCTTGCGCAGGTCCTTCATTTCGTATCTCCGCTGTGTCTTCTTGTCCTCTGAGCTCTGCTGTCCTCCTCACCTGCATCACTAGATCTCCTCCTTCATGAGCAGTGTTACAAAGCACTTTTGCTATAAAGAGAGTCTGACAAATATTCAGCCTTGTAGGTTTGGCATCCTGTCGCTTTTATGTCTAGAGAAGATATTTCTATGAAGGCAGCTGCAAGAGTGTGCCCCACACTGTGATAGTTCACAACTTATTTAGGAAAGTGCCCTTAGAGAATAAAAGAATCTACTGTTTACATTTGTTGTGGCACAGTTACTGTTTTATCCATTGTTAGTTTAGAAGATGCTTGCCATGAAACCTATGCTCATTTGAAGCATAAGTGCATATTATTTGCTTGAACAGTTACAATATCCCTTCTGTCATATATACAGGCTACTAAAAATGTTAGTTCAGTTTTTCATTACTTATTCTTTGTGCAGCTGCTGAAGCAAAAGCTTTGTTATAATGCTGCCTGTGCAAGTTGCTGACATAGAAGAGAATTAATTACAGGTATAGTTAGTGTGCCAAAAAAAGCCAGTGTCCATTTTGGACTGCGTTAATTATAAACTCTAAATCCTCAACATGGACCCCACTTCATGAACTCGGCTGCATAGTCTTCCATGAAGGTATTTTCTGCTATGGACAGCTGGGGTTTTGCTTAATTTTAGTGTTACTGTAATGCCTGTGCAATCTAAAAGAAAAATATTATGTCCTGCACTCATAAGCTGAACACGATACAGAATGAGGGAGCAATAGTTCTGCAACAGACAGACCCACTATTCAGTTGCACTATATCCTACATGGCATTTGCGATCATATGAATTGATCTGATGCTACTTTTTCTCCCAGTTGTCACCAGATGGATCACTACATTTATAAAGCACGAGTCGCCTGTCTTATTTCTACGTTATTTTATCCGATGTGAAATAAACAGCACTAAGCAAACAGAATGGTTCAATACCCTGTGCTGATTTATGAACATATGCAATACAGCAATGAAATCAGGAGCAATTACAGCGTAAAAGAAAAAAATATCATTTTTGTATGCACTAAGAAACCTGAAATAGTATTACTAGTGTGGAGTAAATATGCAGCGAAGCCCTTTCTCGTAAGGGGATTTTAGTATCTAATTAATGGCACAATTTCTTGCTCTGGTTAGGACTCCTACCACGAACAACATTGTAGATATGCTGCGTCCTTGCTTGAGGGAGCAAAGCCTGGTCTAGTCAGCAGTTCACCTGCATGATCTTTACATTTCCTTTCCAGAGTGTGCAGGGTCTCTCAGAGGCTTTCTTGCCTTTTGTAAGGAGGGAGGTGTCAAGTATCTCCTGCTTGGGATGCACGCACTTAACTCCTGTTAATCCATTTGGGACTTACACTGTGGTATCAAAGTAAGTATATACTTTTAATCTTTAAAGCAGCCCTCTAAGAGGTAACTAGAATTCATAGGTCTTATCAATTTGCAGCAGTGCAGGTGAATAAAGAGTCTTTAAAAGAAAGCAGCTGCTGACTCAGCCTAGATAGGGGCTTGGGAGTAAAACTGAAAATTCAGCAGTGGTAGTTCCTCCACGTCTATCGGCTGATTGGAAGTATTACCCTTCTCCTGCTAATCCTCAGAGACTAGCGTAAAGTAAAGAATTGGAGATATGGGTGACTAAATAACAGGAGACCCTTTAAAGAGGAGCTCCTCAGGGTGTCCTCCCACAGCTGACAGGGAGAAACTTAAAATATTGAGGTTTACTTTACATCTGAAAGCTAATAAAACTGTTTGGGTAAATTAAGTAGAGCTCACTAACACAGAATCATAGACTCATAGAATGTTTTGGGTTGGAAGGCCCCCTTAAAGGTCATCCAGTCCAATCAGTCTGCAATGGCCAGGGACATCTTCACCGAGATCAGGTGCTCAGAGTCACATCCGACCTGACCTTGAATGTTTCTAGGGGTGGCGCATCTACTACCTCTCTGGGCAACGTGTTCTGAAGTTTCACCTCCCTCACTGTAAAAAATTCTTCGTCGTATCTAGCCTAAATCTATCCTCTTTTAGTTTAAAATCATTACCCCTTATCCTATTGCAACAGGCCCTGCTAAGAATTTTGACCTCATCTTTCTTGTAAGCCCCCTTTAGGCACTGAAACGCTGTGATAAGGTCTCCCTGGAGCCTTCTCTTCTTCAGGCTAAAAACCTTCAACTCTCTCACCCTTTCTTCCTAGGGAAAATATTCTATCCCTTTGATCATTTTTGTGGCACTCAACTCAGCCATGATGTTCTTTGCCTTCCTTTCTTCATTTCTTACACCTGGGGACTGAGAGCTCTTGTTCTCTATCAAAAGCAACCTTAAAGATCTGCCAGCTCTCTTCTGCTCCCTTGTCCCTGAGGGCAATTTCCCAAGTGGGGTTCCTATTAACTAACTCCTTGAAGAGCTGGAATTTTGCTTTCCTAAAACTCAGGGTCCCAATTTTACTCTTTGCGTGACTTATAACCCTCAGGACTGCAAACTCCACCAGTGTGTGATCACTGCAGCCGAGGCTGCCTGCAACCTTGACATCGCCAATTAGCTCACTTGTGTTGGTGAACATCAGGTCCAGTATTGCATCCCCTCTGGTAGGGCTGTCTATTACCTGGCTTGGGAATCACAGAATCATAAGGTTGGAAGAGACCTCTGAGATCATTGAGTCCAGCTGTACGTGTCTCCCTACTAAACCATGTCCTTAAGGATCTCATCTACCCATCTTTTAAACACCTCTAGGGATGGCGTTATGGAATTTATCCTCATTGCACTCCAGGAGTCTCCTGGATTGCTTACAGCTTGCCATGCTACTTTTCTAGTAGATTTCAGGGTGGTTGTAATCCCCCAGCAGGACAAGAGCCTACAAGTGCGATGCCTTCTGTAGCTGGAGTAAGAAGGATTGGTCGATAGGCTCTCCTTGATCGAGAGGCCTGTGGTAACCACCAGGCACAAGGTTTCCTTTGTTGCCTCTGGTGACAACTCTGTGTAGATGGACCTTGACCCTCAACATCCCTTGACTGTCCTTTTGCATCCAGAGCCTCATCCTTGTTTTACAGAGGCACCTGGGAAGACAAGTAGGCAAGGAGGGAGTTCACCTGCCATCCAAAGTGTGGACTTGCCTCCATTCAGTCTTTTCCTTTAGGCTATTGCCTCCAGCTTGGCAGGGGCAGGATTCCATTAATGGTTTGTTGGTTTGGTTTTGGTTTGTTTATTTTTTTCTGGTAGTTGTTCCTGTTTCTGTCCCAGGGACGGCAGAGCACATTTCCAGCTGTCTGTCTGTTTCTCAGACTCCCCAGATGCTCCTCAACTTTTCTACTTCCTCTTGCAGCTCTGCCACTAGGCTGACCAGATCATCCATTCCATCACACCTCACACGACTGTTCTCCCCACTGCCTTCCACTGCCAGTGAAAGGCTCTCGCACTCCCCACGGCTTTAGATCGGGATGGCTTCATATTTTTGTGGAAGCTCTGTTTGGGTTACCACATCCATTCTGGTGAGTGCAGAAAGCAGAGCTCCTGCCTGAGCTAAACATGTTCTGAGAGGGTGATGACCACCAGTTTAACTCACCTCTTGAGCTGGTAGGGTGATGACACCCTTCCTGCACACCCTTCCAAGCAACGTGCTGCGCCATGCCCGGGCTGATACTTCACACTCTGTTCACTGTGCTCCCACTCGCTAGCGTTCCCATGGAGATGGTTCAGCTAAATTTCCTTTGCTATCAAAACCTGGTAGGAGCATCTACATTTGATCACTTTTATGTTTTGATTACTTGAGACAAATAAGGTTTAATAGTCATCCTCATTTGAGTAACAGCTATCCAAATAGCTCATTGCCAATGCATGTTGAATAATGGTATCATTGTGTAACATCAGATTTATGTAATATGCTCTTGTCAGATGATAATAGAAATGCAAGTTTGTTGTATAGCACTGGTATGAGCGCATTTTCAATGCACATTTGAGGGCCAACCTTAATTAAATGAAAGATCACTTCAACCCACAAATAATTATGTTGCCCTTCCAATCATCCAAATGGCTGAAATGTCTGCTTAATGTTTGTAAATATGTTGAAAAATGGATCCTAACACACAGCTTAGGAATAAACAGCAAAGTCAGAGATGCTGTTCCTACTGATAATTTAAAATCAACTTTCAGATAGTTATTTTTATTTCATTAGGTACTGGTGATATGACAAGTAATAGGAAAAAGTACAGTGGAGTAAGAGAGCTCATATATAGAAAGTAAATATTATTTCATAGAGTTAATAAAAAAGAACAAAAGTGTCTTGAAAAGCTCAAAAAAACATTCAGTGGGGTTCTGATATTCTGCTGGCAATCAGTTTCTAGTATCTGTGCTGGATTAATTATATCTAGAAAATTATGGCCTTGTAGTTGTCTCACTTAATGTTTTTGTTTGTTTGTTTGTTTCCTTTGAGTTATCTAAACCCATCCTAGGTGTTAGACATCACTCAGGGTGCTTTAGGAAGCAGAAGCTTGTTCTTTAGTTGTCAGGCTAGGGTTTTTTCAGGTACCATTCACAAGTGCTGCTTCCTGGAAGAAACTATATTCAATTTTGTGTAACCATATTGCAGCCAACTTCTTAGTTTTGAAATGATAAATAACATTGAATATTATATTTTAAGGATGTTTCTGGGTTTTATTCTCATAAAGCATTACACGTTGCTTTTGAATAAAATGTACACCTGCTGACTAAATGCCTACCTAACCATGTAGAGTGCAACAAACAAGTGCTATGAACAGAATTCCATAAAGTAAATATTGCCTGGGGCTGTAGTTATCAAGGCATTTGGAATTTGCAAATGCAATGGCATATGCAAACAAAACCCCCTCTCTGCTTGCAGATATTTATGGAGATATTTCCTGGATCATTAAATATGCTTCTTTTCATTCATAAGATGGAAAAGTCGCAAGATGCACCTGGTGTTTCTGATGAAAGAAATCACACTCCATTTTTTTTCAACTTCCTGAAGTTTAACATGATCTGAATAACAGCTTTTACAACAAAAAGCTTCATGGATTTTTCTGAAGGCTGATAATGTGAGACAAAATATCAGAACAATTAAGTAGATGCATAAATCCATTTAACAATGGAGGTGGGGGAAAAGTCTTTAAAATTCTTTATGAACCTGGGACATGTTTTGATTACTGTTCTATAGAGAGGAAATACTTTTGAAAGAACTCGTGATATCTGCAGTTAAGTTACAAAGAAGGCATTACGCAAAATGAAGAAACATAAATCTGGAGTTTATGTTCAGGACTTCTAAGTCTAGAGATCTATATTTCATCTCAGAAGTGAAATAAAAGCTGAACCCTAAATCAGTTGCTATTCATTATAATTTACATACATGGATGTAATTAGAAGTGAGCAAAACAGTAGAAAAATATGATAATTTACTGGCTTTTCTTAATAAAAATAACCTGTAAAGTTTTTTTGGGTTTCGTTAAGAGGTGATGTCCTTCAAGGAGTAGAAATTGCAGAGCGGGTCCTGGCACAGGGATGGAGACGGGACCTGGCACAGGGATAGAGACTCCACTCGAACACTGCTCATGTGTAGCATTGGGAAGTTTTGGCCTTAGGCTGGTGCTAAGTGAATTCCCCAGTGATGGCAGCTGTCCTTTTCTGGAGTTACCTTCTAATGTTTTTAATGCTGGTAACCCAACCCAACTCCATGTTACAGTCTAAGAGTGCTTTATACAACTCAGTGTGTGAGCGACTGCTGGGTTCCCTATTCCCTTGACGTTTTCCTTATTTCAGCGTGGAGTCAACCATGTCAGATTGAAATGCCTTCACTGTTGATTTAGGATAAAAAAAGAAGATTTTGCACCGGGGCTTTGCGTTTAGGAAGCAATCCTGGGCTTCATTTAGTTCGCTTTGCTGTTGTCATGGCGATCTTCAACATGGAGGTGATAAAGAGTGGCCTGAGGTAATAACATTTGCAGCTCTTCCAGCTGCCTGCAAAGTGTCTGTGACCTTAGATTCTAGGATATAGTTTTTTAATAAGTGCTGAATTTCAGTCCCTAAAATAAATGTAAATTTTAAATTCTAACCCTCTGAAAAGTACGTTTATTCGAATCTATAGGATCATATTTTTATTCCAGAGTAGTTCGTAGAATTGAATGTAACTGCATGTTTTTGCTTGAAGAATGTATATCTCACTTCTTAACTTTCCCCAGGCAGATTCTTAAGATGCTGTAATCCTCCCAGGTCCAGCAGAAGAGACAGCCTTGTAAACATGAGAGTTTTCTCCATAAAACTGACCTTGAAAAATAAATCCATGCGGTTAGCCTCCTGTCACTCTTTTCAGCACTTACTCCCCTGTGCTGGTTTGGGCTAAAGCAGAATATTTTCTTCTCTGATTTTTCAGCTAATCCTGATAGTTGTCCCCAAGGAAATGAGCCACTGGTGTGCAGAGAGGCCACTGCTCACGCCCAACCCGATGTAAATCAAGGCCATCCTAGAGCTGGTGTGAAGGGGGTCACACCTGCTGGGAGGAGCGGACAGGACAGGTGGCCCAAACCTGGCCAGGAAAGTGTTCCTTGCCATACACATTGTACTCAGCATAAAGCTTAGGGATCATAAGGGTCAGCCCCTCTTCTTCAGTGCTGACGTTCAGGAAGGACTTGTCTGTCTGTCCCCTGAACCCATCTACGTGTTCCTGAATCCCATTCCAGGATCCAGTTCCGAAGTCCAGCTCCCGCCTGCCACTGATTCCAGTCCGGACCCTTCCCTGTGCCTGCCCTGCGGCGTCCGTGGTGACCTGTGGTCATCGGGGGAATTTGAATTGTCTTTTGCATACTCCAAATGTAATGTTATTATTTTCTTATTAATATTGTTAGCACCCTTTTATCATTGTGCTTTCATTAAAGTTGGTTTGGTGTTGGTTTCCAATCCGCAAGTCTTTCTTTTTTCCCTTTTCCCTTCCTGTGAGGAAGGGGATTTGGGAATAAAAGCTGCCCAGTTTTAGCCACCAACTTGACTGGGAGGGTGGGGGCACTCTGCGTATGTAATGTTTCACTATTCAGAGGGTCTAATTTAGATTAGGGCTTCAGATCGAGGCTTTAATTTCTCTGTCCATTTACATCTCTGATGCTATTTAAAGATGTCATATTATTGACCTAGATCATAACTTACCAAATGTTTTTTGTCCAATAAGGATTGGTGAGACTTTTTAATTACATAGTGAATGGAATGGGGAGATAAAATGTGTTTTGCTGGAGAGGTTTTTCAGGTTTTGCATTTTCTGGGGGTTTATATGAGGGAACTGTGAAGGTTGAGTCGCCATCCCTGGAGGTGTTTAAAAGGCAGGTAGATGAGTTTCTTAGAGACATGGTTTAGTAAGGGGACAGGTATGGTGGGACTCAATGATCTCAAGGTCTTTTCCAACCGGATGATTCTATGATCCTATGATTCCATAAAGGAATCACATAGTGTGTCCAAAGCCTCCGGTTTATTTTACAACACCTTAAAGGAGTGTGAATAAAATGGCATGTGTGCCAAGATCTCTTCTGTTTGAAAGCCATGCTCAAAGGCTCTCTGAAGAACCAGATACCAAGGTACCTGCTCCTACCCAGCTACCAGGATAACGAGGGGCTCTTCCATAGGCCCCAGATGTCTTTTTTGTCCGCATATGTTGATACTTAAGCACTTGAATTTACCTGAGAATGGGCATAGCCAACATGATGACTTCTGGCAAAGTCCTTTTGGATCTGTGATCATATGTGGCACCGTACATTGCACTGCCTCATCTCTGCAGCCCCGAAAAAATCTCCTCTTGCAGCTCAGAATAATCCTTCCTTTAGGTGATGCTTCTGTCTTTATCTAGCCCTTCTTACATGGCTTCAGTCTTCTTACACTATGAAATACGTTCCTTCAGCACTGGAAGAAGCCCAGCAAATGTATCTGTCACTGGCCCCAATTCAGACTGTGGGAAGGCGGCAGGCTGGCTGCTGCGGAACTTGCCCAGTAGTTAAATCTGTATCTGTCAAAGCTGATGTTTCATTTCTCTGTACATTTCTCTATTCAAATCTCCAAACTTGAAAGCTGAATCTTAGAGCTATAGGCATGAAAGCTTAGGACAATTCTGCACGAGGCTGTTCTCTTGGACAAGCTGTTTCCAAGTCCCAGCCTGCGCAGTTCGGTGTGGTTCCTTATTTAAAATGCTCGCATAGCGGGCAAAGCTGAAACAAGTTCTAGTTAGTGATCACTGAGTGGAAAATCTCTGCACAGCACTCAGTATACAAACAAGATTAAGTAGATTTTAGTTATACTCATGCATATATATAAGCGACCTGAGATTCGACCGCTTGATATATGAACTGAGCCAACTCAAATCAATGAAAGAAGTTGTTCTGCGGGAGGATACACCATAGCTGCTGTCATTGGATTTGGAAGTTAGGTGGAGGCCCTCAGCATGCGTAGTGTTTACACGGGAAAGGAGGAGGTTTGCGGAGTGCGACGTATGGGATTTCATGGCAGATGGCGTTCCTGAGGGTCTCCTGAAAGGATTCCTGTAGCACAGCTGAGCGTGGAGCGGGTCAGTTGCCCTGTGAACCAGTGGTATACATAGCTCAGAGATAAAAAAATTAATAGCAGTGCTTTGGGAAAATGCAAAAAGAAATGGATTTAACTAAGGCATATAGCTCTGGCTGCCTTACAAGCACCTAAATTTGTTCCTGAACAGCACTGAGCAGAATTCTGGAATTTCTCTCATTTGACTGAGAAAGCTGTAACAACATCTGTGGATTTTGGTGCCTTGACCTCACCCAGGAGGTCTAGAGGGCAGAGTCAGACAGTTGTTCAGTATGCATTTACAAGCTCAATTTCGGTCTGATCTTAAAATAAAGTTGTAGCTAGGTGCACTTAACCACACATCAGTGCCTCTGTGGATAATAAATTGGCAGGTGAAGATCTGGTATTTAGGTAAATACTTCTTTTCTGCAGTGCCTTCCTGGGCACAGCATCACAGTATCATAAGGTTGGAAAAGACCTTTGAGATCATCGAGCAAATGATTGTATTCTTATAGTCTGCTGCTATTTTATTCTTGCTTTCCCCTGGTATGAAAATTTTGAAGGAGGAAGAGGAGGAAGCTACATTTTTCATTGTCCTAAACAGAACTGAAGCATTAACGAAGTTAACCACTTATTTTATAACTTATGTAAACATACAGGGAGTTTGTTTTACGTGATTTTTGTGTAACTTGGTAATTTTAAAACAAGTAGTATTGATGATGGCTTTAAAACAGGAATGTATAGTAGTTTATTTAGCATTTCTTCCTTTTTCTTTAAGATGCCGTAAGCTACTGGAAAAATTATTTATTATGTCACAAAATTTCCTGCCTTATTAGTTAAAGGAAAATATTTCCCTGCAGATATTTTCACATGTAATGCTATTTCCCATATTTCACAAGCTGTTTGCAGTTTAAACTTAATCATATTTGCCTCTCCGTCACTGAGGCTTTTTAGAATTACCTTAGAGATCTAGATCTTATTTGGATATTTACAGCATAATTAGATTTGACATATCGTACTTTGTTTATCTCAGTCAATGCCTAAAGGCTTGATTCTGAACTGAGATCTGCAGAGGCATAGCACCAAATTTGGAATAAACTCTGTATCAGAGATGCTAATAGCAGCCTCTGTCCAAAACAGTTACTCTGCTCTCCTTCTGTCTCCTAAAATGTGTTAGGATGAAAGGATGTATTTGTATTTTCTTTAGAATGAGATAATGGCAGGAATGGAGCCAGTCTGCAGGATTTTAGTCTTTTGCCCTTGTGCCCTCCATATATATTGTTGTAAAGCTACCATATGAATACATTTTATTTACTTGTATAAATAAGATTTTGAACCTTCAAATATATTATGACACAAAAATACCCGATGACCTCTAGTTTTGCTTTGTATTTTTTCCTCTCTATTTTTAACAATTCAGAGATTCACATATAAAATCCAGCATTCTTGGAAAGTCAGTCTGGACTGGTGATGCTCTCCGGAGAACTTTAGTCTCATGAATCAATGAATTAATCATCACCCAAAATTTGTAGTTTACCCCCAGTTAATGAAAAATGCTTTTGTTATGCTTCTTCACATGCGTTCGCCAAGGATAACTCTAAACATGTGTCTGCCATGAATTCATGTCTTTCTTTGCTTTAAGAGTTTGGTATGGTTGTACCATGGTATTGATATTACCCGTAGAACTACAGGAGATGCAGCAATAGTAGAAATAGTATTGCAGTGTGTAGTGGTTGGCCATTTGTGGCAATGGGCTGGGTTATTTGTCTTTTCAGTGCACTGAATTACAACTGTTGTGTTTCCTTGTCTTGCATGTGTTGGCAAAACTCTTGTCATCGTGCTCTCCCCAGAGACATCTTTTCATCAAGAGATTTGGAAGGCTGGTTGTATTTGAAAGCCGGAACAATTCGCTGGCTTACATTGATTAAGGGGCATAGGGAACCTTCCTGTGTTCAACTCTGAGAGCAGAATATATGACTCAAAACCCCTGGTGTAAATAGGTTACATGTGGACTGGTTTGGGTTGAAACCCTAAAATGTACTTAGCAAAAAATCAGAACTGGTGGTCCAGCTCAGAGCTGGGCCACTTCGCGCTCTAGCCAAGCTTTGCTCATCCCCATTTTAGATCTTGTTTAATGCAGCCTATGACTCCAGTTTTTATCTATTTCAGCTTCATAGTTGTCTATTTGTGGCATTTGAACCCTGATCAGAGTGAATTAAACTCAGTGGCCATTTTCAGGCTTTATGACTGCTATCACTTGAAAAAGAAGCCTTTCAAAACATATAAGCCCCCCAAAATGTTTGTATGTAAGCATTCTCTTTGAAAACATGTAATGCATTTGTGGATTTCTGGAAAGAGGTTAGGTAGGGGAGAGGTATTTTTTCATTATCTGTTTTAACAGTTTGAAAATTTGCAGTAGTGTTTTGAAGGTTATTTATAATGTTATGTTTTTATGGAAAAAACGTTCTAAATTAAAGCTTGCTGATGTGCAATACATGTTTGGGCTACACTTAAAAAGAATGGTTTACATAAACTATTCTGCAATTCTCATAAAAACACAAGCAGAGAGACTGATTTTTTTGGACTAACCTTTAGATGCAGAATGCTGGTTTGGTATTCATAATCAGAGGGTAATATCTTGCTTTTCAAGTTCAGGTGCACTGTAGTAAAAATGAGTAGTTCTGAAAATTACAGTTTCTGTAGAATTTAATTTCTTATTGGACTGTTTGTGTGTTTTCAGAGAAATGTGGCTTTATTAAGAAAAGACAAATGAATATCCTTTAGTCATTATTCAGAGGCTCTGCATACACTAATTAGTACTATGTTATTTCTCAGCTTTTCAAATTATAGTGTACAAATAAATCTTAATTGCTAATGATCTATACAAAAAGTATTAATTTCATTATAAAAGAATTTTGAGTATGTGGAAAATTATTAATGCAGTAAGTATTTGAGGCAAGAGTAGGGCAATAATTATTGCTACTATTAGTATTCCAGTGTTATCCAGAATTTACCGAGCTCTTTAGAAATGCAGAGGATGGCACAAGCTGCATCTTAAAAAATGCATAAAGCTGTGAGAACAGATGTAATATGCAGAGAGTCAGATTGATGCTAGGCAAATGTCTCATTATTTACAGATTTGCTCCTGTCTGAGTCTAAATTTAACACATTTGTGGTATTTAAGCCATTGCTGTCTGCAGTAATCCATCTAAGTCAGGGGTGACCAACCTGTGGCTCTTGAGTAGCCTGCACGTGGCTCCCTGCAAGGGTTGTATGCAGCATCATGGGCACGGCTGCCCATCACGGGCATCACTGGGTAAATAAATCCCCCAGCTGGGGGAACTAGTGGATGCTGAGTGCAGCCAGGCATCCCAGGGCCATGCTTACAACCAGTCCTGGCTGGTCTGGGATGAGAAATGCTCCGGTGTCATCTTTTGGGTACCAACTTCTTGTGAGTTTTGCAACTGCTTCCCTAGCCTCCTAGCCCCATGTGGGGACGGGCTGTCTTCTGCTTTTACCCTTATGAAGCTCTAAATAAATGTACAAGTAGCGTTAGGATGTTGAGCTGCTTCTAGCCTTTTTCCTCCAGTGGTTCTGGCTAGATGGATGTGGGCTTCGTACCTGTGCCCTCCACCGTGCCTATCTGAGAGCTGCCACAGGGAAGAAGGGTGCCTCCAGGAGGGATCTGGAAGGGTCAGATTGTTGAGGGAAATGAGGACCTATATTTGAGAAATGAAACAGATGAGGAATGAATAATGCCGTCTTGGTTATTTGTTTTTAATTTGGTGCAGCTGGAGATCTCAGAAGAACTCAAAGGGGAGGCTGTGATGAGAAGCAGCAAGAGAGACCCTGTCAGAGATGGCTCCTGTAGGGGCCAAAAAGAAGAAAGTGTGATCTCTGGAAGGCCAGTGCGCAGACATCTTTGGGAATTGGGTTGGTGAAGGTGCAACATGAGGACAAGGGAAAGAAAGCATCTTAGATACAAAAAAAAAGTAGTATCAGACATCACCTGTGTGGGTGAGGTAGGTGAGGGAAAGGGATCAAAATTATGTTGGACTGTGTCAGAACTGCGTAGAGAAGCATAAGTGATCCTGGAGGAAACAGAGGGGCTGTTTCGCCATGGTAAGTTTGAGCAGATACTGTGAAGTTATGAGTTAAGTTGGTTTGTGGAATTGAATAAATGGGGACAGGCCATCACTGAAGACACAGCTTTACTCTGAGTCAGCTGTACGATACTGTTACCCAACAGTGTTTGAACAAGCGAAGTCGCAAAAACTGAGGAAAAAGGCAGTTTCAAGAGGAGGTATTTAATTAAAAATCATGTGAGGCTTGGGTGTTGCGGAAGAGAGGGGATTAGTGGATACGGGTAGACAACTGCATTTGGCTGAGGCAGAAAAGTAGAATGACCATTCTCTGGGTTTTCCAGTTTCTGAGCTGATGTTAAATTAACATATGTCAATTGGTTTGAATTTACAACAGCTGAAAATCACACCTTCAATACTAAAACAGGGTGGCATACATAAAATGGACAGAGAGACCCAATAAATGACTTATTTGACCTTTATATATTATTTATAAAGGGCTACACATGCAAAGTGCTAAGCGCCTTCTATTTTCAATAACCAGCCTGAAGGAGCTACTCATAAAAGCATTGCTTCGGTCTAGCGAGGAAGGAAGCCAAGTTAATCGGAGGATTTACCCCTGTCAGTAGGATATGGTGTGTTCTGTTGCCTTATTGACATGAACCAGCTTTGTAATGATAACCAAGAGAAGATTTTAAAATAAATCAACGCAAAAAGTAACTGTGCCTGTGAAGAACTGGTGGCAAAATAAAATAAGAAAAAAAAATTGAAGTCATCTACTACAGATTAATTTAAATATGGTTTATGTTTAGTCTTTTTCTGTAAGATTGAAAAAAAAACCCGTAACTGTAAGGCAGATGAACCTGAAGTTCTGGTCTGTGCAAGGCTGTTAAGTGAGATTGGACCGTCTAGGAAATTTATTGTAGGTGAAGCAATTATTTATATAAGGTGCCACCTTCACACCAAAGAGCAGCAGCAAATGGAAGCTGTTGCAGTTGTGTAATTTCTCACAGGAAAAGAGTTTACAGTCCCAGTCGGAATATGCAGGGTTCTGCACTGGGTCATTTTTTTTGCACAGGTTCCCCAAAGCCTATTGGCTGAGTGCTGCAGACAGTGCTTTCGATCAATAAAAGCTTCTCCAACCCTAAGCTATGACTCTAGCATGTTTTATTTTAAATGCAATTTTTGGAAACGAGAAGGTGTCGTAGTTTTATAGCCCATTCCATCTCTGAAAGTACAACACTTTTGTTGCTGCTTACCTTTCTTAGATTTAATGAGATCGACATTTTGTTGCAATTAAAAACCCAAACAAATGAAAAAGGCAAAAAAAAAAAAAATATTTTAACAAAACCTTCAAAAAGTTGATCAAACTTTGAATAAATCAACTTAGATAGGGCAAACAGCACACTGTAGCCTGCGTCACGGGGGTGCTTAGACAAGTTCCTGATGTGATTTCATCTGACCTAAAATTCTGTCTGTCTGGGGCATCACGGTAGGCTGGGTGATAGCAAGGACTCTTGTTTACTTTTAAATATACGTGGCATCGGCCGGATTAACAGTAGCTCATCTCTTAGATGGGCTGAGGCAAATTTCTGCCGGTGGAATAAGGCAGTATTCAGCTATAAACAGTATTTGGCTTTCTTGAAAGTGGCAGAGCATTAATCACTCTTACTGGAAGATTTACTAATGCAGAGGATTGTGTGTACTGGGAATTAGCTGGATTTCCTCTCAGACTTGTGTTTCTTGTACGAGTGACTTAAGGTGTGCTTTTTTTCTTTCAAAAATGAAACATTTTTTTGTCTTCACAAATTTTACATCTCCTGAAATAACTCTTGCAAATCAGAGGTCTTTACAGCGCATAGAATACAACGCTTTTATGGTATAGTAGAAGTTTTTCAGCTTCGGTCTTGTGGGCTGGATTCACAAAGATGGGATCTTCCAGGGTATTGTCGCGTTGGTGCTGTTCTAGCCTCACCTCACAGAATTTTCCCAGCACTTAGTTTGCAGTTCAGAGTTTGAGGCGGTAGTTCTGCCTCTGCTTATGGGGCCGTTCATCCACATATTGCAGTGGCAGGCGAAATCCTCCATACCCATCTTAGATCAGTCCTTACTTTCATTCTGTTTCATTTCATTCTATAATGTGTGTATGCCAAGGATATTTTCTCTCCTTTTATTTTTCACATGTATGCAGACTAACAGCTGTTACTTTTCCCTTCTTTATAAATGTTTTTCTGATTGCATGTATTTTGAGGAAGCAAATTTAAAATTAATTTTTCTTTGGAGTTTTCTTTCTCTTTTCTTTCCTTCTGTCTTTGTTTATTTGTATTGTTGCGCTGAGGAGAGTGGAATAATGACTTCTTTATCTCTTCTGTTGGTGCAGTATCCCGTAGACTTTCTTTGCTGCAGCAGCACGCTGTTACACAGTATCACAGTATCATAAGGTTGGAAAAGACCTTTGAGATCATCGAGTCCAACCTATGACCCAACACCTACACCTACTCCTACTTGTCAACTACACCATGGCACTAAGTGCCTCATCCAATCTCTCCTTAAACACCTCCAGGGACGGTGACTCCACCACCTCCCCGGGCAGCGCATTCCAATGGCCAATCACCCTCTCAGTAAAGAACTTCTTCCTAACTCATATTGAGCTTGTTGTCCACTAGGACCCCCAGATTCCCTTCCACAGAGATGCCCCCCAGATGGGTAGATGCCAGCCCATACTACACTCCTGGGTTATGTTTCCCCTGGTGCAAGACCTTGAACTTGTCATCGTTGAACTCTCTAAGCTTCTTGTTAGCCCACTCTTACAAACTATTCAGCCCTTCCTGCAGGGTGGCTCTCCCTTCCGAAGTGTCCGCTTCCTCATTCAGTGTGGTATCATTGGCAAACTTCATCAGGAGACGCTTGATCCCATCATCCGGATCACTTATGAAGATACTGGGACCCCACCTGTGACAGGTTGCCAGTTGGAAAAGGAGCTCTTTACCACCACCCTCTGGAAGTGACCTGTCCGACAGTTTTCCACCCACTGCGCAGACCAAACCCCTTGACTAGACCAGAACACATCAATTTCTCTAGGAGGAAGCTGTAGGAAATGGACTGAAAGCCTTGGAGAAATCCAGGTGGGCAACGTTCACCGCTCATCCTGCATCAACCGAGCAGGTTACTTTGTCATAGAAGGTGGTCAGGTTTGTCAAGCATGATTTGGCCTTGGTGCCCTCGACTGTGCCGTGGTTTGTGAATACACTAATCACTACAGCTACAGTGAAGACCAAATAGTTGTATCGGTGGCATATCCTTCAATCTCTTTTGAATAACTTGAGCTGGAAAATGAAAAAGTCTGATTCCACTCATCCTCCTCCCGTCTACTCTGACTGCAGCTTTTGTAATGACTGTGGTCAAGAGACCAGGGAAATTTTGTGTTTCCTCATGGGAAAAGTGGTCTGCTGAGACAGCTCTGTCCCGAGTGAAGGTGAAAAACTGACTGAAGAAGCTAATAACTAAGGATGGACAGTTCTGAAACAAAATTTTATAAGTCAGTTTAAAAAAAAATGTTTTATTTTATTTGAAATGTAAAAATTTGTTTTCATTTTACTGATGAAAAGATGGAAGCTTTTCAGTAGTTGAAGTGGTTGGCAGAGACTATTAATTTTATAGAAATTATATTTTCCTGATAATATTCCTCTTTAGGAGATATCAGAAAAAGAGATGGGTTTTTTGATCACACCTTACACTGTGACATTACCTTCGTCTCTCTATTTTTCAGTTAGAACCATGAGTTCTCATTAGATATTTTTTTGGTTTTCTATTATTTGGTAGTCTTTATTTTATGACATGTGGAAGCTCATGAGATGAACAGAGCAAAATTACAGAAAATAAGGTCAGTAACTAATCATCTATTCAATCAAAAATGCTTCATATTGTTTACAAAACCCAACCCAGAGAAATGTCACAATTTCTAATAAGTTTTTTCACACGTTAAATACAGGTAAAAACATAGTCACAGCAGATAATAATTTCAATTTGTGTCTATGTAAACACATGTAACTATCTTTTTACCTCGTTATTTGTGTGCTGTATCGTTTTATGTTTTGTCTCTATTATAAGGTAAAAAATGTACATAATGTAAATGTAATTTAAAAACAGTAGTCTCAGAAATTACGTTGTCTTTGTCCATGTGATGCAGTACATACAGTAGCACAGGGAGTAAAATTGGCAGCATTCTGGGTAAGAGAGGGCTCTCAATGTTAGGGACTGCTTAAGGCAGATCTCACTATCTGCTTGATTTCCTGATTGCTCAGCGTTTTGCAGAAGACTGGAATTACACGAAAAGCAAACTTAACGTGTTTTGTACAACTTATTCACTAGTTCTTTACTGCAGGGCTATTGCAAAAATCAAGCTGCACTTCCCTAGTTTCTTTGGAAGGAGCTTTTACAATCAAAGGCCGTGATAACCTTGCTTCACCCAGCCGGATGAGTGTAAATCGAAACACTGCTCTGTGCTAAACACCCAGTGTCAGACAGGGCTTAAGCATTAAGCAGAGTTAAAGTGTTGTTTTCCTCAGTCAGTTCATTTCTTTATTTCTAAGAAAAAGCGTTTCTATCCATCACACACCTCATGGTGAAGTGCTCTGTGCTGGTAGAGCCTTAATATTGTAGTTTTGGATTTTTCCGGGGAATTTTTCTTTCTCTTGCCAACAAAGGGGAAATACTAATTTCATGGAAATATTAATTTCAGATTTAAAAAAATTTCACCACTCTATTTCTTCTGCTGCTGAATCGAAGCTTCTCTTAAATTTGACATATACCTGTGTGATGTTCCTTAAGTGCTAAATTGATGTATATTTCAAAGACCTGTATCTGTTTTTTCACAATCTTGCCATTCACTTCAGTGCATAAATGACTCATACAAATCAGTCCTGTCTACATAGCCTCCTAGTTTTGTTAATGAAGGGATCTGCTATGCTTGTGCAGGAACTCATTTCCACAAGTATTCTGTTACAGCTTTGTTTCGCCGTTTCTTGGCTTGATATGAAGGTGTGACAGTGAAGAGACAATAGTTTGTCAAGGTGAAGTACAGCGTCTAGAGCAAGCCCTTAGCCCTATTCTGACATGGCTAGACTTATGCCTCAGGCCGTGTACAGTGTCAAATAATCAAATTGTGTTGTTTAAAATGCTCATTGATATATGTTGTCTTACTTTCTGATGCTGAGGGATGACTTCGGGCTACATTTTGCCCTTGCGTGTGCACAAGCAATTCCCACTGACTTTGAAGCAAGGTGACTCCACACAGGAGCCGGGATGTTGTCCCTCGGCATTTATGGCAATGCAATTATTTAATCAATTGGAGTTGTGTTTTTGTGACACCTCATAGTGCACCCAATCAATAATAAATGATCAGTCAGTATTTCTATTTTTAGTAAGCAATTGGGAATAAAACATGTTCCTCGTGTTAACAACATATCTCATTGGCTCATCCATGCATAAGCAGGTATGACTTCCATTTTGTTTCTCCGTTTGTTTTATGCCTGGTCCAAATTTTGCGTGGTGTAGAAGAATATAATCATCAAATGAAAACATGTGCTTTTAAGTCCATATTTTCAGAAGTATGTGTGGAGTCACCATCCCTAGAGGTGTTTAAAAAATGAGTGGATGAGTTTCTGAAGGCTATGGTTTAGTAGGCACGGTTGGACTCGATGATCTGAGAGGTCTCTTCCAACCTTAGGGTTCTATGATTTGTGTTCATTGACATGAACATTGATCACTCAGGATTTTAAGGCTTTGGATTTTTTTTTCAAATAGCTATGCTGACTTTTTTCATAGTATTTATGCTTGCAATCGGCAATGAGAACTGTCACATCTTGTAGGTAATATCTAAAGGAGGCTTTATGAACCAGTATTTGATTATTTGCCAACAGTATTCTGAGCTGTGTGAACAGGAGTGGAGCCAGTAGATCACGGGAAGTTATTACCAACCTTGAGCACTGGAAAGGCTGGGGAGCTGGGCTTGTTCAACCTGGAGCAGAAAGCTTCAGGGAGACCTGACGACAGCCCTCAGTCCCTATAGAAAGGTCATCTAGGGAATGGAGCTGGGCTTATGAAGTGGGATACAAGGTGGGAAGATGAGAGAAGAGGAAAATAAACCAAAACAAGAGAGGTTCAGACTGGGCATTAAAAGAAATTGCCCCCATGAAGACAGTCAGGCAGTGGCACAAGATGCTCAGAGATGACGTGCAGTCTCTATTTGGGTTTGCAACCTTGGTCAGATGAAGCCCTGAGTATCCTGGTCTGGCCTCAGATCTGACTCATCTGTGTCTCTTTGAAAAAGAGATCTTCTGAGGTCCTTCCTAGTCTGCATCATTCTTTGACCCTGTTTGTACCCTGCACTCGGGTCACTTGAAATCTCTGCTTGCTTCTTCTGAATTTTGATCTCAGGGTTAAAAAGTAGAATGGTAAGGAATCCTGTGGGGTTGTGCTGAGTTTGTGAACACCCAGATCAGAGCATTATGACAAGGAACCCCAGAAAGCCAACCATATCCTGGGCTGCATCAAAAGTGTGACCAGTAGGCTGAAGGAGGTGATTCTCCCCCACTGCTCTGCTCTCATGAGACCCTACCTGGAGTCCTGTGCCCAGTTCTGGAATCCTCAGCACAGGAAGGACATGGAAGTGTTAGAGTGAGTCCAGAGGGGGCTGGAACACCTCCCCCATGAGCACAGGCTGAGAGAATTTGGCTTGTTAATCCTGGAGAAGAGAAGGCTCCGGGCAGACCTTAGAGCAGCCTTCCAGTACTTAAAGGGGCCCTACAGGAAAGCTGAGGAGGGACTCTTTATCAGGGACTTCGATAGGACAAGGGATAATGATTTCAAGCTGAAAGAGAGTAAATGTACATTAGATGTTAGGAAATTTTTCACTGTGAGGGTGGAGAGACCCTGGCCCAGGTTGCCCAGATAAGTCATGGATGCCCCCATCCCTGGAGGTGTTGAAGGCCAGGTTGGATGGGGCTTTGAGCAGCCTCATCTGGTGGAAGCTGTCCCTACCCATGGCAGGGGGTTTGAACTGGATTATCCTTGAGGTCCTTTTCAACCTAAACCGTTTTATGATTCTATGACAAGGAACGTGATACTGGAAGAGATTCCTTTAAGCCTCCTTTAAGTCCTCCCTGTTCTCACAAGCCGGCAGCTGAGAGGCCATCGCTCTTTTCTTCAGTCTAGAGGAAATTAAACAAGCAAAATAAGCAGCTAGTTTGTTTAAACTCTCTCTTGATAATGTCATGCATAAAGGAAGAATAATCCAGCAAAGCATGGATTTGATGTAGATGATCCGGAAATTGAAAAATCAAGAAAATAAGAGAAGTATATTAATAGGAGTGGATTTTTTTGTAGCTTCTCACTGACTGTGAGTCATACGTTAAACCTACTAATACCTGGAAGGAAATAGCATTACCCGTCGTAGATTAGTAATGATCTCTGGCAAAGGAGGAGTTGGTGCATCGCTTTCTTTTCTGATCTTTGTAGTTATCTTTTGTGGAAACGCCACAAAAATAGGCCAAGAAAGAGACTGTAAAGAAAGCCAGGTTTTAAAAAGACAAATTTTCCATACTTCTAAGTATCATTTCTTTTTCACAGCAACTTTTCCACTTCAAATCAAGCTGTGAAAAATATTTGATTCTGTAGCTTTAGTAGCATCTCTATTCCTTTCTGTACTCATAAACAAAACAAATACATCAGGCTAAGGGTAGTCAAATTGATTCTTCATGGCTATATAGGAGAGAAAAATGCTTTATTCTGTACATTATTCCTGACAGATTTTGGGTATACGTTGTCAACATTTCTTTTAAACCTTTGGTTGATGGAAAAGGCCTTTATACAGTATGATTAGCGTTTGCTAAGGCTGAAGAATGATGATTTGCAAAAGTTTATTTGGGCAAGTAATTGCACGTTTGTATAATAAAGCCGTTGCGGCACCTAATTACTGATGAGTTTTGTGTATGTTAGAAAACAAAGCATTTTCAAGACAAATATAATGTGACTTTTTTTTAGAAACAAAAACCAAACCCATGTTGTGGTAGCTTTGTGCTACCAGAATTTCATAGATTGTAATGGCAGAGCTGCTTTTAATAAACGTGCTAGTGTATCTGCATTGAAGAAATATCTTGCAATCCGTATTCAGGAAAATTTTCCCTTTCTGTTACTGAAATTTTTCCTGAAACAGAACATAGAGTAAGCAAGATAGTCCCAGAGAGAAAGGAAGAACTTGCTTTCTAACAACTCTTTTGAGTAGGTTGTGCTGGAATCATCGGAACGATGGAAAACTTGCTTTAGTATTTTAAATCTAATTTTATAACTAAAAAGAAAAGTGTGAACATAGTTCTCTTAAAAACTCTCCCTGCAGTGGTCTGCCTTTCTGTATTATGCCTCTTAGCAACACCAATCGATTATCCTACGACAGACAGTTTGGTCCTGCAGAGCACCGAGGAGGAAAGCAACACGTACAGAAGCATTTCTGTACTCCGGGGTTTCACGTCGTTAATTAGGTTTGGGTACACATTACCACAGTCACATTTCATCCACCAACTCTTCAGCCACTGTTAATGATTTTGTGTCATTTTTCTTTTTTGTGTGTAGTAACAGACTGTCTGGGAATTATGAATGAATATATGCTAATTAAGACAATAAAATAGTTTAAAGATACACAAATGTTAATAGGGTTTGAAATAAGAGGTAGCTTGAGGCCACTGCTGTAAGTAACAAACAGGCCATTTAAAAATTGTTAACATCAGGCCCAGTGGACCAGTAGTAAAATACAGCTGCATTTTTAGTACAATACCAGAATTAGCAGCCCCTAGACCCTGAGCTGTACTCCAGCGATCGCAGCTGTGAACTGTGCTGAACTAATTTTGCTTATTCCTGCAAATGCCAGTGTGGAAGCCCCGAGCCTTAAATAATGCCTGGGGTGAGATATACAGTATTTTGTTATTTGTAGAGCAATCTTTTCTACAAATTAATTTAAGTACATCAACAAAGGCATGTTCTTGCATTATTTACGTGAAGCTGTTAAATGTTTTATTAATCAGTGGTCTTTTTTGCAGCCTGAGATTGATACATAAAAGAAGATGGAGTATATTGCTCACTTTGTTGATCGAACAGTTCAATGAAGTGAAGGACTCTGCTTCAGTCAGCCCTACAGTCCAAAAATAAAATGAAAAACCAAGGGTTTCATTTGAGAAGGCTACTATTTGAACAGCAAAAGAAGTTTACATAAGGTGACAGCTATTTTAAATCTCCTGTGGTAACCATGATAAAGAAAAATATTTTGTAATGGCAAACTCTGTTTGACAATCTGCCTCCTTTTTCCCCAGACCTCACAGTGCAGCCGCCTTTGCTCCATTCAGAGAGATAAAGGCGTGCCAGCCAACCAATCTCAGCTCCCTTCTTATCTGTCTCCTTTTCTAAAACCATCACCAGCACATTTTCCAGCTCTGTAGAAATCCCAATTATAGATAGTCCATTTCAAAATGCCGTATGGATGAAGCCCCGTTCCTGCCAAAGATATGAAAGAACAAAATGAGAGGGCTTGAGCTCCTGTTTTAAATTAGTGAAGTTGTGGAAATATAAATTTTAGGTTGTGCCTGAAAACCTGGCATAGACAAGACAGGATTAGCTGAAAATTCAGGAAGAAACGAAGTTAGCTGAAGAACATATTTCTCTTACTACTTGCTTTTAGTTAGGCAGTTTCTAAGTATAGAAATCATAATCTCTACCTTCAGAAGGTAATTTTTTGAGAAATGAGGAAAACTCATTGCCTGTAGAAAGATGTGAAGCAGTGCATAAAACTGAATATTAAAAGCTGTTTTAGGCCAGCAATGCCTTTTCTCCTAAGTGGTTCTGAATACATTTTACCATCTTTTTATTATACCTTACAGATTATTGTTCTCAATTATAAGCTCAAAATCTGATAATGTCATAGGAAAAGTGATGGAAACAGCATTTTTTTATTACTCTGCCAAGAGCAGGAAGGGAACCCAAATATCTGCATCACAGTGTGCCTAAGGAGACCAGCGGGTGGGTAGTTTTTGAGATGCGCTTTGATTTCTTTGGGTTTGTGATTTTAAACCAGTAGATTGTCCTGCCTTCTTTTTGTGTTTTGGGAAATGCCATGAACAAGGATCACAACCGCAAAACACGTTCTGGCATTTCTACAATCAATGATACAATAATGCAATTTAGTGACATCGGTTGATTAGAAATTTTGCTCTTAGGGGAGAATATGAGCTATACTAAGAAATTTCTGTCTATTGAAAGGTTGTGTTGTATTGCAGAATGGCTACTTGAGTCAAATGGAGATAGGTCATGCCAAGCATTTGAGACCTTTACCTGCATTCTGTAGGCAGCTTCTACTCTCGTAACCATTTTTGGCTCCAGTTTTGGATAAAGGCACCATTTAGTTGGATGTTTCACAAATACATATTTATAAAAGAAATGTTCATTCATAACAGAACTTTCAATGTAGTGATTTCATATGAAGCAATGGTTTTTGAGTGTTAACCATGCTTTATGAGACTGCATAAACATTCTTCTCTCATCAACTGTTAGACTCTCAGAAAATAGCACGTTCATTTCCATAAGTATGTCCTGCCCCAGAATTAAAATGAAATAAACTCTCCTTGTTAATCTAAACATGGAAAGTTCATAACTAAGACAAATAGGTTAGCCACAGGTAAAAAGTTGTATACTTATGTTTGACTTCTCTGCCTATTTCTTTTGAAGACGTCCGAGTTAACATCTAACAGAGGTTTATATGTGTTTAAAATGAACAGCTGTACAGTTTGCATTAGATTAAAAGAACTCGTGATCCACAGAAATAGAAAACATGCATACACATTCTTAAGATGCGTACACAGATGTATTTATGCAAGTATTAAATCTTAAGTCTTGTTCCAGCTGAAAAGAATTATCTAAATAGGATGCTCCATTCATGGCATTTGACACTGGAACCTGCCTTTCATATCAAGCAATGCTTGAAGTCATTAAACACAGGGGCATGGCCAGAATCCGTCTTGTACTCAAATCTGATGGGGTTAGTCGTTTATTTAGAAGGTGAATGGCTTTCACTTTAAATAACCTTTGTCAAATGGTTTGTTTATGTTTTATTTTTGAAAGGTAATTCCTTTTTCTCATTATTTTAATTACTAGTTAGTTAGAAATGTCTTTTATACATAAAAAAAGCAGAAAGATTAGTTTGTCAGAGAAAAGAAGAAACAACTTGGTGACAAAAAAAGAGGGGGAAGACAGTGGAAGATGCATTTCCAGTAATCCATGCCAAGCATTTTGTTTTTAAACCACCCAGCTGTATTGTGGTTGGTTCCCACTGGTATAATTGTAGGAGGCTCAGAAGAAGCTCTCTCTTAAAATGAATAGAGGAGAAATTTCAAGGCACACAAAAGGAGAGGGAGCAGGGGGCGGAAAGAGATAGCTGAGTTTCTTAAGCTTTGGACACGTGGCCCTCCGCAGACAGCAATTCCCCAATGTCATTTGGACATGACGTGTCCATAGTAAACAGAATCACATCTACATCTGAAAAATCCCTTAGCTATGATCACAGCATTATCTGGGGAAAACAGGCAAGCTACAAGACGCTGAAAAAACCTTCGGTGCAGTGAGATGATCAAAACAACAAGGCAACGTAAAGGAACAAGTGCAAGTAATGAAAACACAATCTATTTGAGATGTCGGAGTGAGATGTCTTAAGTACCTGTAATTCCAAGATATAAATAGTCTCAAAAAAAAAAGCTAAGACCCAAATCTCTGGGAAGAGCAGGAGAAAAAAAATCTCTTGGTAGGGTTTTGTTTTTGTGAAGTTCTGAGCAATAATGCCTGAGATGTTTCAGAGAGACCCGAAGTACAAAGTACAGAACAATGAAAGAAATCTCAGAGAATTCTTGCTGAACAGGCCAGTGATGGATAATAAGGCTACTTACATTCATCTTAGGGATTCTGTGAAAAGATTTTATTAATTACTCCAGCACGTGAAGAACTTAAGCATAGATTCTTTGGTTTTCAGATTGAAGAACAGAAAAACTAAGTGACATGTCTATAGCTAGTGGAAATTAAAATGGGACTAAGAATTTGCCGACTCCTTGCATTTCAGTTAGACTGTGTCTTATCTCTCCAGGTGCCATTTGCCAGTTCATTAGATCAAGGTTAGGAAAAATAGTAAAAACAATAAGATCACACAATTTATGGAGTAATTCTAGGCTGTCAGAAGCACTTACGTGTCCTGTGAAAGCCATCAATACCAGTAGAGATGTGTAAGAAGAAACAACCAAGAAGTACATTTTGGACGGAATTATTTAAATGTATTTAGTCATCTGAACACACCTGCGTTGCATGGAAATCTCTTATCCATGATAAATACAACCAAGGTCTTCAAATGTGAGAAGACTGGCAGAACAATTGGCGCCTCGTATAGCTTGATCCCTGAAATGATAGCTCAGAAGATACACCCTAATTGGGGAACAGCTTCAGTAGAGCGCTGTGTGCTCAGTCAGCAACTGTTGTTCTGTCGAAATACCGGCATAGACAGCAGAAGGCAGCAACAGATTTTTTTTTTCTGGCTCTTGAGAGTTTTCTTCCCTCTGACCAAGTTATGTTATGATCTCATTGTGTGACTCTCTGTTCCGTTTGTCTGACCGTAATACAAGTTTCAAATTCTGCTTCTTACCATCAAAGGGAAGGAGGGAAAAGAAAGGACAAGCCTCAGGTTTTATCAGAAACTCTTCTTATGGAAATTCCAATTGTAAGAAAACAAATGACTGAATAGTTCTTGTTTCAAGGTAGGGTGTGTGTAATTAGACAATATCTTTTATTAACCCATGGGAAAATGGGAAAAAAAGATGAGATTTTTATCACATACATCCTCTTACGTTAACATTGTTTTCAAAAATTAGAAACCATGTCTTCTGGCTTTTTAAAAGATGCTTAGACGTAAGAATGGACAAGGAAACGATGTTTTATTTAATATTATTTAATAAACATAATGTGGTAAATATCTGTGGATCTTACTGAGGCCAAAAGGAATCCATGGCTTCATTCGTTCTAAATGGTAAACAGCAAAATAGGAAGAGTTATCAAGAATTATTAATTATCAAGAATTATTAAGGTTATATTCTTGTGCCAGAGCATGAATCAAAGTAAGCAATGATTTAAATTGCTAGTGAGGGGACTCTTGATGGTGTGAAATCTTTTACTGAGGGAAGGATATTCCAGCTTCACCCCTACTAACATTCAAAAACCTGGACATAGAGCATTGGACTTCAGTGGACAACCTACACTGGCTGGAAGATTAAGAAATTAGGAGACAGATTCACCATGAAAAAAATATAGGGTTCCAACAATAGATGAAATGGCATCGCTCCCTGCAGTACAGGTTTCATTCTAAAACATAAACCTACAAATGAGGTGAAAAATCCCATATCCATTTAAGTTTGAATGATAAACACCTAAGGACCTTCATCGTCATCCAGGACCAAGTTGGTCACATCTGTCATGATTTCCTGCCTTCCTTTCCTTCCTTTCCCTAAATATTTCAGATATCTGGGGAGACATTTCCTAAATCAGAGGGGGCAGCGAGGTCAGCAGTGCCTTTTAAAGCCACGTGAAAGTTTAGTACCAAACTTCCTTGATACTTTAAAAATTGCTTTACCAGGGCTTCCTCAGATGACAGCACAGTTCAAGTTTTGTTTCGCTTCAGTTAAAGTTGAAAAAAAGGTTTGAAATAATGCAGCGTGAGGTATAAATGATGATAATGAATCCATCAAAACAGTTTGGGTCAGGAGCCGTATTGCATGGCTCCTCCTCTCATATCTCCTATGAAATTCAGTTACTTTGTGTCAAGGACAATTTTGCTGGTGGGAGTGCTGCAAAATGAACATGTACTTCTCCAAAATGAAGAAAAAAAAAATTGTTGGTATTTTTTTCTGAAAGCCACAAACAATTCTTTTGCACAAGAAAAATCCATGATTAAGGAGCTATGTATAAAAAACTGTTCTTGTGTAATCAACTTCACATTTTATAAGATACCCTTCCATTTAAAACTGTACTGACTCTTCTCTTCAGTTCTTTTTCTTCTCAAAATAAAAATATCTGTTTAAATGTGCCTATGTTCTCCCTTTTCAAGATAAAAAGAAAGAAAAAAGCTAATGTTGTAAAGAATTGGGCCATGAAAGGATTACTTCTTAAAACAAAATTCAGACTTCTCTTTGTTCCGTTTCATTAAAATATGGGGGCAGGTTTTATAATATCTTACAGTTTTGGAGGGAAAAACAAGCTGCAAAGAAATTTGTTTTCTCTACAATGAATGTTTGGCTGAAAAAGTTGAAAGAAATAATATATCTTGTAAGGAAATAAATCAATCCAAGAACAGCAAAAAAAATGTTTAATCACAGAAGTAAAAAATGTTTAATCACACAGGCAGTCTAGATGAGTTACAGACCATGATTTCTCTGGTCTTTGTCTATTGAGGATCAGCTTTCTGTCAGTGAGCAAACTGAAGAAGTGCTATGGTTTTAGCCCCTCACTGCAGGAAGGACATTGAGGGGCTGGAGCGCGTCCAGAGAAGGCAACGAGGCTGGGGAGGGGCTGGAGAACAAGTCCTACGAGGAGAGACTGAGGGAGCTGGGGTTGTTTAGCCTGGAGAAGAGGAGGCTGAGGGGAGACCTCATCCCTGTCTGCAACTGCCTGAAAGGAGGCTGTGACGGGGTGGGTGCTGGGCTCTGCTCACAAGTGACAGCGACAGGACGGGAGGAAATGGCCACAAGTTGCACCAGGAGAGGTTTAGACTGGACTTTAGGAAGAATTTCTTCACTGAAAGTGTTTTCAGGTACTGGCAGAAGCTGCCCAGGGAGGTGGTGGAGTCACCACCCTTGGAGAGGTTTAAAAGACAGGTGGATGAGTTTCTTAGGGACAGGGTTTAGTAGGGAGACAGGCACGGTTGGACTGGATGATCTCAGAGGTCTCTTCCAACCTAGTGATTCTATGATTTATGATTCTATGATTTTGCAAGAAGATCTCTAACCACCATGAGTATCTGAGTTGAAATGTTAACCTCAATTAAGCAACTGGAAGTTTTACCGTAAGCCAGGGTTTTTTACATTATTCCAGTCTAATTTCCATGCAATCTTATTATGTCTCTCTAAGCTTCTATCCTGAAGGCAGGGCAGGGAGGGGGAAATATAACTATAGACATTTTGTCCTTGAGAAAACCTGGCAGCTTCATGGGAACTTCCTACCAAAATCTTCATGTTTAACTTTTATAAAATTTCCTTTGATTTTGAAAAGCCTGACTGTCGCATGCGTTGCTGATATTTTCATCAGTTTTTAAAACCAGCCAAAACTGAACTTCTGTCCCAATGTGGATTCTCATTCATATGAGTATGAAAGGTAAATGCTGCATGTGGATTCTCTACGGGAGAACATTCAAAGAGAAAGGTTTGGCAGAGTTAGGAAAGTGCACGTGTCTGCGCGTTGCCAGACAGCTATAAATACCAGATCCACGGAGTGAACAGGACTGGAGGACAAAGGCACCAAGGCTGGATAATTTATTGCAGAGAGTGCTGTAAGGTACTTTTTAAAAATGAGAAAAGATTTTTAGCATTCAGCAAATGTGGAATTCATGAGGGGAATTCTATCAAAGAGATTAGCAAAGGCACAGCGGAAAGAGAAATTTCATAAATAAACCCAGTGGAAAGTGTTTTCTTGTTGTGTAAAAATGTTTCATTGGACTTAAATTATTTGGAATTATATATTAATGAAAGTAAAATATTTCAGTGCTGCAGAAGTTTTCTGATGGAAAGTACTTAAAGATTAAAGCAGAAATGTATGAAAGGCCAAGCTATTTTTTCTTCTGCATCAACAAATGAGAATTGTCAGCACTTTTCAGGAAAACAGAGAAATACGGTCTGTATTTGAGAAATACCTTCAGCCCCTGGCTGGGAGGGGTCTGTGCCTGTCGTTTGAGAAGGGCCTCAGAGCAGGGTCTAGGGACAAACGAGAGGAAAACACAGACACACATTTCCTAAAGTGAGACTTTTTAAACAGTTATAAATATGGCTGTCTAAATGGAGGTGCCAAGTCTTTAATAGTCGCATAGTCTCCTTTTACAGCCAGAAGAAATATGTACCTCTAGTAGATGCATCAGTACACTTAATTTATCACCCATCTTAAGCTGGGATGATCTGTCTTCTGAATATACCTTTATCTGGTTAAGAGAGAGGCACAAAAGAAACAAAAAGGATATTTAAACCCTTAATTTTCAGGTGGTAATAAGCAGGTGCGAGTCCCCTCCACTCTCCCTCCATACACATATTCATGCAAAAACACACACAGTCATATCACAAATTATTTTGCGATTGACTTTGAGGAAACTTTAATCAGTGTCTTAATTTGTGAAGAATAAAGATTCTTCCATATGAAGCATGGAGAAGATTTCAGCAGTTGTATCTGCAAGTCAGCCTTGTCTGTCCTCTGTGGCCTCTTTTGTTATTTTGGGCGTCTTTCAGGGCGACACTCTAAAGTTAATGTACTCTTAACTTAGTGATCTGGCATAAGACATCGCACACAAAATACTATTTTGAAAGCTCAAATTGATATTAAAAGAAGAAAATACTGTGCATGTTAGTTAAGCTAATTGAATTCCATTTTCCATCGAGTGGGCAAGAAATGCACTTTCTGCTATTGTTTCAGAAATCGACTTTGAGCAGAAAGTCTTTCAGAGAGAATTCACAAAATTTGTTTCTAGAAACTTAATTATTAATTAAAACGTAACCAGTTTGTATCTTGCTTTGCAATATGTTCTCACATCTACAGTTGTGCAAACAAAACTGCATTTCCCGAATTACCGTTTGATCTAGCAAATTAAAGCAAGGTTTTCGTTGTTTCTAGGAGAATGTTTTTGAATGAGTTGGCAAGTTCCAGAGTGCTAGAAGTAACCTGTTGCTGTGGATTAAGTGTAAAAGACACTCGTGAATTTTCTGTGCCTCAAGTTAGATGGATCCATCTGTTGATCTCAAGTTAAATACTCTTGGGCACTCTTTAGTATATGCTTAATTTTATACATGCAACTAAACACACTGACCTTTAGCACAAGTGCTTACATGGTTTTAGAGTTCCAGAATTTATTATAGAATTGTAAGATAAAGGTCTATTGGGGGTAATGGTTATACACATCGGGGTAGCGCTCAGAAGCCACAGATTAGACAATTGGACCATTGTGCTAAAGTTTTTACAGACATCTGAAAGGAGACTGACCTTCCTGGCAAGTGTTTATTCTCCAAAATAGACCAGACAGCTGAAACAGTGAGGACTGAGACGCGGAAATGTGATTTGCTCCAGAGTATGAATGTAGTTTCAGAGGTTCAGTGTCCAATGTGCCAGACTGAAGAAGAGCCTGGAGAAGAGGAGGCTCAGGGGAGACCTTATTGCTCTCTACAACTGCCTAAAGGGAGGTTGTAGTCAGGCAGGGGTTGGTCTCTTCTCTCAGGTGACCGGTGACAGAACGAGAGGACACGGTCTCAAGCTTCACCAGGGGAGGTTTAGGTTTCACATTAGGAAGAAGTTCTTTACTGAGAGGGTGATTGGCCGTTGGAATGCGCTGCCCAGGGAGGTGGTGGAGTCACCGTCCCTGGAGGTGCTTAAGGAAAGATTGGATGAGGCACTTAGTGCCACGGTGTAGTTGACAAGTAGGAGTGGGTGTAGGTGTTGGGTCATAGGTTGGACTCGATGATCTCAGAGGTCTTTTCCGACCTTATGATGCTGTGACTTCTCACCATGTTACATCATAGGAGGATAAACGTTTGAGAGGAATAATGATTTAAGAGAGTAATGTTTCTGATTAATTTTTTTTTAACTGAAAAGATCTTAATTCAGTCTCTTCTTGTCCACCTCCATCATTAATACTGTATTACGCTGTAGAGCAATAAACTGATTTTAGTTACAGTAATGAAGAGATTTTATTTCCAGTTGTAATGCTTTAGGCATGATGCTACCCAAAGTGCGATGCCTGCCTCTTGAACACAGGGGAAGGTGTTTCTTTTGCTTGAAGAAATTTGTGATCAAAAGACAAAGGTAGATGGTGATTCAGAAGATGCAGTGGTAATAAGTAGAAAATGAACAGGGTTGCGATGGGTGCGTGTCCATTGGACCCAAAAAAATCTAACCATATAATTTGCAAGAAACTCCTTGTTTTATTTTCCTCTTTTTTTCATAGAAATATTTAGAAATATCCTTTCCTGTTCAAGACAATTCTTTAGATAGTAGTAAACAGGTCCAAATACATGATGTTTTTCATCTGCCCACTTTATGTAATGCTGTTTTCTCTGTTAGAATCCTATCTGTCATCTTATATCACTGATTTAATTCATGAGGGTACCTCATTAAGTTGGTCTCAGTGCTGGGAATTTTTCTTAATGCATAATTTCGTATAAAATCAGCAGTCTCAAACACAACCCAGAGAAAGATCATATTTGTATCAAATTGGTTCTGTATTTGGGTGCAGGATAGTGAAAAACTACATGGAAATGAATTTAGATCACTTCTCTTGTAATTCTAGAGCCCTGACTGGCCTTGTGGGATCTTCCAGGAGGTGAAGGTCAGTGGGGGGATCAGGAGGAGGAAAATCGGGGAGCACAAAGGAGGAAAGAGGTTTAGGATGTTCTGTGCAAAGTGAACAGAAATGTGTTTTGACATTTTAAAGGGAAACTCTAATCTCAAAGCTCTTTTTGAAATATTACTTAATCTTGTCTCAAGTGTTGGAGCTTTCACGCATGTAAGTTGATAAATCATTTGAATTTGGGAGGCTGGTCCTTATTTAGATTAAAAGGTTTTCCCTTCTGTGCTTCATCTCACTTGTAGGGCTTTACATCTCCATATGGTTAGGCTGTTCTCTTGGAAGGAGTTCTTTAGGTTGAGAATATTCACCCAGTACTTTTTCATCAGTGCTGGCAAACGCAGGTGCACAGCAGCTGAACAAAATAGTGAGAATTTGCCTTTGATCCATGAGGACACAGACAGCGTTGCAGACACACCTCAAGAAAATGCCTTCATACACTATTGTGGTGGCAAAGAAATGCGACGCCTTGTGGATGTTTTTGAAATTTATTTCTATATAGAGTTTGCCAGGTGTATTGGCTTACTGTGGACAAGGTTTAGTTGGCGGGGGAAGCTGCAGGGGTGGCATCTGTGAGAAGATGCCAGAGGCCACCCCCATGTCAGACAGAGCCAGTTTTCAGCCAGCTCCGAAATGGGGTCACCACTGGCCAGAGCTGACCCCATCAGAAGTACTGATGCCTCCGTGATAACGTGTTTAAGAAAGGGTAAAAAATACTGCATAGGAGTAAGAGAGGGGAGTGAAAAAATGTGAGAGGAAAACATCTGCAGAAGTTGGTCGAGAAGGAAGGAGCGAAGGTGCCTCAGGTGCTGGAGCAGAGATTCCCCAGCAGACAAGACAACAGTGATGCCGGCTGTCCCCCTGCAGCCCATGGAGGACCACAGTGAAGCAGATACCCACCTGCAGCCCATGGAGGATCCACTGCTGCTGCAGGTAGATGTGTCTTTAAGGTAGCTGTGGAGAGCATGTTGGCCTGTGGAGAGTCCACACCAGAGCAGGCTTCTGGCAGGAGCTGTTCCCCATGGAGAGGAGCCCACAGTGGAGCGTGTTTTCTGGGAGGAACCTGTGGAGGACCCGTGCTGAACCAGTCTTTTCCTGAAGGGCTGTACCTGATGGAGAATACCTGCTGTGTAGTTCTTGAAGAACTGCAACTCATGGGAAGGACCCACGTTGGAGCAGTTTGTGAAGGACTGTATCCCATGGGGTCACCCCATGCTGGATTAGAGGAGCAGCATGAGGAGGGAGGAGCAGCAGAGACAAGTTATTATGGACTGACCACAATCCCCGCTCTCCATAGGAGGAAGTGGAGGAACAGCAATGAAAGACTGTCCTCCGATCCGGAAAAACTTCCATTAAGCAAACTGCTCTGGGTCTTTCAATTTTTGTGCTTTCCATGGTTTGTGAGTTTATAACAGGTCAGTGGGCCTGGCAATATTTTTGTAACAGCCAGCTCTGCCATAGCTTCCCTCATAGGAACCTAAAACCTAACAAAAACCATTTAAAAATGCTTATTCCAGAGCTTATGTCCTGGAAGCCTCAGGGTCAAGGTCAGTCTTGCCTCTGAAGCAGGATCTACCACGTTACATCTGTGTTAGACTGTGAGTCTTCCAGATTCCTAACTGTGTGGTATAGGTAACGTATAGGTTGCCGAGCAAAGCTGATGCTGCTGGCAGACCAGCCTTGTTCTACTTATCAGACTTCATTTCATAAATATACCGTTAGGGTAGTGTTTTAGTTGTCTCTTGAAGGTATTCCAAACTTGTGGGTGTGATCAAATACTAAAGCAAGGTCAAGATCATGTAAATGTGTGCAGGTGTGTATATGTAGGTGTATTTTTTATACACGCATTTCTCACAAACTTTCACTTGATCTCTTCTGTGTTATTTTCATGGTTGTGATTGCAGCTGTGTTTGGACACTTGACTTTCCTTGTCTCTTTTTAGAGGATTTAAATTATATGGGTATATCTTCTGGAAATCAGTGAGTAAGAAGTTGGGAATTTTTGTTTGTTTGTCTTTCAATAAAAGATTTGTGTTTAAAGTGTGGGATTTGTCTTTAGAACAATAACAAGGACTTTGGGAAGTCTTTCACAGAGAAAGAAGACCGCACGTGGTTTGACTGTGTGTCTCAGTAAACCCTGTTGTGTACAGTTTTTGCCATTTTGGCATTATGATTTCTTTCTTTTAAACTGAAAGCCCCATGAGTCGCCTGTTCTTTTAAAGTGATAGTACTTGAGTACTTGTGTACTTGTGTACTTGTGTACTTGAGTGCTGTGTCCAATTCTGGGCCCCTCAATTTGAGAAAGATGTTGAGATGCTGGAGTGCGTCCAGAGGAGAGCGACGAGGATGGGGAAGGGGCTGGAGCACAAGCCCTGTGAGGAGCGACTGAGGGAGCTGGGGTTGTTTAGCCTGGAGAAGAGGAGGCTCAGGGGAGACCTTATTGCTCTCTACAACTGCCTGAAAGGAGGCTGTAGTCAGGCAGGGTTGGTCTCTTCTCTCAGGTGGTTGGTCTCTTCTCTCAGGTGACCGATGACAGAACAAGAGGACACGATCTCAAGCTTCATCAGGGGAGGTTTAGGCTTCACATTAGGAAGAAGTTCTTTACTGTGAGGGTGATTGGCCATTGGAATGCGCTGCCCGGGGAGGTGGTGGAGTCACCGTCCCTGGAGGTGTTTAAAGGGAGATTGGATGAGGCACTTAGTGCCGTGGTTTAGATGACGAGTAGGTGTAGGTGTTGGGCCATAGGCTGGACTCGATGATCTCAAAGGTCTTGTCCAATCTTGTGATGCTGTGATACTAGCACCTAGTTCAATCTGCTAGAATACAACATCTCTAATTCCTATTATAGCGACTGCACTAACAACGTCTTGGCTATTTAATGGGCATTGCGTTGCGTCTTCTCTGTAGTCTGACCTCCACATTCATCTCATATTTGGTGAGACCAATGGCATTGCAAGATTTATAGGAGAAAATTATATGTGTAATACTGGAAGTAAGTTGTCAGCTGTGAAGAGATGTCTGTTTTAAAGACAAATTATTATTCAACATATTCCAAAGTGTACTTATGAAAGTGCATGTGTCACTGCTTTTTATTTATGGGGGAAAAATCCTTCAGCAAAATTTTCTTAGATTGCTAATATAGGACTGTGTTTTACCAAGCTCAATTTAGACCATTTATAATAAGTAAAATGCCTTTAGAAATGTAAGAGAAATAGATAAAGAATTGGGAAATCCAGGTAGTCATGTTTGCCTGGAGGGATTTTCTGAGAACCGTAGTGAGTCAGAATGCAAATCCTCATGGTTTTGCTGATTTTTGTGGTCGCTGCTGATTACTGTAAAATTGATTCAGGAGCAGTGCAGAATCTCTGCATATGCTTAAGCCTAATCTCCGTAGCGTCACAGGCATTTTTCCTCTCTGTGTGTATTGTACTGAGTAAGAAAAAATTCTCATAACCTTCATCATAGCATTTTTTCTTATCAAGGAGCAAAGAAGGGCACTATTCAGTAACTTCCCAGTCTTCATCTCTAGTACAGTAGCACAAATTTTATTGGATTGGTTATTTCAGAACTTTAATGATAGTCAGATAATATTTTATTGCATTTGAATCTAGGCTGTGGCAAGGATAGCGTACTTTGAAAACCTGAAGAGCTATTATTTGGTTATTTATACTTAAAAGTGTTATATTTTAGGTCTATAACATGTTATTTAATGAAATTTTAAGTTTGACTGTTTCCTCTCTTTTTTCCCTCCATCCTGAGAATAAATTTGAGCTTTAAGTCCACTAAGTTTACAATTGCACAGCTTGACATTGGTTTCTTTAATTTTTCATCACATAGAATCCTACTGGGTGGACCACGTGCTCTGAGAAGTACCCTTTGCTCATGTAAAACTGCAAAGTAGTGAGGCAGTGGAGGGCCTTAACAAGGGATTTCTCGAAACAGAAAAGATATGAGAAGGAAGAGTTTAAAAGGAGTTATTAGTAAGAAAGGTTACGATGAAGATATCAGCAGGTGTGGAGGACATTTGTTGCAGTAATGAGAGCCTAGGGCAGCCGGTGAAAACTGAAACTTGCAAAGGACATTAAAACAACGGGAGACGGTCATTTACATCTTTAAATTCGAAGACAGGAAATAGGAAAATAATTGAGACTGTTATATATTGATGATAGGACAGAAAAACAGGAAAACCTGCTTAGAGACGTAAAACTAATAGATACTTCACGTCGATTTTCACTCGAGGATGTTGACCTTAAAAGAGGGGTAATGGCTAATGGGAAAAGGGAAGTCACCTCTTTCTTCTGTGATTCTTAAAGAACTGATTTACCGCAGGGCAGATGCAATAACAATTGCTTCTAAGTGGAGATGTTAAATGAGTTGTGATACATATGATCAGGGAATAGGAAATATAATACCTATTTTTAAAGAGGGACATAGATAGAATCTGGCAGTCATGGACCCAGCTGCCTGTAAACTGTAACTGTAAAGTTATCAAACAGATTTTGATGGAAAGAAAGCTTTGAACTATGGATATAGACAGAAGATGGCATAAAATGCAACCAGAGGTTATTAAGGTAGAAAGTACAGCATTAATCCCTGTCTTCCTGTTGCCAAGAGAATGAAGTAAAGCAAACTTACTCCTAAGAGGAGTCATTTATGAAAATAGAGAGAAACAGAAGAGTTAAAAGGAAGGCGTGAGACTGGGGGGAAGATGGCAACAAATGCTGGTGGAAGAAGAGGTATCAGGTTGGAGAAGCATAGCTACAGAAGGAAGTTACTAAGGGACTGATTTTACAGTAGGCATAGAGATAAACCAGAGTACTCTGAGGGTGTTTGCTGAGGCAGATACAGGCACGAATAGAAGTTGAGAGCACGCTGAGAATGCAACTGTGGAAACAAATAATTCTGAGAAATGCACTAATAAATATGACATAATGAAAACAAGTAATTGTGACTAACAAAAATAAAATCTCATGCTATAAACGGAAGCTCATCTTTTGAAAATGGCCCGGGGGGAAGAAAAATCTGACTTTCGATACCAAGATGATCATCAGCCATCACTGAGGTGCAGATTTAGAAAAACACAATGTAATCTTAGGGTTTCACAGCAGAAGTGTTTTACAGTACTGATGGGGAAGTAATGTAAAAAGGAGCAGAAAGCCTTCAACTGAAATTGTGTTATAAACATGTTCAACACCTGTATTTAACAAAGATAAGATGAAACTGGGGAAGTGTGGAACACTTATGTGATGATTAGTGGAATGGCAAGCCAGTCATTTGATGAGCCCAAGAGAATGTATGTTGTGTGGTCCGGAAAAGGAAACACTAAGAGGGTTTGTAAGAGCATATTGAGGAGGAACTTAGGGGAAGGAAGAAATATTTTTTCAAAGCTTTATTTTAAAAAAATCTGGCTACAAAAATCCTTAGATTAGGGGCTATATCGGTGCCCTCAAGCCGCTTATTCCAGTTACTGGATAAATCACCCAACTCTAAGGAGAAAAATGCAAAATTTGTAACATCATATGAAAAAATAATCTGAACAGGTTTGAATCAGCCCATCTGCTAAATGTGTACGCTGTACCCTGCCTGAGCTGCTCCAGTAGGATGACTGTGACCTCCAGGCTAGAAGAAAGGAGGCCGTCATCTACTTAAAAGGTTGTGACTTAGATTTTCTCATGTTTAGGCTATATGTGAGAATGGGTTGCTAGGAGGGAGGGTCTGGAACGGGAGAGCATAGGCAAATGCAGACTTAGAAGAAAATGCTGACTGCTCCTTTCTCCATTTTCCGTGATTCTGGGATAGGTAACACTATTAGTGATCACCCCGTTTCTAATAAGTTAGCTTGTGCTTCAAAAAAGGTGGGATGGATTTCATTGGACCCTTTATGAGTTGCTAGAAAGGCAGTATTTTCTCAAGAAAATACCTTTATGCCTGCTTTTATATGCATAGATCAGTAAAGCCCTTATCCAGTCTGCTGAAATCAATAAAAGGCTTTCTCTATGTCTTAAATTAGTCCAACAGCAAATCAAAATTCAGAATATATGTTCAGGTCATTTGTTTTCTGGGTTTGAGGTTGACATCAAGTAGAAGTAAAAGGTTTGGAACTAAAATCTGGTCACATTTGCTCACTATGCTTTCTTTCAGCAGTTCTCTTAAAGTCGAGGAGATAATTCATGAAGTAGGTTTTTACTCAGTGCCTGCAGTAGAGTTTTAGTGTAGCACAAGCACGCCCTGCTTACACGGCGGTGAAGGTTCTGTATTGTTACAATTAAAAAGGTCCAAATTTCACTTTATGAGGTCACTAACATTTTTGTGATAATTTTCACATTTTAAAATGGAAACACTTCTCTGTGTGAGGTAATGGAAACTGTCAACGCCTGATGATACGCAGAGCTATTGTTAAAAGAGCGTATGTTGACTTTTCAGTGGTATGCAAAATCCATTATATTTAATTTATATTTTATTTTAGAGTAAAAACACTATAGATAATGTAGTGTTCTCTCAAAAAGGATCCAAAACTGGTGAAATATTCTTTAGCTATTTATGTATTCGTTTCTAGTATGAAACACCTTTGGAAACTGAAGTTAACTATACAGGCAGAAATGGAAACCTTCAAATTGAAAATCTGAGGATGCTGGAATGTGTAAGCATGTGGTTACAGATTTGGTCACCAGCTAAACTCTGGTTTTTGCTGTTTTTCTTACAGTTTGCTCCCAGTATTCTAGAGGAGTTTTTGCCATTTTTGGACTATATGATAAGAGATCAGTACATACCTTGACCTCATTCTGCAGCGCCTTGCACATCTCCCTCATCACGCCAAGTTTCCCCACGGAGGGTGAGAGTCAGTTTGTGCTGCAGCTGCGGCCGTCTCTGCGGGGAGCCCTCTTGAGCTTGCTCGATCATTATGAATGGAACCGCTTTGTCTTCCTGTACGACACAGATCGAGGTGAGTTGCGACCTGGCTTTCTTGTATTTTACTTCAAATTACTTTTGCGAGAATTTTGCATTTTTATATCATTTTGACAGCTTGGGAAGCCAAGTTTTAAGGGCTTTTGAGGTGAAACACCTCTGACTGAGTAGTTGTGTGGCTGAAGGAAGAATTCTGTCTGCAAATACTGGATATTGGTTGCACATAGTATGTAATAGACTTAATGTATAGACTTATATAGAGACTTATATAGAGACTTAATATATGGACTCATATATACTCACTATATAGACTTACTATCACAGTATCACAGTATCATAAGGTTAGAAAAGACCTTTGAGATCATCAAGTCCAACCTATGACCCAACACCTACACCTACTCCTACTTGTCAATCACACATACACTATATAGACTTACTATATAGACTTAATAGCCTACGCTTGAAGTCTAGCATAGGAAGTGTTAGTAAAACAAAGACACAGTTCAATACGCAGAATTTCGTAGCTCTGTTTACTCTTCAACTCTCTTCATAAGTGACAGCAGTACAAAGAAGAAGAGAGGACCAACCGCTTCTCTGCACTGGCACTGGTGTAAGCTGGGATGCAAGTGAGCCCCTCAGGGCATCCCTGCCTGGGAAGGTCAAGGCAGAGAGAGCCTTGCTCAGTGTGAGGTCCTCAGGGTCTTCCAGAGAAGTGGAGTTAAGAGGCAACACCTGTCAGGCAAGAGGTATCCACGGGGCAGCAGAGGAAGGGAGTGCTGCGCTAGCCCATCTTCTGCTGCTTTTATCTGGACTTCTCCCTGGGGTGGATTACATTTTTATGTAGCACATTACCCAAAAGGCCATACGCCATCCACATTCTCCATTCCACATCCCAGAGCATCTCAGAACCTTTTAAGTGGTAAAAACCTGCAAGTGCATTACTGCGCCGCACCGCTCGGTGCTGAACGGAGGAGTGAAATCTCCCGTTCTCCACATCGCGGTCGTTCTGCTGGCTAAGCCCTTTGCCTTTGTTTGTGGAAAAGGGTTGAGCCAACATGGCTCAGCTTTTGTGAAAGAGGCAAGATTTTTATGTTGATGGCTCTCTTTCAGGGGGAAAGTGAGCGACATAGCTGTAGTCAAATAATTATTTTACTACAGCTGTTTCAATATAACTCCCCATGTGGACAGTCTATTCTGGAATTAAAGTGGCTTTATTCCAGTGTAATTACTCTGCAGTAGAAATAGGAAATTATACTGACCTAACTAAAGCTGTTTAATTATTTGATTATGGCTATAGAAGTCAATTTTCTCATATACACAAGCACTAAATTTTAGAGAATTTTTAGCTTGACATGCTGCCTAAATACCTGTATTTAAATCGAAATGAGTAATGGAACAAAATGAAATGGTTTGTATTGTTCCCTAATTGTTTGGTTTTGTTTTTTTTTAAAAAAAGAAATGTTTTTTTGTGTTCACTGGACCCACAAAGGAAGTTCTGGAAAGTTTATACAATGCACTAGATAACTAAAAGAGAAAAAATTAGAAAGTATTCCTACTCAAGACATTGTAATGCGTGACAAGAAAACAAGCATGTAATAACAGCTGTGAGCCTACAAGTTCAACAAATTGTTAAGAGAAGAACACATCTTGCAGTCACCTTTCTCATCTAAATTCTCATGCTTAATTAGATTGAGACATCAATTTTAAGCATGCAGTATCACACTAAGGGCAGTTTCAGAACGTCATCTGTAACAGAATGATTTACAAACAGTTCTTATGGCACTGAACTCAGCAACTCTGAACTCATCAGTGGGTGTCTGATGAAGATACGACAGTTGCCAGCTTAGATGCAGGGGGTGCTACATTGGATGGTCTATCAAATTCTGATTAGGTCTCGTGACTCAGTTTAATGCAGGAAAAAATAAGATTCGATGTATCTGTAGGTATTAAGATAACTTTAAAGATAATCATTGGTGAATGATTTTCATTACCCTGCCTCAACAGAAATTTTTGATGTGGAGCTGAGAGATTGTAAGAAAAAAATAAGTATAATCTTTTACTATTGGTGTAACCAGAAAAAAAAAATCATTGATTTTGAGTTGTAGAGGCTCCGTCAGCGAGGCCAGAACTTAGCCTTGTCTAAATTTTTGCCAAAGGACCTTCCATCCATGCCAGGTGTCTCCATGTCTCTCTGAGCAGCCCCATCCAATGAGATTGAAGGGGAACTCCGTTACCACCTGAAATAAAAACTTTTGATTTTGATGCTGGACCTGTGAGTTGATCTTTGCAGCTTAACCAGGGAGCTATAAATAAACTCTTAGGGGGGAAGGTAAGCAATAAGCATAGATTGCAGCCTAACACAGTAGCTGTTGGTGAAGAATGCAGCGTTTAGCAGCTATCCGTATTAAAAAAGGCAGAAATCCTTGGAAGAAGGCAGTATGACAGAATAAATTTGGGAAGCCTTCAGCAGCAGTGATGACATCCTGCAGTGGGCAAATGTGTGTCATTTTCCGATCGGCTTTCCCAACCTTTCCATCCTTCTTCCTTCTTGGTTCTGTTGCATGCAGCTCAATTGCTGATTTCTCTTAGGGTTTGAACAATTAAATCCTATGATTAAAGTAAGTCTTTCTGCTGCCATTCATTTCTTTGACATCTCCTCGCCTCCCTGCAGAACCCCAGTCTCTGTGCTGCTGGGTCCATCTATGTTAGGTTTCAGGTCAGGAATGCACTCTTGTCGCATTTCTCCAAGTCATTCCACGTACCACAGTTGGGTTTACACCATGGAGTAGTCTTGGAGCTCACAAACGCTGATGAGCTGGTGGCTTCAAGCTGTTATGGTCAATCTCCCTTTTTGATGTGCTGCCAAACCCACAGTCTGCAAAATCACTGTCCGGTGACAGGATGAAGATACCAAGAAGAATGGCAAAGATGAAAATTAATTGGATCTAGCAGGGTACATTACAGGAAAGGAGAACAGGTTTGCAAAAGACATTAAACATAAGAGGAAGGTGAAGGAAAACTCGGCTCATTATTTAACAGGGAAAATGAACAAGTAAAGAGTAACACAGAAGACTAAATCCTCAAGGTCCTTTTGTTTCAGTACATTCTCCTTTCTCCTACACCCCTTCCATAAAAAGGTTTAATTATGACATGGTGCTTAATTAACAGCAAAGTACCAGGAAAACAGACAGGGCAAGGCTGAAGAATACAAAGAATAGTGGGAAAGGCCTGAAATGGAAACCAGGCCTGCTTGAGGTATGCAGAGGAAAGGGACGTCTAACAGAGGTGAGGTGCTCAGTTAATATTTGATGTCATATCTAAAGGGACTTGAGTGTGAGAATAGAATGAGTAGACTAGAAGAACGTTCAGTTTATATAGACTGTTTTGTTGTGATTTTAGAAGGAGGCATACTATCAAGAAGACTGGAGAAGTTTGTGTGAGCTGTGAGAAGCTGTTTATTAATAGATTCATAGAACCATTTAGGTTGGAAATGACCCTTAAGATCAATGAGTCCAAACATAAACCCAATACTGCCAAGTCCACCGCTAAACCATGTGACGTAAGCACCACATCTAAGTGTCTTTTAAATACCTCCAGGGGTAGTGACTTAGCCACCTCCCTGGACAGCCTGTTCCCACGCTTGACAACCCTTTTGGTGAAGAAATTTTTCCTTATATCCAATACAGACCTGAGAGGTGCAAGAATCAAGCATTATAAGAGGTTGATGTTAATTTTCCACGTTGCGTGCAGCCTTGCTGAGAGCTGGAATGGCTGAAGCTGCTGGTAAAAAAGCAGGGAATACCCATAGCTTTGATCCCAGGCAAAAAAGCGGTAGAGGGGCTGAAGAGCAGCTTGGGACTCCAGGGAGGATGGCAGCCAGCAAGCTGGAAGCTGCTTTCACAGAAGTTCAGCAGCCATTTGAATTAAACCATCTTTCCCAGCAAGATTTTTCAGTCCCTCACTGTGACTAAAGAGTGATAGCAGGAGGGGTAGAGCTACCAGCTGGCCTGGCAGTTGGCTCACCAGAGGCAAGGACTGTAAAATAGTTATAGTTCTCTAGAAATTAAGCACCGTGTGTGAGTCTGTTTATCTACCTTGCTGATGCTTTTTTGTTTTCTTTTGCTCCTTGTAATTACGTATTGTTCATTAAACCAACTCAGTCATGGTTGCAGGTGAGGAAAATCAGCTTGCTGTGCACAAACTAAATTTAGTTTTCTCACATTTCTGGACAGTAGTTTTATAGCGACCCTGTGAAAGCGAAAAATTGGTCTGTTCTGTGTCAATCTAAACCTGGAAGAAGGGTTACACGAGTCGTGGTGGCCTGTTCAAACTAATCCTACAGTACATAGAGTAGCAAGCTCCAAAGTTTTGTCTTTGAGGACCTTTGGAGGATAGGTGAGTCCCAGATGTTCGGAGAAGGCAAAGAAAGCTACAGGAAATTCATAGCTTTCCCTCTTGTTTTGAGGGAGATGATGGAGTTGGTTATTTACCATCAGTTCATGAGGCTAATCTTAATTTCTCCTTTGGCAAAGTACCTGGCCTGGCAGTAAGCAGTAGGTTTGGTGTATCCACGCTAAGTAATTCCAGTGATATTGTCTCATGCCTGACGTTGTCCCAGAAAATAAAGATTCAGCTATAGCGTGATGTCTTGAAAATTAGAAACCATAGCCTCCAAATTTTTGTTAATGACGCATTTTAAAAGAAAGAAGAGATTTCTCTTTGCTCTGGTCTGGTGAACATCCCCGTATGACTTCGAATGACAGCAGAGAGAACAGCTTTTGTGAGTATCCAGGCTGGTTGAGGGAAAAGTGATACAAAAGAGGTTCAGAGTTCAAAGTGATCTTGCTAAATAGATAAAGGTGGCACAAAAGGTAAACTTAGTAGGGAAGAACCAAAGGTACAAGCACAAAGTGTGGAGCAACTGCCTCAGCACTGGTATTGCTTTCAGTTCTGGAGTCCTCAGCACAGGAAGGACGTGGCTCTGTCAGGGTGAATCCAGAGGAGGACCATGAATATGATCTGAGGATTGGAGCACCTCCCCTGTAAGAGCAGGCTGAGTGAGTTGGGTTTGTTTAGCCTAGAGAGGAGAAGACTCGGGGAGATGTTAGAGCAACCTTCCAATACTTAAAGGGGCCCTACAGGAAAGAAAGGGAGGGCTTTTATCAGTATGAAGGGCAATGGGTTTAGGCTCAAAAAAGGATAGATTCAGATTAGATAATAGGAAATTTTTTTTTCTTGTGAGTGTGGTGAGGCACTGGAACAGGTTGACCAGAGAAGCTGTGGAAACTCATTAGCTGAAGGTGTTCAAGGTCAGGCTGGATGAGGCTTTGAGCAACCCAGTCTAGTGGAAGGTGTCCCTGCTCATGGTAGGGGAGTTGGAACTGAGTGATCTTTAAGATCGCTTCCAACGCAAACCATTCGACAATTCTATGATTCCATGATCATGGGAAATGTTTCAGGATTTGTGGTGAGCCGTAAGAATGATCTAAGTGCAGAAAGCCATGTTGTTTCCGGTACATTAAATATTACTTTGAAATTTAGAAAAAAGAATGTTGTATGTGGGAAATGAAGGCTTAACATTGCCCTCTCCCAGCTGGCTGTGCTGCTGTGTGTTGTGCAGGCACTCACAAAACAGACAATCTGTCACAGAAAATAATGAGGATTTATGTAGCACTCCAACAAACAACATAAACCACAGATTCAGATGTCAGTCAGGAATATTACTGTGCAACTGTCTTAAGAATTCCCGAGTTTCACAAACAGTCCTTTAGGAGGATGGCCCAAAACGTGCACAATCACTCACTAACAAAAGGAAATCTTACGTAAGGATACCTAGAAGGTAGAATCACTTAAAGAGGTGAGGACTCACTCAAACACATATCCAGAAGAAATAATCACTCACTGGAAGGAGAATGAGGAATAGCGTGGCCAGCAGGACTAGAGAGGTTATCATTCCCTTATAGCCAGCACTGGTCAGGTCGCATCTCAAGTGCTGTGTCCAGTTCTGGGCCCTCAGTTTGAGAAAGATGTCGAGATGCTGGAGTGTGTCCAGAGGAGAGCGACGAGGATGGGGAAGGGGCTGGAGCACAAGCCCTGTGAGGAGCAACTGAGGGAGCTGGGGTTGTTTAGCCTGGAGAAGAGGAGGCTCAGGGGAGACCTTCTTGCTCTCTACAACTGCCTGAAAGGAGGCTGTAGTCAGGCAGGGGTTGGTCTCTTCTCTCAGGTGACCGGTGACAGAACAAGAGGACACGGTCTCAAGCTTCATCAGGGGAGGTTTAGGCTGGACATTAGGAAGAAGTTCTTTACTGAGAGGGTGATTGGCCATTGGAATGCGCTGCCGGGGAGGTGGTGGAGTCACCATCCCTGGAGGTGTTTAAGGAGAGATTGGATGAGGCTCTTAGTGCCATGGTGTAGTTGACAAGTAGGGGTAGGTATAGGTGTTGGGTCATAGGTTGGACTCGATGATCTCAGAGGTCTTTTCCAGCCTTATGATACTGTGATACTGTGATACTCAGTCGCAGGAAGTTTCCATGGGTGGCATCCCAGTCCCAAGGGGAGGATTTTCTGGCCACACACCCACTGCTCCAAGAAGAGCCACTCAAAGGGGGTCTCCCATTTTATTCCCTAGTCAGGTTTGATCTATAACCAATTCTAATTTACTGGGGAGCCACGTCGTCTGGGGCTATGTGCCTGGCAACAGTTCTCTAGCCCTGGCAGCAGTGCCAGGGATGGGAAATGGGAGTTCCAAAAGCCAGAAAGCCCCAGTATTTCTGTCTTTGGCAGGACCAGTATTTCTCAGGTCCTTTGGTCCTTAGCAGGCACTAAATTTCATTGGGTCCTTGTCAGGGTGGTTGCACATGCAACACTGTGTTGGGATTTCCACTGCAACAGAAATGATCAAAAATTTCCAGTAAGTGGGGTGGAATTGAGTGGATAAGGCACACAGAGGGCATGATGACGGCAGCATTGTGTTGCAGCACTGTTTCCTTGCCTTTTGAAAGCACCGAGAGCTGTTCACAGCTGTATCGTGTGCCTTCGGTGTGAGCACGGCACAAGGATGTGTTGCTGGAATGGCACTGTGGTCACTGACCACCACATACAGATATCACATATATGAGTTTCAAGGGTCCAGAGGAAAGGAGGAATATTGAAAAATAAATAAGAACAATCAGGACCTGTGAGGAAACCTTCAGGAACTGAAGGGTTTTATTTTAGGTCTGTCGAGGAGCAAAGATGAGTTCTTCTTTCTACTGAAATCTGACCACTGAGATCAAGGCAAGAATTAGTATTGTTTTGCAGGAAAGCAGGTTTAAGGTGTTACTAGGAAAAATGTTTCAAAAAAGGTTATCTAAGTTAAAATAAACTGAGGTTGTGGGGATTCTTGCCACTGGAGGTTTTAAAGAAGAGGTTAGAAAATATCTGCAGTAATCTACTTTGCTACATTCTGCTTCAAATGATCTCTTAGGTCTCCTCAGCATTTACATTTATGTAATTTTCATTATTTCTCTAGGAAACTGGGAATGGCTTCTTCACAGTACTTGAGACAGTGAAAAGATAATTTTATTACTCTGGAGCAACCTTCAATAATAGATTATTACTATTCAATTATATATATAGCTTTTGTAAAACATTTAGTATGCTCTATTATTCAAAAATCAGATCAAAAACATTCTAAGTGGCTTAGGCAAAAACACTGTAACATCAGGTTGAAGGACTATAATTATAATATGGTACTCCATAAGGTAAGTTATTGTTAGCTGGGCGTTTAGGAGCTGCAGGAATTGGCCCTACATCAAGATTTACTTGGTATTTTTACTGCACTTCTGAACGGATTTGTCAATGTTTTAATAATGAAAAGAAAAAGAACGTAATTGCAAGTTGGGAAGTTGTTTCAATGGTTAGCTCGATGGAAAGAGGTAGCCATACTGAAGTCGGTAGTAATACAGAAATATAGCCTACGTGTTTATCTGCTTAAAAATATCGAGTCAAAGCTTGTAGTCATGAAATAGGTTAAAAGACCCAAGTGTTGCTAATAAATAGTGATGACAATGAACTTAGAACGCAGCACTGCCGAAGAAAATGTTTGCAGCCAAGTGCTGTTTAGTTATTAATTATTCTCTGCATAAGACTTTTAAGCCCAGACCTACATCACTCTTACCTTAAACTGTTAGAATGTCACCGATTGCGTGGGGTAAGCCCGAGAAACGGCAGTTATGTGCTGGATCGTTAAAAAGATTATGCTCTGAGTCTGACTTTGTTCAATTGCAATGATCCACTTGGTCTTGGCTCCTTTTTTCGTTATGATCACCAGAAGAATTTGGAAGGATTCCAACAATAAGCATTTTTATCCTATTGATCTTTGGCAAAATGTCCAAGAATAAAAGAGAAACAGGACTCCATGACTGTGTCCACTAAAAATGAATGGTTCTTACCTGCATCACGCGGTTAAGTACCAAACTTTATGTAACAAAGATCTCTGCTGTCATGGCACTGCAGAAATATTGATATGTATTCCAGAAAACAAACAGTATCCAGTATCTCATCTCATAGTGTTTACTAGACTGTAATAGCTACTCTGTGAGTTTCAAGTTTGCGGTATTTTATGTCTTTACAATTACTGAGATCGGAATCATCAGTGTTTTCACCCTGTCGGCTGTAGCCTATTTCAGAATACTTCCAATCGAGTCCAACGCTTAAACTGGTTTGGAGTTTCAGTAGCCCATGTACATCCCAGGAATAAGATGGCACTTACGCTGTAGGTGAGCGGGAAAAAAATCCTCACTTGATTTGGTAAAAAAGCAGTTTGCTTTCTGCCAGGACTTTACATGGGAAGTGGATCTTGTCATATCTATTAGGATCCAAGTGCCACTGCATTTGCCGCTTGCCAAAGTCGTGTTGTGATTTTGTACGCACCAATCTGACCTGATACACAAAACACAGAGGAAAATTTGTTTTATTAAACATCAGTGAGTGTAGAAAACTACGGTAAGTTTTCCAGCCTTCTTCTTATGCTGCTGTCTACTCATAACAGTAAATATCATGGGTTTAGTGGAATATACCAATATCCTTTATCCACTTTGTTACTTCATTAATAATTATACCACCAACATGCCATCTTGTCTTAATGATCAGGTGATAATAGCCTGAAAGTATAGGTAGTAAGTCATGTGAAACTGAGATGTAGCTGCATCCTACCATCAGCATCAGTAATGATACTGTGACTTTCTGTCTTTCCCTTATCATACCACCAAAGAGAAGCAATAATGGTCAACCAGTATGGCCATCACCTAAGGAGCTCAGAATTTACCACATATGAAGATCTTCCAAGGGCTTTTCAGACTGCTTCATTAAATCAATTATGCCTCCTGTTGATTGAAACCGTTGAACGTTTTGTCAAGATTGAAATTAATGCAGATACAGGTTGGGAAATCAAAAGCTGATGATCAAGTGTACAGACAAGTTCCTTGACTTTGCTGTTCCATGTGAGCTGCTTCAGAACTTTTATGGGTGTTTTGGTCGTTTAGCTTAAACGTTCAAATTACGCAGTGCAGCCTAATATGCAAATGCCATGGAAATATATTGATCAGAAGACATTAAATAAGCTGCTGCCCATAATATTCCTGATCTGAAGAATTTGTTTTCCTTTATTCTGGGTTAGTGGATGCCGTGGAGAAGACAAGAGACTTGTGATAATTTTAAATACTGCTTTTGAAGTTGCCATGCCAGTTATTCAGCTTTGCTCTTTTTAGTGATTTGTTTGTGACAGTGCTGTAGAATCCTTAGAGCTAAGTTCTTTTCTCAGATGCATTTATCTTAGGTTTGCACATGTGTAACTCTAGAGCATGCCTGTAGCTTTTATATTCCAATATCGTAATATAAATAACATTACTACTTCCAGTCCCTTGTTCTAATAGTATCAGAGCAACTCCATTTATAGAACTTGGCATGAAGTTAATTGTTTTTACCTGCATATGTAACACATTCCTTTAAATGTTATATTTGTTACACAAATTCTGTATTTACTGGAGAGCAGGAGACTGTAGTCTGTTATTCTGAATATCTGCTTCCATTTATTTAAAAGCTTTTCCACGCTAGGAAGTTTTACTGCAGTTGAGAAAGGAAGTGACTTCATAGTATAACAGTTTTTCTGAAAAAAACATCTATATTGACATTTTTACTCTAGATTGTCTGCATAGAAAAGGTAAATTCAATTGCTCTTCTGGGTTGCAAGTAGCAACTCTGAGCGTGTTTCTGAGTACGTGCTGTACCTCAGTGTGCGAGTACATATTTCTCTGAGTAGCAATTTTACTCACTTGTCCCATACAGCTAAGTCCTAATAAAAAGTCTGCATACTGTATGTTAGGAACTGTATTTCCGTAAAAAAAGCTGTAAACCTGATTTTATGATTCTTGATTCCAAATAACAGCAAATGATTTCTGTACATACTGGTGGGACTTACGTTCATCTTTTCCATAGATTAAGTAAATTATTTCCAGGGAACAAAAATTTTAAGCAGAAATCTGTTGTGGTTTACTCATATTTATCTTTCATATTAATCTTCAGGATAGGTTCTGCCCTTCTTTATATATATTTATATCAGTGGTATCATGATGGACAAAACCAACCGAAAACTGTCTTCAGTGAAGAGATTGTGGCAGCCTTACATCTTCATAACCAAGAGCATCTTTTCTAAGTGCGAGGCTGTCCTGTGTAACCGCTACGCGTTGGTCAGTAATAGCACAGCAGACAGTTGATAGATCCAACATCCAGCAGCGTGCACCTCCAAAGAAGGCCTTGAAAAGACTCAGACGAGGAAGCTAGACACACATCCGAGTGCTTATGCTTTAGAAATTTATTTCAGTGTGGACATCTGAGTCCCGCAGCTGCTGTATGGCCTTTTATATGGCCACAGGTGTTGGCTTCAGTGCTGGAGCACGGAGCGGTAGCAAACAAAGGGGAGTATAGTGGATGCTGCCAGAGACCAGACATAGTGCCAATTTAATACTGAATGTGAAACAAATGCTTGTGCCAATTTGTTTCTAAATGCATTTTTTAGTTAGAAAAATTAGCTTGTCTTTTGAGAGCGTTATCTATGTGCGGATGAATGTTCCAAGTTTTAATACAGTATAAAGCAGGCTTTCTAAAAATCAAAGTAAATAAACAAAATATACACATATGAATATAAAAACCTACTGTTTTATTGTTTATGCTTTTATTGTTTAAAACATAATCAAACTGTATTAGACTAATTTAATTCTTAATGACCATTCCTTGTCATTTTTTGTGAGACAAATTTATCTCTTATGTGGGACAAATTACTTCTCTGGAGTTGCAGCAGGAAGTAAAGGTAATTTAGCATTGAAGTATGTTGTGAAGTAAGTCTGTGTTTGTGTTTCTGGAGTTACCCGTTCTTAATTCAGCTGATTGATCTGTCATTTTATCATCTATGCAATCTATAATTTTAGGACTACGTTTTCTGCTTCTGTGAAGAATCATATTCCAATGTATTCAGATTTTCACTATTTTGATACGCATTTTGCCAGTAAATAGAGTATATTTTAGGCATTTTCCTCCTTAATTACAGCTGAATCTTATTTGCATACATATTTATACAACTAATTTGTCTTTGGTCGATTCCAAAAGAAGAGGTGGAAGTGTAGAGATGCTTTTAAAATGATTGACTACTTATCACAGTACTACAGATGCTATTTCAGCCTCTGTACAGGGAATTTCCTGCACTAGTATTTACAGATAATAGCATTAACAGCTGCTTCTGTTACCAAAATTCAGTGACTGTTTGAGGTATTTAGCATTTTGCAGTTGGAAAGAGAGTTACCAAAGGGTCCTTCAAATCCTAAGGACTCAAAATCCCTCTTTTGTACTGGTACCTTGGTGGGTTTTAATATTAATGCACACCTGGATGCTGCAGGATGTTTTCCTCTGGACAAGGGGCATATGTTTTGTTCCAGTTTGACTTGGACGGCAAATGCCAAACAGAACATTTAATATAGTTTTGAAGATGTGGGCATAGTAATTGACAAAGTGTCCCCAAAGAGAAGAGCTGTGAGTGTGAAATTGTGGTTGCTAGGCTGGATCCCTGGAACAAATATGCATTTTATGTTAAAGCTTCACTGGGAATAAAGAAAGAAAGGTGTCCTGGTAGTAAGAACTTGTGTCCTAGATCTTTCCTCTCCTAATTGAGAGCCAGGTCAGCCTGAGACAGTGGTTACTCTGGAAGATTCCATGTAAATGCTTTTGTTTCATAAAAGCTATTGGAGCTAATTTTCCTCTCTAAATTAGAGAGTTCAGAGTGAAAAAAATACAGAAAAACAAATGGCAAGTACAGATACAGAGAAGGGCAACGAGGCTGGGGAGGAGGCTGGAGAATGAACCCTATGAGGAGAGGCTGAGGGAGCTGGGGTTGTTTAGCTGGGAGAAGAGGAGGCTGAGAGACCTCATCACTGTCTACAACTGCCTGAAAGGAGGCTGTGACGGGGTGGGTGTTGGGCTCTTCTCACAAGTGACAGCGATAGGACGAGAGGAAATGGCCACAAGTTGCGCCAGGGGAGGTTTAGACTGGACATGAGGAGGAATTTCTTTACTGAGAGGATGGTCAGGGATTGGCACAGCTGCCCAGGGAGGGGGTGGAGTCGCCATCCCTGGAGGGGTTTAAAAAACGGGTGGATGAGTTTCTTAGGGACAGGGTTTAGTAGGGAGACAGGCACGGTTGGACTCGGTGATCTCAGAGGTCTCTTCCAACCTTAGGATTCTAGGATTCTATGATACATATTACAAAAAATGGACATTAGTAAACAAATCCTGAAAATCTTATAAAGATTATAAGCAACACTTTTAAAATGAGCTATTCAAAGAAGTTCCTCATAGCAGAGAAATGTGTTTGCTGATGCTCCTTATGAAATGGTTTGATCTGTATGAATGAAATTGAGTGGAAAAGAAGCAGTTTACTTTGTTAGCAAACTTCATAAAACCAAGGCATTTAGGTATCTCTGTATTCAAATATGTCCTTCCTGTAAAAAACAAAGTAGTTGTGCCTTGCGATAGATTTTTTTGTCCTTAAATAAGCAGAGGATTCTGCTAGATATTTCCTAAAACCACTGTATGCTCTTGGTCTTGAGGCAGAAGGAAAAACCCCGGATTCTGTGGGAAGCCAAAGGTGATGTTCACACACAGTGCGGTTTTCTGCACATGACTTCTATTATTCTGTGAAATCTTCAAGTATTTATCTCATTAATCACATCAGGATTTACTTTGGCATTCCTACTTCCACATATTTCATGGAATCCTAAAATATACAATCGATTGCTTTGGAAGAGACCTTAAAGATCGTGTAGTTGCTTGATTCTGCATTTCTTTTCTCTTTGATCATTTAGTATTGTTTTTTTCCCCGTATCTTCTTCTGCTTCTTTTCTCACACTTTCCTGTTCTATGAGTACATTCCAGTAAGCCTGATTCATTTTCAACCCTTGCACAATATTTGAGAACCTGGGAGCATCCCATTGCCTTCTGTCATTACCTCTACCATTCAAAATTGTCACAGATTAAGGTTTGTTACAGGTTTTTGCTTGAAAAAAAATTCAAAAGCCTTTACTATGACTTGAAATTAGTCTGTGGCTGTGGCTGCCATGGAGGAAAAAGTGCAATTTTGTTTTCAGCGTGAACTATCCATATATTTTAATGCATCAACACTCCAGTTTAAATGAAACAAAATACATAAGGGGATAAAAACCCCAAACAAAATGCTTTAGAAAGGGAAAGAATTCCAGTTTTGATTTACTTAGTTTATTGCTTCTAAGAATGTGTATGGACTTCACGTGCTTGTGTCACCAAACAGCAGAAAGAGAGGTTCACTACGTGCATAATCTTGTGTCCTCAAGTGCACTTCCAGGCTACCAGACAACAGTGATAATAGGAAATACATAGAGGTGCAGTATTTTGTCTGCACCAAGAGCTGAATTCACAAGTAGCCAGAATGCCAAATTACATAATTTCTCCTCCCGCAAGTCAGGCGCGTTGCGGTGGCCACCGCACAGCTGCTGGCCTGGGTGGCATCCAGGCAGACACAGTCACAATTGTCCCTTTTCATCAGGGTCATTCTGAATTCCCTCAACAGGAAATGGAACACAAGCAGAAAAGTTTTAAAAACATCCCAGACATGAATCAACAAAACCCCTGAACATCTGCTCATCAAAGCTCATCAGAAAACAGTGTATTTTATTTACACTGCTCTTCTGGATGCACTCAGAATGGCTAATGAGATTAGATATTGCTGGAAAATATTGCTGGTAGGAAATGTCCATTTGGCCTCATCTATCCAAAATAGGTGAAATAACAATGTGTCATATTCACAGCCCCCGCAGTTTTGTTATTCATTTTAGCATAAGGTGATGTATTTTTATTAAATCCATAGTTCACATCAAATCCAAGCTGGCCAAAAAAAAAGATGCAATATTTTAATCAATGTTTAATTTCTTTTGAAGATAAAATAGAGGTAGCAAATTTGAAAATCAGGGTAATAGAAAGTGGTGTGGTTAATAACGTAAGTGGATCTGGCAGAGGAGTGAGGAATGTTTTTGTGTATAAGGAAATGCGGGCTTGGATCCTCAGATAAAGCAGCTCAGCATAACCTACTGACTGCATCCTGCTAGGGAATTAGGCCACTGTGTTTAAATGTCTAACGTTGTATAGCTTTTCTGATCCACAGGACAGATCCCGTACTCTGTTCTCATTCAGGATTTATGAATCCACGTGTCCTTGTGAGAGGAGCAGGTCTGATTTCAGCTTTGTCCAGAATAAGAGCTCAGATACTTAGGCTTTTTTTCAGCAGCTGGTATTTTTGTAGAGCTGCATTCAAGTTATTGCACGGAGATCTGCTTAGCTCAAAGGTGGATACTGAGCTACCTGAGCTGTTTCGCTTATTTCAGGGAGAAGTTCACCTCAGTTACAGTGAGAAGCATTGGCTCACGGTAGCTGTGACCTTGTCCTTGCAGACGTCCTCACACTTCTCTCTGCATGTCAGAAGGGAAACAAAATCTTCTTTTGCAGGCGTGAAATTTGTTGCAGATAGAGAGTGTTTTAATTTTACTTGCCCACTGGTTCTTGTCTTATTCAGATTTTAAACGGCGCCTACCACCGTAGCATCACAATACCAGATAACGTTTCCTCTGAGGCTT